>SJYV01032706.1:48177-100970 GCA_006410875.1 Neotragus pygmaeus
AAAAAAAAAAAAAAACCCAAAACAAAACAGAGAAGTAGTATTGCAACAAATTCAGTAAAGATTTTAAGTTTTCCACACCCAAAAAAAAAAAAATTTTTTTTCAAAGTGTACACCCATAGAAGAAAATAAAGTGAAAGTGAAGGTAGTGATTAGAGTAATGCAGCCACAAGCCAAGGAATACTGGCAGCCTATAGAAGCTGCAAGTGGCAAAGAAAGGACGTTTCCCTAGAGTCTCACAAAGAGAGCATGACCTTGCCAACACCTTGATTTTAACCCAGTGAAACACATTTTGAACTTCTGGTCTCAGTAACTATGAGATAATATATTTCGAATATCTCAAGCCATCCAATTTGCTACGGCAACTCAAAGAAACCCGTTCATATGCCAACATGTCATACACACCTCACTCTCCTATAAACAGTATAAAGTTTATATCATAAGACCATCAATTCTTAATAACACCAAACTTTATAAAAACTTTTGAAATCAGTTTTATAGCCCCAAACACATCATTTGCAGAATGAATATATTTTAATATATTTGGTATGGCAAAGAATGGAACTTCCAAAAATGAGTTTTGAAGAATGTGAGCATCTGAAAATGTCCCTTGGTTTATGGGTCTTGAGATGCACCCTAATTACTCAGAGATGCTCTAGTGGCATCTTCCAGGATAAGTAATTGGGATTAAAGTCCAATTTACTGTTCCTCCCACTCAAATATGAAAATAGGAAGATCAAATGCACATAGCTAGAGGAAAAGAAGTTAAAGTAATTTTGATGACAATAGCTTTTCTTGCCCAGGCTTATTGTTAATTAACATTTTTATAAAGACTGTCCAAGTTATAAGATGCATTTAGGTCATTACCACTAGAACAATCTAGGCTTTGTCTGTAACTCAGAATGTGTGTTTCTTTTACAAAAGTTGTTGCTCTCTGAGAAATCTTGAGGACTGGAGGATTTAATGATTTCTCTGGAATGGTTAGAAAATAAAATAATTGAACACAAAAGGCAGAATGATTCTTTTTATTAGAGTTAATTGCTTTACAATGTTGTATTAGTTTCTGCTGGGCAACAAGGTGAATCAGCTCTCAGTTCAGTTCAGTAACTCAGTCACGTCCAACTCTTTGACACCCCATGGACTGCAGCACATCAGGCTTCCCTGTCCATCACCAACTCCTGGAATCGACTCAAACTCATGTCCATCAAGTCAGTGATGCCATCCAACCATTTCATCCTCTGTCGTCCCCTTCTCCTCCCATCTTCAGTCTTTCCCAGCATCAAAATCTTTTTGAATGAGTTGGTTCTTTGCATCAGGTGGCCGAAGTATTGGAGTTTCAGCTTCAGCATTGGTCCTTCCAACGAACACCCAGGACTGATCGCCTTTAAGATTGACTGGCTGGGTCACCTTGCTGTCCAAGGGGCTCTCAAGAGTCTTTTCCAACACTACAGTTTAAAGCATCAATTCTTCAGTGCTCAGCTTTCTTTATACTTCGAATCTCACATCCATACATGACTATTGGAAAAACCATAGTTTTGACTAGATGGACCTTTGTTGTCAAAGTAATGTAAATATTTTAAAAAAGCTTTTTAATATGCTGCCTAGGTTGGTCATAGATTTTCTTCCAAGGAGCAGGTGTCTTTTAATTTCATGGCTGCAATCACCATCTGCAGTGAGTTTGGAGCCCCCAAAATTAAAGTCTCTCACTGTTTCCATTGTTTCCCCATCTATTTGTCATGAAGTGAAGGGACCAGATGCCATGATCTAGGTTTTCTGAATGTTGAGTTTTAAGTCAACTTTTTCACTCTCGTCTTTTACTTTCATCAAGAGACTCTTTAGTTCTTCTTCACTTTCCACCATAAGGGTGCTGTCATCTACATATCTGAGGTTATTTTCCCTGCAATCTTGATTCCAGCTTGTGCTTCATCCAGCCCAGAATTTCACATGATGTACCCTGCATATAAGTTAAATAAGCAGAGTGACAATATACAGTCTTGATGTACTCCTTTCCCAATTTTCAACCAGTCCATTGTGCCATGTCCGGTTCTAACTGTTGCTTCTTGACCTGCATACACATTTCTCAGGAGGCAGGTCAGCTGGTCTGGTATTCCCAATGTCTTAAGGAATTTTCCACAGGTTGTTGTGATTCACACAGTCAAAGCTGAATATAAGTATCAATAAAGCAGAAGTAGATGGGTTTTTCAGAACTCTCTTGCTTTTTTGATGATCCAAAAGATGTTGGCAATTTGATCCCTGGTTTCTCTGCTTTTTCTAAATCCAGCTTGAAAGTCTGGAATTTCATGGTTTGAGTATTGTTGAGGCCTGTCTTAGAGAATTTTGAGCATTACTTTGCTCGTGTATGAGATGAGCACAATTGTGTGGCAATTTGGATATTCTTTGGCACTGCCTTTCCTTGGGATGGAATGAAAACTGACCTTTTCCAGTCCTGTGGCCACGCTGTGTTTTCCAGATTTGCTGGCATGTTGACTGCAGCACTTTCACAGCATCATCTTTTAAAGATTTGTAATAGCTCAACTGGNTTGGCACTGCCTTTCCTTGGGATGGAATGAAAACTGACCTTTTCCAGTCCTGTGGCCACGCTGTGTTTTCCAGATTTGCTGGCATGTTGACTGCAGCACTTTCACAGCATCATCTTTTAAAGATTTGTAATAGCTCAACTGGAATTCCATCACCTCCACTAGCTTTGTCCGTAGTGATGCTTCCTAAGGCCCACTTGACTTCGCAATCCAGGATGTCTGTCTCTAGGTCAGTGATCACACCATTGTGATTATCTGGGTTGTGAAGACCTTTTTTGTATAGTTCTGTGTACTCTTGCCACCTCTTCTTAATATCTTCTGCTTTTGTTAGGTCCATACCATTTCTGTCCTTTATTGAGCCCATTTTTGCATGAAATGTTCCCTTGGTATCTCTAATTTTCTTGAAGAGATCTCTAGTCTTTCCCATTCCGTTGCTTTCCACTATTTCTTTTTGCATTGATCACTGAAGAATGCTCTCTTATCTCTCCTTGTTATTCTTTGGAACTCTACATTCAGATGGTATATCTTTCCTTTACTCATTTGCATTTAGCTTCTCTTCTTTTCTCAGCTACTCTAAGGCCTGCTCTGACAACCATTTTGCCTTTTTGCATTTATTTTTCTTGGGGATGGTGTTGATCATTGCCTCCTGTACAATGTCATGAACTTCCGTTCATAGTTTTTCAGGCACTTTGTCTATCAGAGCTAATCCCTTGAATCCATTTCTCACTTCCACTGGATAATCATAAGGGATTTGATTTAGGTCATACCTGAGTGGTCTAGTGTTTTTCCTACTTTCTTCAATTTAAGTCTGAATTTGGTAATAAGGAGTTCATGATGTGAGCCACAGTCAGTTCCCAGTCTAATTTTTACTGACTGTATAGAGCTTCTCCATCTTTGACCGTATAGAATATAATTAATCTAATCTTGGTATTGACCTTCTGGTGATGTCCTTGTGTAGGGTCTTCTCTTGTGCTGTTGGAAGAGGGTGTTTGCTATGACCAATGCATTCTCTTGGCAATATTCTGTTAGCCTTTGCTCTGATTCATTTTGTACTCCAAGGCCAAATTTGCCTGTTACTCCAGATATCTCTTGACTTCCTACTTTTGCATTCCAGTCCTCTATGATGAAAAGGACATCTTTTTTTGGTTTTAGTTCTAGAAGGTCTTGTAGGTCATCATAGAACCATTCAACTTCAGCTTCTTCAGCATTACTGGTTGGAGCATAGACTCAGATTACTGTGATACTGAACGGTTTGCCTTGAAAATGAAAAGAGATCATTCTGTCATTTTTAAGATTGCATCCGAGCACTGTATTCCAGACTCTTTTGTTGACTATGAGGGCTACTCCATTTCTTCTAAGGGATTCTTGCCCAAAGTAGTAGATATAATGGTTATCTGAATTAAATCCACCTATTCCAGTTCATTTTAGTTCACTGATTCCTAAAATGTTGATGCTAACTCTTGCCATCTTCTCCTGTTTGACGATTTTTAATTTCTGCTTTGACTGTGTGGATCACAATAAACTGTGGAAAATTCTGAAAGAGATGGGAATACCAGACCACCTAAGCTGCCTCTTGAGAAACCTGTATGCAAGTCAGGAAACAACAGTTAGAACTGGACATGGGACAACAGACTGGTTACAAATAGGAAAAGGAGTATGTCAAGGCTGTATGTTGTCACTCTTTAACTTACATGCAGAGTACATCCTGAGAAACACTGGGCTGGAAGAAGCACAAGCTGGAATCAAGATTGCCAGGAGAAATATCAATAACCTCAGATATGCAGATGACACTACCCTTATGGCAGAAAGTAAAGAAGAACTGAAGAGCCTCCTGATGAAGGTGAAAGAGAAGAGTGAAAAAGTAAGCTTAAACCTCAATATTCAGAAAACTAAGATCATGGCATCAGGTCCCATCACTTCATGGCAAATAGATGGGGAAACAATGGAACAGTGACTGACTTTATTTTGGGGGGCTCCAAAATCACTGCAGATGGTGACTGCAGCCATGAAATTAGAAGACACTTACTCCTTGAAAAGAAAGTTATGACCAACCTAGACAGCATATTAAAAAGCAGAGACATTACTTTGCCAACAAAGGTCCATCTAGTCAAGGCTATGGTTTTTCCAGTGGTCATGTATGAATATGAGAGTTTGACAATAATGAAAGCTGAGCACCAAAGAATTGATGCTTTTGAACTGGTATTGGAGAAGACTCTTGAGAGTCCCTTGAACTGCAAGGAGATCCAACCAGTCCAACCTAAAGGAGATCAGTCCTGGGTGTTCACTGGAAGCNCTTTGCCAACAAAGGTCCATCTAGTCAAGGCTATGGTTTTTCCAGTGGTCATGTATGAATATGAGAG
Organism: Neotragus pygmaeus; assembly: GCA_006410875.1. NCBI lineage: Eukaryota > Metazoa > Chordata > Mammalia > Artiodactyla > Bovidae > Neotragus > Neotragus pygmaeus. The sequence continues at coordinate 53,072 of SJYV01032706.1, forward strand.
TTTGACTATAATGAAAGCTGAGCACCAAAGAATTGATGCTTTTGAACTGGTATTGGAGAAGACTCTTGAGAGTCCCTTGAACTGCAAGGAGATCCAACCAGTCCAACCTAAAGGAGATCAGTCCTGGGTGTTCACTGGAAGCACTGATGTTGAAGCTGAAGCTACAATACTTTGGGCACCTGATATGAAGAGTTGACTCATTTGAAAAGAACCTGATACTGGGAGGGATTGGGGGCAGGAGAAGAAGGGGACGACCAGAGGATGAGATGTTTGGATGGCACACCGACTCAATGGACATGGGTATGGGTGGACTCCGGGAGTTGGTAATGGACAGGGAGGCCTGGCGTGCTGTGGTTCAGGGGGTCACAATGAGTCTGACACAACTGAGCGACTGAACTGAACTGAACTGAACTGAATTTACTTTAATTCTTGGACCTAACATTCAAGGTTCTTATGCAATATTGCTCTTTGCAGCATCGGACTTTACTTCCGTTGCTAGTCACATCCACAACTGGGCATTGTTTTCCCTTTGGCTCCATCTCTTCATTCTTTCTGGAGTTATTTCTCCACTCTTCTCCAGTAGCATATTGGGTACTCACCAACATGGGGAGTTTATATTTTAATGTCATATCTTTTTGCCTTTTCATGCTGTTCACATACTGAATCAGCTGTTTGTGTACACATATCCCCACTCTTGGACCTCCCTCCCACCCCCGCATCCCACCCATCTAAGTCATCACAGAGTACCAAGCTAGCTCCCTGTGCTATGCAGCAGCTTTCCACTAGCCACTGCTTTACACATGGTAGTGTATATATGTCAGCGCCCCTCTCTCCATTGGTCCCACCCTCCCTTCCCTTCACCCGGTGTCCATAAGTCTGTTCTCTATGTGCTTCTATTCCAGTGATGTTGGGTGAGCAGGCTGTAAACTTGGATGCACTTGACTATGTGGACTCAGCACAGACTCATCTACCTGACCACCCTCGTCTGGAAATCAAAGGGATGGTGGCTTGTTCTTTTGTCCTTCTTTTAAACCTGACTTTGATTCCTCAGAAAAGTGTCAAAATCAGTTTGACATCCCTTCTGACTGGTGATAATGGGTGATTTTTCCATTTTATACTTTTTTGTACATCTTGAAATTGTTGACAATGAGTAGTCTTCCCTTTCAAAATCAGAAAACAGTATGAATAAAGCGGGTGACTTAAATCGCATTCAATTTATATTTGTGTTCTAAAGTGAAAATCTGGGCCCTGGTTTCTTCTCTTCAGTGCTTACTTACCATCAAAGATTCCTCCTTTACTTTGAGTCCCAGACTTCATCCAAGGTTTGCTGGTAAAGAGCTTGGTGGCAGAAAGTTAGTTCCTTTAACTCTGCATGACTCCTCTCTGGAGTCCTGAGGGCTGCGAAGGGCACCTTATGTTATGACTTATTAAGGTCTCCATAACAGTGAAACTGAGCAAGACAGTTTCTAATGTAACCTCCCATTTATACAGCAGCATCATTTTAGCTGAGACTAATTTAATTCGCAGTCTCCCTTTGGCTTGCGAGATGACCCAAGGAAACTTGTTTTGGCTCAGGATGAATTCTAAATAACTATAAATCTTTATTATTCTTATCAAGCCCTTGCATGTGCCCTCTTATTCAGGCAGAGACTAAACCNAAAGTTATGACCAACCTAGACAGCATATTAAAAAGCAGAGACATTACTTTGCCAACAAAGGTCCATCTAGTCAAGGCTATGGTTTTTCCAGTGGTCATGTATGAATATGAGAGTTTGACAATAATGAAAGCTGAGCACCAAAGAATTGATGCTTTTGAACTGGTATTGGAGAAGACTCTTGAGAGTCCCTTGAACTGCAAGGAGATCCAACCAGTCCAACCTAAAGGAGATCAGTCCTGGGTGTTCACTGGAAGCACTGAAGTTGAAGCTGAAGCTACAATACTTTGGGCACCTGATATGAAGAGTTGACTCATTTGAAAAGAACCTGATACTGGGAGGGATTGGGGGCAGGAGAAGAAGGGGACGACCAGAGGATGAGATGTTTGGATGGCACACCGACTCAATGGACATGGGTATGGGTGGACTCCGGGAGTTGGTAATGGACAGGGAGGCCTGGCGTGCTGTGGTTCAGGGGGTCACAATGAGTCTGACACAACTGAGCGACTGAACTGAACTGAACTGAACTGAATTTACTTTAATTCTTGGACCTAACATTCAAGGTTCTTATGCAATATTGCTCTTTGCAGCATCGGACTTTACTTCCGTTGCTAGTCACATCCACAACTGGGCATTGTTTTCCCTTTGGCTCCATCTCTTCATTCTTTCTGGAGTTATTTCTCCACTCTTCTCCAGTAGCATATTGGGTACTCACCAACATGGGGAGTTTATATTTTAATGTCATATCTTTTTGCCTTTTCATGCTGTTCACATACTGAATCAGCTGTTTGTGTACACATATCCCCACTCTTGGACCTCCCTCCCACCCCCGCATCCCACCCATCTAAGTCATCACAGAGTACCAAGCTAGCTCCCTGTGCTATGCAGCAGCTTTCCACTAGCCACTGCTTTACACATGGTAGTGTATATATGTCAGCGCCCCTCTCTCCATTGGTCCCACCCTCCCTTCCCTTCACCCGGTGTCCATAAGTCTGTTCTCTATGTGCTTCTATTCCAGTGATGTTGGGTGAGCAGGCTGTAAACTTGGATGCACTTGACTATGTGGACTCAGCACAGACTCATCTACCTGACCACCCTCGTCTGGAAATCAAAGGGATGGTGGCTTGTTCTTTTGTCCTTCTTTTAAACCTGACTTTGATTCCTCAGAAAAGTGTCAAAATCAGTTTGACATCCCTTCTGACTGGTGATAATGGGTGATTTTTCCATTTTATACTTTTTTGTACATCTTGAAATTGTTGACAATGAGTAGTCTTCCCTTTCAAAATCAGAAAACAGTATGAATAAAGCGGGTGACTTAAATCGCATTCAATTTATATTTGTGTTCTAAAGTGAAAATCTGGGCCCTGGTTTCTTCTCTTCAGTGCTTACTTACCATCAAAGATTCCTCCTTTACTTTGAGTCCCAGACTTCATCCAAGGTTTGCTGGTAAAGAGCTTGGTGGCAGAAAGTTAGTTCCTTTAACTCTGCATGACTCCTCTCTGGAGTCCTGAGGGCTGCGAAGGGCACCTTATGTTATGACTTATTAAGGTCTCCATAACAGTGAAACTGAGCAAGACAGTTTCTAATGTAACCTCCCATTTATACAGCAGCATCATTTTAGCTGAGACTAATTTAATTCGCAGTCTCCCTTTGGCTTGCGAGATGACCCAAGGAAACTTGTTTTGGCTCAGGATGAATTCTAAATAACTATAAATCTTTATTATTCTTATCAAGCCCTTGCATGTGCCCTCTTATTCAGGCAGAGACTAAACCACACAGTTTGGAAGCTTACATATGGTGAAATGGCATTTACATTTCTAAAGTCTTTCAGTTTTATCATGCCAAGCACACTTATGTTTACCACTAAATATAATCAAGGTGAGGCTCACCCAGCAGATAATTCAAAATCCACAGACTCAGCCTTGTGTCCTTTCTAGTTCTTTCTTCTCACTTCCCTAGCTAGTTGTGAAAAACAACACACACACCCCCAAAAAAATCTTCAAAATCTGTCACAGATCATTGTCCTTCAAAAAGTACTGTTGTCATGGAGATAGATTCCTATCATATCTTTCTTCTCAACTTAAAGCATGACTGGAATACTTTTAGCTGTGGACAGTAAAGTCTGTTTGTTAAAAGTTGTTATTAATTTGTGCAAACCAATTTCTGTGGGTTTAAAGCAACTGTGAATCACACATATCCATGTTGGCTTGAATTTTTTTTTTTTTTTTAATTTGAGCTTCTAAATTTTTTCACTACGTGAGTTATCTCCTTTCAGAGCTAATTAGTAAAGGAAGTAAGGCAGGACGAGAATAGAGAATTGAGCGAAGAGACGGGGGGAGAGGGGGGAAATAAAAAGACAGGTTAAGTATTTTTCTTGGGATCAGAGAGATCTCAATCACATAACAATGGTTTTTCACCCTGCTCTGAGAAAAAGCAGCTTCACTGACTGAAGAGAGATGCTTAAGAAGAGAACTGGGTTTCTCAGTAAATCATGACTGGTACCCAGTCCTGCAGCTGTAAAAGGGGCCTTGGATCATCTCAGTGAATTCCATGATGCACTTGGAGGAGTTTGGAGGGTTCAAAGCATTGGCCTTAGGAGCAGCCTGGGTTTCCCACCCCCCAGTTTTTAACTGGTATATAAATTTACCCGCATAAGATTTTGCTACAGAGACATAGGATATGGGGCAGGAGGTTATTGTTTGTTCAAAAAAAAAATTGAAAAATGAGACTGGTTAATCTCAAATGAGATTAAAATGAGATTGCTTTAGTAATAAAGTATGTGTATATATTGTATAAACTGTTGCCCTTTTGAGACTTTATTTCAACATTCATTACTTCTAGCCCTCACAACAATTCTGCTGGGAAGACAATGCTATTTCCTTTTTACAGATGAGATCAACAGCTGCACATACTTTCCCCTCCCTTCTCTAGAGGATCTTCCCTACTCAGGGATTGAACCCCGGTCTCCTGCATTGTAGGCATATTCTTAACCCTCTGAGCCATTGGGGAGGTTTTGCCTTTTTACAGAGGAGATCAACAACTACACATACTCCCCCTCCTCCTCTTTTATTCAGATGATGACAAGCTGTAGTTGAGTGAATTACAAGTAAGCTGCCTCCGTGACCAGCGCTTCTACTTTCCCACATAGTTTCAATATTTTTCTCAGTTCTAAATTCTTTATGTATTTACTGTTTCTTTCTCAGGAAACTTAGGATGCAGAGAGCCAGTCCTTAGATTAACTCCCCTCACTAAGGGTGAATCAGTGACCTAAGACGACCCTTCACACACAGACTCTCGTATTTTCTCAACTTGAGTTCATTCTTTCAAGCCTTCTGTGGAGCAGGCACTGGAGATTCAGCAGCAATCAGTCAAGGCGTGCCCTGTTCTTGAGGGGTTTCTCATCTGTGCCCCATAGTACAACTCCAGTCTTTTCAACGTCTCATCAAGAGCTTCCATGCTGACTTCCAAGAGCAAAGTGGTCACTTCCAAAGGTCTCCTCAATGCTTTCCTCAGAGGGTCTTTTGGTTCTCCTTGCAAAGAACTGCAACTATCATGACACTGAGCCATTAGATGAGTGTGTGGTTCAGTCACCAAGCAGCCTGGGATGCCATCTCTTTTCCAGCTTTATGGCATTATCAGCGTTATTATGGCATTATTATTCAGCTCTGCAGTGCCAAATAGTTCATTTATGAAATGGCCTCCATAAAGTAAAATAATAGTTAAAATGTGAAACTCTTCCCCTGTTCTAACATCTAAGAATTCTGAAAGCCATATCAAAGTTCCAGAATGTAAACATTTTTTTTAAATAAATTAATCCATTTTGGATTAATCTCTCCTATTTGTTGGAGATGGTCCAGCATAACAGATCTATTATTGCAGCATCTTCAAATCTGAAAGTGTTATTAACAATACCGAGACCAGTCCCCTCAACTTACAGATAAGGAAACTAAAGACCAGAGAAGTAAAGTGCCTTCCTTAGGTCACAACTCTAGTCAGGAGAAAGCCTAGAAACAAACCTTGTCCAGTGATCTTTTAACAACCACAAAATGTTACGTGGCATCTCCAGTTTCATCTAGAATTAGTGTCACATTTAGTCCTGTGACACATTCAAGCTAGGCAGTCTTTCTTCTGATAGTCGGTTGCATTGTATGAAGCATCCTAAAAAAGATATAATCTCATTATTATGCGTCATAGGAAATATCACCTAAAATTAATTAAACAAAAAATTTCCCCAGGAACATACCTTTCATGGGAGCTTGCCCACCCCCTTCACTTTCCAAGTCTGGATCCTTCTGTGTCTAAGTGCCTGTATCATAGCAGAGGCTGACTTTAGTAACTATATTCAGATTCAGCTTGGCTAAGCCAAGAGCTAAGTGTTAGCTTTAATATTTTTAATGTGTGTGCTCATTTGCTCAGTCATGTCCGATGCTTTGCAACCCCAGAAACTATAACCTGCCAGGCTCCTCTGTCTGTGGGATTTTCCAGGCAAGAATAATGGAGTGGGTTGCCATTTCTACTCCAAGAGATCTTCCTGACCCAGGGACCAAACCTGCATCTCTCATGTCTCCTACATCGGCAAGTGGATTCTTAACCACTGAGTCACCTGGGAAGCAATATTTTAATAGTCAATTTAAATGCAGTTTAAACCACAGACATTTTATATAGCATCTACTTCTGTAACCAACAAAAGCTATAATCTTGAAAATCAGATGAAATTGTACCTTGATATAAAAATTTGAAAGCAGAAGGAGTAACCCAAAATTGTCTCTTTCACTAAAATCTACTTAAACCAACTATGTTAAATCATGTCTGTCTTAATGGAACAATCGCCAACTAAAAAGACAATTTTTAGACCTAACTCCATCACCGATAATCATGTGAACTGGGGCAATTCAATCCTCTATGGTTCCCACTTTCCTTTCTGTACATGAAGAAAAAGAGAACTAGAGTTGATCACCCCTCAGTTCCCTTCTAGCCCTAAAATGCTAAGCTCAGGGGGAAAAAAGTGAGACAGCATATGTACTCAAATGCTAAAATGTGAAACCTAACTCTGAGCATAAATCCAGACTATATGAGGGTTTGTTCTATGAAAAAGTAGTTTTGGGGTTGTAAATTCCTGAGATCTATACCCCTTCAATACCAATCAGTGTGTCTGTGCTGTCACTTCTGTTGTGTCTGGCTCTTTGCAACATATGGGCTGTAGTCCAACAGGTTCTTCTGCCTATAGGATTCTCCAGGCATGAATACTAGAGTCAGTTGCCTCGCTCTCCTCCAAGGGATCTTCCTGACTCAGGGATCGAACCCACGTCTTTTACATCTCCTGCATTGGCAGGTGGGTCCTTTATTACCAGCACCACCTGGGAAACCCAAACAGTAGGCAATATGTTTTCACGTCATATGTGATCAAACAGTATNGTCATAGGAAATATCACCTAAAATTAATTAAACAAAAAATTTCCCCAGGAACATACCTTTCATGGGAGCTTGCCCACCCCCTTCACTTTCCAAGTCTGGATCCTTCTGTGTCTAAGTGCCTGTATCATAGCAGAGGCTGACTTTAGTAACTATATTCAGATTCAGCTTGGCTAAGCCAAGAGCTAAGTGTTAGCTTTAATATTTTTAATGTGTGTGCTCATTTGCTCAGTCGTGTCCGATGCTTTGCAACCCCAGAAACTATAACCTGCCAGGCTCCTCTGTCTGTGGGATTTTCCAGGCAAGAATAATGGAGTGGGTTGCCATTTCTACTCCAAGAGATCTTCCTGACCCAGGGACCAAACCTGCATCTCTCATGTCTCCTACATCGGCAAGTGGATTCTTAACCACTGAGTCACCTGGGAAGCAATATTTTAATAGTCAATTTAAATGCAGTTTAAACCACAGACATTTTATATAGCATCTACTTCTGTAACCAACAAAAGCTATAATCTTGAAAATCAGATGAAATTGTACCTTGATATAAAAATTTGAAAGCAGAAAGAGTAACCCAAAATTGTCTCTTTCACTAAAATCTACTTAAACCAACTATGTTAAATCATGTCTGTCTTAATGGAACAATCGCCAACTAAAAAGACAATTTTTAGACCTAACTCCATCACCGATAATCATGTGAACTGGGGCAATTCAATCCTCTATGGTTCCCACTTTCCTTTCTGTACATGAAGAAAAAGAGAACTAGAGTTGATCACCCCTCAGTTCCCTTCTAGCCCTAAAATGCTAAGCTCAGGGGGAAAAAAGTGAGACAGCATATGTACTCAAATGCTAAAATGTGAAACCTAACTCTGAGCATAAATCCAGACTATATGAGGGTTTGTTCTATGAAAAAGTAGTTTTGGGGTTGTAAATTCCTGAGATCTATACCCCTTCAATACCAATCAGTGTGTCTGTGCTGTCACTTCTGTTGTGTCTGGCTCTTTGCAACATATGGGCTGTAGTCCAACAGGTTCTTCTGCCTATAGGATTCTCCAGGCATGAATACTAGAGTCAGTTGCCTCGCTCTCCTCCAAGGGATCTTCCTGACTCAGGGATCGAACCCACGTCTTTTACATCTCCTGCATTGGCAGGTGGGTTCTTTATCACCAGCACCACCTGGGAAACCCAAACAGTAGGCAATATGTTTTCACTTCATATGTGATCAAACAGTATAAGCTACCAGAAAACAAAAAATAATGGCTGTATTAGAACAGCTATTTGCCCTCAGGAAAGAATATAACAAATGTTCTTTGTCCACTGTTAGGTTCACTTCTTTTCAAGGCAAAGCCCTCAGAGGACTCCATCAGTATCTCCTGAAGTTCTCGTTAACATGCAGAATCCTTACTTGCCCTTTCCTTCACCTAAAAATTAAAATGGTGGCTGTAGTGGGAGTGGGGGAGGCTCTGTTAGCTAGGCTTCCCAGTTTGCACTAGTGGTAAAGAACCCACCTGCTAATGCAGGAGACACAAGAAACTCAGGCTTGATCCCTGAGTTAGGAAGATTCCCTGGAGAAGGGCACAGCAACCCAGTTCAGGGATCTTCCTGGAGAATCCCATGGATGGACAGAGGAGTCTGGTGGGCCACAGCCTATAAGGTCACAAAGAGCTGTACACAACTGATGAGATTCAAGTTGCCATATACCAGGTGCCTTATGGAATAGAAAGCTATTTCCTCACAATTCTGAAGGCTGGGAAGTCCAGGATCAAAGTGTTTGCCAATTTGGTTTCTGGTACAAGCTCTCTTCCTGGCTTGTAGATGACTCCCTTCTGACTGTGTCCTCACATGGCCTTTCCTTCATGTGTGCAGGTAGACTTCTCTCTCTTTTCCTCTTTTTATAAAACTACCAATTTTATCAGATCTGGAACGCATCTTATGACTGCATTTACCCATAATTAGTTATCTCCTAAAAGCTCTATCTCCAAATAGAGTCACAGTGGAAGTTAAGACTTCAACATATAAAGTTGTGGAAGACATAATTAAGTTCAGTTCATAGCAGAGGAAGAGTCTGCAATTTTAACAAACTCTCCAGATTATTCTTTAGCACGATAACATTTGAGAACCACTGGCTAGACATCAGGAAGAATTAACTTCTCATCAAACAGCAAAACTTGAGATCATACATCCTTCCTTATTTAGAGGTTATAATGAGTAGGTGAAGGAAAAAAGAAAGAAGAGAGAGAGGGGCAAAGAAATAGAGAACATGCCAAGTTAAAATGAGATTTATATAGTGCTTGTTATTCAAAAACTTATGAACTAACTAAAGACCCACAATGATGAGGATATGTCAAAGGGTCACAGGTGTCAAGTGAAAGAGCTCCCACAGCCAAAGCTAGAACAATCTAAGCAACAAAATAAGCAATAATGTTGGATTATAACCCAAAGTATGAAATAAATATCCGTGAATCCATACTAATATTGCTGTCTCTAAGTTGTATCTGACTCTTTGGGACCCCATGGACTGCAGTACATCCGGTTTCCCTGTCCATCACTATCAGGCGATCCTAAAATGGCGGAAGAATAGGATGGGGAGGCCACTTTGAACATTTGAACACTGAGCAAATTCCACAAAACAACTTCTGAATGCTGGCAGAGGACATCAGGCACCCAAAAAGGCAGCCCATTGTCTTCGAAAGGAGGTAGGACAAAATATAAAAGATAAAAAGAGAGACAAAAGAGGTAGGGACAGAGATCCGTCCCAAGAAGGTAGTCTTAAAAAAGAGAGAAGTTTCCAAACACCAGGAAACACTCTCTCTGGCAGGTCTGTGGTGAGCCTTGGAATCTCAGAGGGCAAAATAACCGGGAGGAAACATAAGTAAATAATTAAAACTCACAGATTACATGCCTAACAGCAACTTCCAATGGAGCAGCAGCCCAGGCACTTGCATACCCCGCTAGCAAGCAGGGGCTGGACAGGGAGAAACAGGCTGCATTGCTTAGGGTAAGGACCGGGCCTGAATGCCCTGAGGGCAATCTGAGGGAGCTAGCTTGAGACAGCAACCCAGGCTGTGGGATATCTATCCCACGAAAAACCCTAACCTACAACACTACCAGGCCCGCTCACAGAACAAAGACAGAACTAGCCGGCCAGGGACTGGCCCATCCCCTGCCAGAGACAGGCAAGTGAGGGCAGCCAGAGCCGGAAGAGGGCAATCATGGCCCCAGAGAGGCATCCTATACCAAACTGCAAGCAGACTTCATTGCTAGCCAAGACTTCTTGGGATTCTCGACAGTCGACATCTGCCAGGAGGGTTGCAGCCAGAGATCAACTCCCCAGAGGAGACACACAGCACACCTGAGAAGGCGTCCAGAAAACTGAGCCGCTGGGAAGGGGGAGATGGTAAGGCACAGCCTTCAACTGGGGGCGACAGCGCTCACCAAGCACCTGGTCACCTGAGCTGCTCAGACCTGGGACGGGCACAAAATGCAGGCCCAACCAAGTCTCTGCCTTTGTGGAGTACCGCAGAACCTGAACTTAAGCAGCTTAGACCTGGGGAATGCATGCAACCCAGGACCAGCATCAGACAGTTCCCAGCAGAGCAACCTAGAGCCTGAGCAGCGTAGACTGGGAAAGCACACACTCTGTGAGCCGGGGCAAACCCAGCATGGCTGAATCACTGTGGCGTATGCCAGAGACATTTGTTTGCAGTGTTCCTCCCTCCCCACAGCACAACTGAACAAGTGAGCCTTAAAAAAGTGACCACCACTGCCCACCTTGTGTCAGGGTGGAAATTAGACACTGAAGAGAAAACAGCAAACAGAAAAAGGTGAAGTAAACAGAGGGAACCACTTTGGAAATGACAGGTGCAATAGATTAAAACCCTGTAGTTAGCACAGACTACATAGGAAGGGGCCTATAGACCTTGAGAAGTACAAGCTGGACCAAAGAACTATCTGAAAATGAATTGACCCCACACTGTCTGCAACAGTTCCACAGAAAGTCCTAGATATATTTTTATTATTATCATTTTTTTAATTAAAAATATTTTTTTATTTTTAAGTCCCCTATTATTCCTTTAATTTTCATTTTTATAACCCACTCTTACCTTGCAAAATAAAGACCCTATTTTTAAAGCAAACTTCATATATATTTATATATTTTTTTATAATTTTTGTGATTTTTCTTCTTTTTTTTTAAATATTGTACTTTTGAGAATCTAACCTCTACTCTAGATTTTTAATATTTGCTTTTTGGTATTTGTTATCAACTTTGCACCTTTAAGAACCCAATCTTCAGGACCCATTCTTACTTGGGAGCGAGATCACTGGCCTGATTGCTCTCCCCCCTTTTTGACTCTCCTTTTTCTCCACCAGGTCACCTCTATCCCCCGTCTTCCCCCTTTTCTTCTCTACCCAACTCTGTGAATCTTTTTATGTGTTCTAGACTCTGGAGAACACTTAGGGAACTGATTACTGGCTGGACCTATCTCTCTCCTTTTGATTCCCCCCTTTATCCTCCTGGCCACCTCTCTCTCCTTCCTCCCTCTTCTCTTCTCTGTGTAACTCCATGAACATCTCTGAGGAGTACAGACTGTGGAGAGCACATAGGGAAATGATTGCTGGCTAGCTTTCTCTCTCCCCTTTTGATTCTCCCTCTTCTCCTCCTGGTCACCTCTATCCCCCTCTTCCCTCTTCTCTTCTCCATGTAACTCTGTGTGCCTTTCTGGGTGTCCCTCCCTGTGGAGAGACTTTTCCTCATTAACCTAGATGTTATATCATCAGTGCTGTATAGATGGAGAAGTCTTGAGGCTACTGTAAGAATAAGACTGAAAACCAGAGGCTTAAGAAGATTTGGCTTAAGTCCAAATCCTGAGAACACCTGAGAACTCCTGAATCCAGGGAACATTAATCAATAGTAACTCAACAAACACCTCCATACCTACACTGAAACCAAGCACCACCCAAGGGCCAACAAGTTCCAGAGCAAAACATACCATGCAAATTATCCAGCCACACAGGAACATAGCCCTGAGCTTCAATTTACAGGCTGCCCAAAGTCACACCAAACCCACTGACATCTCAGAACTCATTACTGGACGCTTCATTGCACTCCAGAAAGAAGAAATCCAGCTCCACCCACCAGAACACCGACACAAGCTTCCCTAACCAGGAAACCTTGACAAGCCACTAGTCTAACCCCACCCACAGTGAGGAACCTCCACAATAAAGAGTAATCTGTCCGTCACTATCCCCTGCAGTTTGCTCAAATTCATGCCCATTGAATCAGTTGTCTAACCATCTCATCCTCTGCTGCCCCCTTCTTTTGAATTCAGTATTTCCCAGCATAGGGTCTTTTTCAATGAGTTGGCTCTTTGCATTTGAGTTGGCCAAAGTATTGGAGCTGCAGCTTCAGCAACAGTCCTTCCAATGAATATTCAGAGTTGATTTCCTTTGGGATTGACTAGTTTGATCTCCTTGCAGTCCAAGGAACTCTCCAGAGTCTTCTATAGCCCCATAATTTGAAAGTCTTCTTTATGGTCCAACTGTCCCATAATATAAGTAAATAATTAAATAACCTAAAAATAATTAATTAATAAGGGGAGAATAGAACAAATATTCCATGTAGAAGAATTTCAAATAATTTATGTAGTGTTCCACCCTCAAGTTAGTGGAGCATAACTTCTCACCAATTACATGTAGAATACACATAAGGACTTCCTTCCAAGAGTGTGGTATGGAATACGTGAGAAGAGAAGTAACTTTATCATGAAACACCTGGGAAATATTACCTCAGCCAGATAATCAAGGTCAACATCAGCAGTGATACCTCATGTTGATAGTGTATACTACTGGATGTACATTGAAATGTACCATGAAAATGGTACTTGACTTCTGTTTTTTTCCCTCTGATAACACATGATACTAGTCTAATCATGAGAAAAATGTCAGACATATCCCAACTGAGGGACATTCTATTACAAAATACCTTGCTCCTCAAGACTTCCCGGTTCATCAAAAACAAAGAAAGGCTGAAAAACTGTGACAGCCAGAGAAGCCTAAGGAAGCTTGATGATATAATATAATGTGGTACCTTGGATAGGAAATTAGAACAGAGAAACCAAAAGAACACTCAGCAAAGGCTAAGGAAATTTGAATCAAATATGGATGTTAGTTACAGTAATGGATGTTAGTTACAGTAATATATTAATATTAGTTCATTGCTTATCATAATTGTATCATATTAATATGTTAATTAACTATGAGGAATAACATGAGAATTCTCTGCACCATCTTCACAACTTCTTTGTAAATCTGTATTTCATTCTAAAAAAAAGTTTATTTTTAAAAGTGATTTAAATAAATCAGACTGTAAATGTGAAGTAATTTTAGGAACATTTTAACTTATTAATTTTTACCTAATACTTAAAGCTCCTTGGAAGGAAAGTTATGACCAACCTAGGTAGCATGTTCAAAAGCAGAGACACTACTTTGCCAACAAAGGTCCGTCTAGTCAAGGCTATGGTTTTTCCAGTAGCCATGTATGGATGTGAGAGTTGGACTGTGAAGAGGGCTGAGCGCTGAAGAATTGATGCTTTTGAACTGTGGTGTTGGAGAAGACTCTTGAGAGTCCCTTGGACTGCAAGGAGATCCAATCAGTCCATTCTAAAGGAGATCAGTCCTGGGATTTCTTTGGAGGGAATGATGCTGAAGCTGAAACTCCAGTATTTTGGCTACCTCATGCGAAGAGTTGACTCATTGGAAAAGACTCTGATGCTGGGAGGGATTGGAGGCAGGAGAAGGGGACGACAGAGGATGAGATGGCTGGATGGCATCACCGACTCAATGGACATGAGTTTGAGTGAACTCCAGGAGTTGGTGATGGACAGGGAGTCCTGGCGTGCTGCAATTCACGGGGTCGCAAAGAGTCAGACATGACTGAGCAACTGAACTGAACTGAACTGAATACTTAAAGAACTCTTTCAATAGGAATAAAGCAAGAATTCTGCATCAAAAGGGAAAATGAAAGAACTTAAGAATAACTATAATACCTCTTCAATCTCAAAAACAGAAAAGAATAGTAAGTTGCAAAAATCATATGAAAGTATTTCCTCTACAGTAGATGCCATGTTGCAAGTGCACTTAAAAATAGAAAGGCATAGCATTTTATCTCTTTGACATCTGTCTTCCAAAGAGTTCAGTGTTAGAGTGTCAACTAAAAATGACTGGTGACATTTTTAATTAAACCAAATTTACTGTGAAATTATTGCCCAATACAACTTTTGACCTTATAGTTGTTTCTTGATTATTGAGCCTTTAATTAGAGCTTCCAAATATAACAAATGCCTGAAAAAGTAAAATTTTAAATTGCAATTATAATCCACTAGTTGAATTATATATTGTTCTCCTTTGCCCAGTTACGGCACATGGTAGGCATCTAGTAAAATATTGATTGCATGAATGAAGTTATTTCTTACTGCTCATTCAGCACACTAAGTTTGTCCCTTGACTATCACATGGGTGTAATCATCAGTTGGTTTGTTAGCTTAGATTTCTTCTAAATGCATCAACTCACAGCATAATACTCATCCTCTCTGGGATGCTTGATTATTGCAGATACAGATCTCTGTTCATTTTGGATTTGTGTAGTTGTTTGTGTGAGTGTCTGTGTGTGTGTTGGTTAAATTCAGAAGGTGGAAAGAAAAGCTGTTACAGCACATGAATTTCCCCACACTGTCTTACAACTACTACCCACTTAATACTATTATTAAAAATAGAAATGGAACTCCATCTATTCATGCATATCCAACCAACATCAATGAGTTTCTACTGCATAACAGACCATCTCAACCTAATGGTTTATTTCAGAAACCATTTCATTTTGCTTGTGATTCTATGGGTTGTCAGAGATTGATGAGGATTTTCTTTGCATCAAATTTTATCCTAAAGGAAGGTAATCGGTAATTTTGAGAAGAAGCAAATCCCCACATAAGAACTTTTCAAATCTCCGCCTAACATTTCCTAGCATACCATTGGCCAAAGCAAGTCCCATAGGTAAATCTACATTCAAGGGTGGTGAAAAAATTCCACCTCTTTATAGAAGAAACTGCTAAATGTTGTGGCCACTTTGTTTCCATCTACCACAGTCCATTCCCAATACAAACTACACTGACCTCCCCATGATTTTCCCCCAAATCTGATCCAATTTGGTATTCTGTTCAAATGTGGATGAAATCCTCGAGTGTAGCATCTTCAGTGCACATTTTCTTCATTCAGAGACCTTTAAACTTATGAAAAGATAACTACTTTTGAAACACCTAGCATGCAATGAAAAAACAGGGACAAAATAACCATAACAGGTATTCTCATTTAAAAATGAAAGGAACACAACAACACATCAGCCACTTTTCCGTAGCAATTCTGAAATCCATCTAAGAATATATTGCCAGATTTCCCTCCTATGAGGAAAAGGAATGATCCCTGGCTAGAAGGCAACTCTTTTCCCAGGGAGTGGTTACTTTGTCCCTTGTTTATGTCTCTTGTTTCCACTCCCTACACATTCCCCTATGTCATCTGAGATGCCCTTCATTTTCCATATGAAATTACATATTTGCAACTAAGTAGCTTTCTCAGACTGCTTCCTTCCTATTTATAAAAATTTGGGAACCTAGCTAATTTTTATTTTAATTTCAAACTATTGTTGTCTCTTCACCTAGTGTAAGGTTTCAGCAAAGATTACTCGAAGAAGCAATGTTTAAATTGAGACTCGAAGGATAATGACAATTATACTTGACACAGAAAAGAGTAAGCCGTAAAAGGAGAATATTATAAGCAAAAGAAATAGTTTCTGCCTATGAATCATGGTTTTGAACTGTGGTATTGGAGAAGACCCTTGAGAGTCCCTTGGACTGCAAGCAGATCAAGCCAGTCAATTCTAAAGGAAATCAATCCTGAATATTCATTAGAAAGATTGATGCTGAAGCTCCAATACTTTGGCCACATTACTTGAAGAGCTGACTCACTGGAAAAGATTTTGATGCTTGGAAAGATTGAAGGCAGGAGGAGAATGGGATGACAGAGGATGAGATGGTTGGAAGGCATCACAGACTCAGTTGACATAAGTCTGAGCAAGCTCTGGGAGGTAGTGAAGGACAGGGAAGCTTGGCTTGTTGCAGTGCTTGGAGTCGCAAAGAGTCATACACGACTGAGCAACTGAACAGTAACAACAATGAATCAAAAGACCACAGGCAAGTTCCTTGAGCTTAGATTCAGAACTAATCCCTTCTGCATGTGTACATGTTCAGTTGCTTCAGTCCTATCTGACTCCTTGCAACCCCCGTGGACTGTTGTTTGCCAGGCTCCTATGTCCATGGGATTATCCCAGCAAGAATACTGGAATGGGTTGCCATGCCCTCTTTCAGGGGACCTTCTCAACCCAGGGATCAAACCCACATCTCCTGTGGCTCCTTCACGGGCAGGCAGAAACCACTGAGCCACCTGGGAAGCCCAATTCTTTATCCACACCTAGGCAATAGTACCTAAACCACAGAGTTCTCAAAGCTATAAGAACAAATAGGAATAAATTAGATTTTATTTGTAAAGGGCTTGATACTACACGTAGGAAATTACTAGTAAGTACTTCACAAATATTTTTCAGTGATGGTAACAATCTGGAGCCTGACCTCCTGCATGAGATCCTGAATTTGCTACTTAACTAGTTGTATGATCCTGGGCAAGACATCCACCTTGTGTCCTTCAGCCTCCTCTGCAGGAAAACACTTAAGTACTTGCACATAGGAATGCTGGGAGCATTCCATGATTTATAGATGAAGCATTAGAACAATTTCTGACATATGATATGCATTATATAAATGTTAGCTTATATTAGGAATAAAGAAACCCTGAAAGAATCCAATTAGGTATTTAGAAATTATTCTATGATTTATAAGAAAGTTGAGTCTAGAAAGGTGTTAAGTACATGTCCAAGTTCATTTAGCTTAAAAAATTCCATGGTTTGAAATTCGAAAACATAATTTCTGGTTCCAGCCTGGCTCCGTGATGCTTTCCTAAGCTCCAGTAAGAACTGCCTTCTTAGAAGCTCCAGAAACAACCCTGGGCTAATTGAGATAATAATATTACCATTGATAATATTGTCCTTTGGTCCTTTCAGTGAAGATTTTCCTGAGAAGTTTCTGAGCTGTGGAGAAATAGGTGGGAATTCTAGGCACTCTGCATGACTTTGTGTCAAAATATTTTAACGATAGCACTAAGCAAATTATGTTTATTAACAGGAAAGAAGTCTCAGATTTGAGTATGAGAAATAAGATGTGCAGAGAAAAATGCACTGGTCCTCGAAGGACTCTTCATCTTTTTAAAACAAAATGAGAGCATTTCAACTTGAAGAATAAATTGTCAAGATACCCTTAAGTAGTAAGAGTCTCCAGTGTCAAAATGCTGATGAAAAAATATTGCCATGATGTTGAGATGCATGCCCAAGTCTGTCTGACTCCAAATCCATGGCACCACTCCCACCAACACATGCTGCCAGCAGAGGTCATTTGCAATTGCTCTTCTACTTGCTCCTGGGAAAAGGAAGTAGAGGAAGGGCTGTTGTAAAATAACTAAATGCACAGAAACCAAGGTTAGGGATGGCTTTAGGATTCACCTGGTATATCTCTGAAAGGGAACTGTGGACTGTAGTTCACATATTCATAGCCCAGATAATTGAGAAAAAAAAAAGAAAGAAATGTCATGTAGGCCAACCAAATCCTTAATATTCAGCCTTATCTCTCTATTCTCCTTTGGTTTGGTTTCCATGGCAACCTGTATTTACTGGGCAATTCTCCGTGTGTATTTGCTGAAGGCAGGTGATTGCTTTTGCTCAGCCTGGAGGGCGGGAAAGTCTAGAGAGAGGTCATTTTAAAGAAAGAATCTTTTTTATTATTATTATTTTGTGGGAATACTCTAGACTAGTTTTTAAAAATAGCTGATGTACGTGTTTCAACTTTGTGGTAGGCATTATCTGAAAGATGAGCTAAGTTCAAATCAATTATAAGAAGAAATGGAAGAAGTGGGAGAAAGAGAGAAAAAGAGTCGATGAGAGGGAGAGTGGCAGGGGAAAAGGAGAGAATAAACACAAGAATGGGGTGGGGATCTTCTCCGAGGACCCTAGCTCAACTCTAGCCACTTCCACTGCTTGCCTTCATACTCTGAGAGTGTCTTGTTTCCGTCCGTTCCTCTCTCCCTCTCTCTCATCCTTCTGTCCCCTGACTTCTACCCCTGTCACTGCAGTGAAACAGAAGAGAAAGGCTGGCAGGATTGCTGGAAAGTCACATACCCTAGCCGCCACCACCTGGACAACATTTCCACAGACATAGAAACACTACCTTCCCACATCACATGCCTCCAAGTATCTGCTTCTCTGCCTGAAGGCTTTCTCCAGCAGCACAGAAGATTTCTCTACCTGTGAGCAGGACCAGCCAAAAGTACAAGGGATTTAACCCTCAACCAAGGAACAAAGATGTCCATAGACAGAAACTCCATCCCAACCCAAGTCTTCATGGGACACTTCTGAGGGGCACTCCACATGGTTCCTTCATGGATCCAAATGGGATTAACCTCACTGTCCACAACAGAAATTCTCTCACCAACATGCCCTTCTGAAGCTTCTTTCGTTTCTCTACCTCATTTTTTCCCACTTTCTCACTTGTATATCCTAGAACTATTAATAGTTCCCAAATAAACAGTTGTGGCCAAGTGCTCATCTTAAAGCCTGTTTTTAGGTGAAGGGAAAATAAAACACTAAAGTATTTCTGTCTTGGCATTAACTTTCGGGGAAACAGTATTAATGATTCAATTCTATTGATTTCAATAATTAAAGCAAAAGGAAGTTGATGCTTTTGAGGGTCATCACTGTCCCCCTGGGCTTCACAGGTGGTGCGAGTGGTGAAAAGCCCACCTGCCAATGCAGGAGACATAAGAGACACAGGTTCAATCTCTAGGTCAGGAAGATCCCCTGGAGGAGGGCATGGCAAACCACTCCAGTATTCTTGCTTGGAGAATTCCATGGACAGAGGAGTCTGGTCAGCTACAGTCCATAAGGTCACAAAGAGTCGGACATGACTGAATGACTAAATACACACACTAAGAGCTTTACTCCAAAAGGTCTTGTCTGCAAAAGGGTAAAAATTACAACTTTCTATATTATCTAGAAAACAGATCAAAACCTCTGACTTTTCCTTAGTTTCATCCTTAAGCATATGCCACCACAGGGCACCCGCTCCTGTTTATTTCCTTCCTCTTTCCCTTTGGTTTTCCTCCCAATGCACTTTCTTTGTTCTCTTCCCAACTCTGGCCTTTCCTTCGGTTCCAAGGCTGGACTTTTTTTCTTCTCAATTGGTTTTAAGACTTTATCCAAACTTTTCCACCTTTATCTCTATGAAAGTTTTTAATACTTGATGGTGTAATAGATCACTTTAAGGGTCTGATAAACCTAAAGACCTCCAATATAGGAAAATGCATGTGAGTATGTATGGGGGAGGGGTATTCATTTTACTTTTCTCTTTTTGCCTCACTGAGGACACTAGCCTGCCCCGTCTTCCCTGTCCATGATAGTCAGCTACTGCCAACCAGGAATCTCAGTTTCCCTGCAGGCATCAGTTTCCTCGTGGTCTGGATGCTGACTTGAGAGCTAGTCACTGAGCCATGTGGCGTGCTGCAGTAGAGTGGGTAACTCTATGGAGACTGTGATGGACCATCTGATCAGAGGCCAGGTGGAGGACGACGGATAGAAGCCAAGAGGTATGAGAAGTCAAATCATCATGAACAGGGTGGTTGCTGCTCCCTGGGATCATATCAGAGGCATCAGATAGGAACATGTGGTCGCCTTCACAGGACTACAGCATCTAAGACTGGTAGAGTATATCACAGTCAGGCCAGGGGATGTGCCCTCAACAGCCCTGGGTATTTCTTCCAGAACAACCCAAGGATCTATGTGGGGCCAAAGTCCCTTTCCTTGCCCACTGCACACCAACTTTGTGAAAGAAACAAGAAGAAATGGCAGTTCTCTGAAAGTCTGTTTTGTATTCCAAGCGATGCAGAAAGTTTCTGGAAGAAACTGTTTACATTATACAGTTGGACTGAGTTTAAACCAGATTGAATGTTGCATTACCTTGTTTTCCAACTTCCTAGCATATGAGCACTCAAGAGAGAAAAAAAAATCATCAGTAATGGACTGAATTAGTTTGTGAGATTTTTTTTCCTGGAATAGCCAATTTGGAGTGTGAATTGCATTTTTTTTGTACTGTAACACACACATTTTCATTTCTTTTCAAAGATTTCATAATATCTCTGAGGGCTAAGACTCTTGCTCTAAATTTATGGTGAAATACCATCTACTTATAGCACTTTCACCCCCCTGCAAAATCTTTATTTTCAACCCCCGTGTATGATTTAGATATTGCAACCACTAGCAAGGTATCTTAACTTGGATGTTCTATAGACAACTTGCAACCCAATCAATGTACAGCAGAGCTTGCTTTCTTTCCCTAAAGTCAGCTTCCATCTCACCTGGCTCTTGCTGTCATGCACATGGGATTTTTGTGTTCTAATCTCCCTTGTTCACAGCATCAACTGCACCTGTCTCCTCCTTTTCTTTCTCATTTGTTCCCAACTGTATTTAATGTCAGGTCCTAATTGTTTTCTTTTGAAGTATGATCTCAGTTTTACCCCTTGTTGCTCCATTTCCACGTTCATGTTATTACTGCACATTAATATGCTACAGATTCTCCCAGCTTCCCCTTATGACCTCCACATCTGTGCTTCTTTGTCCATTTCTAGTACTTATAGATGCTTCTTCTTGAGGCTATGACTTCATTATGTCTTTCCCCTACTCAAGGTTTGTCTTTTTCTTGACCTAGACTTTCCTTGACCTCCAGCTCTACATTCCCAATTGCTTGCTGTGTTCTCTACAAAGATACTGCCAGAGTCCTCAAAATCCCATTTTTGGAGACTGAGTTCATTATGTGTACTACCTCACCAAACCTCCCCCATCTCTTGCCCCTCCTCTTCCGATCCATATTCCAATCATACCAAGACCTGCCAGGTCATCAGTGAAGAGCTATGATGTCAGTCTTCTCTCTCAC
The DNA here is from genome assembly GCA_006410875.1 of Neotragus pygmaeus. Taxonomy (NCBI): domain Eukaryota; kingdom Metazoa; phylum Chordata; class Mammalia; order Artiodactyla; family Bovidae; genus Neotragus; species Neotragus pygmaeus. The sequence goes on from SJYV01032706.1 coordinate 74,274, forward strand.
TCTCTACTCTTACACATTCCAAATTCAACAGGTCACAAAGATCATGTTCATTCTCTCACCAAAATGTCCTAAGTATTTCACAGACTTTATATTTATGCCTTCCACTTCTAGTTCCTGTCATTTCTTCTGCCTTATGTCACTCAGGTTTCCAATTTATTGCTCACAACCCTACAGAACTCTCTCTAAATGATATGTATTTCCATGTCACTTGTCTGCTCAAAGCCTTTTGTCTTTCCCATCCAGTGAAATCCAATAATACTTAGCATGACATATCAAGCCACTGTGATCTTGCCCTTCCCCTACCTGACAGCTTCATCTTCAAATATATTTCCCTCAATATCCCACGACCCACTCTTCATTCTAGGGTGGCCAGATTTAGAAAAGAAAAAATATAGGATGTTCAGTTAAATGGCAATGTTTGGAACATACTTATATGAAAATGCTATTTGGTGATTATCTGAAATTCACATTTGACTGAATGTCTTTCTCTTATCTTGCAACCTTGTCCACATAGCCTTCTTCGATTGTGCACCACATTTATTTCTGTGATCTAAGTGATCTTATTTGTAATTGTTGTCGCCTTCAAGAGCAATCCTCCCCCTTCCCTCTCATATGTTGATCTTCCATCCATGAAATATGCCTCCTGAAATATGACCTTACCTAAAGCCCTGTAGTGAAGTGGACTCTACCTCCCCAGCCCCTTTCCCTAGATGCTCTTTATTTAAGAGAAAATGGTTGGTGATATAACTAAGGGGATGGGAATGGGAGGCAGAAATGTTTGCTTAGCCACTTTATGAGTCTTCAAGAAATGGAGTGATAAACTTATTGATAAAAGGGATACTCTCTTGGAGGGGCTTGGCGAAGGAGCATTGCTTCTAGTGGCAAGGTCTGTTTTGCTAGACGTTTAACAGGGGAATGTTGGAAGCCCTTATAATTTCTCCTCCTTGTGTAGGGAGGGGGCAGGAAAGAAGCCAATGGACACTGAGACAAAGTCCAGGACTTTTTGTGTGTGTGAAAAAACACAGCATTCAGTGGATAAGACTGCTGAACTTGTGAAACCACAGAAGGACCTGAGGAGACTTAAATATTTTGTTTGTTGGATTTTTGTTTTGTTATGTGCATATATGGGACTTTTGGGTCTTTTTTTTTGATGTATAGTTGATGCACAAGACTATGTAAATTCCAGGTGTACATCACAACAATTCACAACTTTCAAATGTTACATTCCACCTACAGTGACCACAAAATATTGGTTATACACCCCATGCTGCAGAACACATCCCTGTAGCTTATTTATTCCATACATAATAGTCTGCATCTCCCAATTCCCCCTTTCCTTCTCCTCCGTTCTTCCTTCCCCATCTTGGCAACCATTAGTGTGCTCTCCACGTTGATGAGTCTGTTTCTTTTTTGGTATATTCACCATTTTGATTTACCCTTTAGAGTCCACATATAAGTGATATCCCACAGCATTTGTCTTTCTCTGTCTGACCCATTGCACCCAGCATACTGCCTTCCCAGTCTATCCATGTTGCTGTAAGTGGAAAAATTTCATTCTCTTTTTATAGCTGAGTGTGTGCATGTTCAGTTGCTCAGTTGTGGCTGACCTCTGTGGCCCCATGGACTATATAGTCCACCAGGATCCTCTGTCCATGGGATTTCCTGGGCAAGAATATTGGAGTGGGTTGCCATTTCCTTCTCCAGGGAATCAAACCCACATCTCCTGCATTGGCAGGTGTATTCTTTACCACTGAGCCACCAGGGAAGCCCTTTATAGCTGAGTAGTATTCCATTATATATTATACATCACATTGTCTTTATCAATTCATCTGTTGATGGATACATGTTGTTCCCATATCTTGGCTATTGTAAATGGTGCGGCTATGAACATTGGGATATATGTATCCTCTCAAATTAGCATTCTCATTTTCCTTGTATATATACCCTGGAGTTGAACCACTGGGTCCCCTGGCAGTTCCATTCCTAGTTTTTGAGAAACTTTTATACTCTTTCCCACAGTGGCTGCACCAAGTTACATTCTCATCAACATTTGTTATTTGTGTTCTTTTTGATGATCACTACTTTGACAGGTGTGAAGTGATATCTCATTGTGGTTTAAATTTGCATTTCTCTGATTATTAATGATGTTGAGCATCTTTCCCCGTGCCTATTTCTGCATTTCTTCTTTGGAAAACTGTCTCTTCAGGTCTTCTGCCCATGTTTTAATTGAATTGTTTATTTTCTTGATGTTGAGCTGTATGAGTTGCTTATAAATTTTGTATATTAACCCTTTATCAGGCATATTATTTATAAGTATTTTCTCCCATTCAGCAGTTTGTCTTTTTGTTTTTTCTATGGTTCCCTTTATTGTGAAAAGTTTAAGTTTAATTAGGCCTCATTTGTTTACTTTTATTTCCTTTGGACACATATCAAAAAAATCATTGCTATAATTAATGTCAAAGATAATTCTGCCTGTTTTCTTCCAAGAATTTTATAATTTCAAGTTTTACATCTAGGTCTTTAATCCATTTTTTAGTTCATATTTGTATGTGGTTAGAGAATGTTTCCAGAGAAGGCAATGGCACTCCACTCCTGTACTCTTGCCTGGAAAATACCATGGACAGAGGAGCCTGGTAGGCTGCAGTCCATGGGATTGCGAAGAGTCGGACACAGCTGAGCGACTTCCCTTTCACTTTTCACTTTCTTGCATTGGAGAAGGAGATGGCAACCCACTCCAGTGTTCTTACCTGGAGAATCCCAGGGACCAGGGAGCCTGGTGGGCTGCCATTTATGAGGTCACACAGAGTCGGACATGACTGAAGTGACTTAGCAGCAGAGAATGTTTCAACTTCATCCTTTTACATGTAGCTACCCAGTTTTCCCAGCATCACTTATTAAAGAGACTGATTTTCTCCACTGTATATTCTTGCCTCTCTTGTCATAGATTAATTGACCATAAATGTGTGGGTTTATTTCTGGGCTCTCTATTCTGTTCCATTGATCTGTGGGTCTGTTTTTCTGCCAGTACCTTGCTGTTTTGATTACTGTATCTTTGTAGCATAGTCCAAAATCAGGGACAATGACCCCTAAAGTTCTGTTCTTCCTTCTCAATACTGCCTTGGTTATTCAGGGTCCTTTGTGCCTCCATACAAATTTAAAATCATTTGCTCTAGTTTTGTGAGAAATGCCCTTGCTACTTTGAAAAGAATTGCAATGATTTTGTAAATTGCCCTGGGCTTTGATTAGGAAAGAGGAATTATGTCCTAGAAAATGGGGAAGAGAGAGGGTACTTGAAAGGAGAATACTGTGAGGTGGGTGGGGGAGGAGTGGAAAGGAAGAATTAGGGGATAGAAGCTCCTCTGGAGGCCCAGCATGACACTGACTGGGTCCAAATTCCTTCCTACCTGTTCTTAAACTGAATAGTTTCAGAATAATCACAGAAATCTCTTCAAGAGATGAAATGGGTACACCATAGAGGGTGTTCAACACAGATTGCTTTGAGGAAAAGTGGGTGAGGCAGAACTTGGAACAGGAAGAGAATGAGTAACCCTATGTCTTCTGGTCACAGGCTGACTGGTCTCCTCTTCAAGGTGGACTGCTGAGGTCACTCCAGAGCATCTCCACACAGACAACGACCTGGAAGGAAAAGGGTTAGTTTGATCTCAGCCTGAACCTTTCTACAGGAAGCTAAAGACACACTCCAAAGATATAAAAATATTAGAAAATAAGAAATGGCTAAAGGTGGTTACAGGTAGAAACTTCCAATTATAAAATGAATACGTCCTGGGAATGTAATATTTAGCAAGGTGACTATAGTTAATAATATTGTATTATATTTCTGAAAATTGCTAAGACAGTAGAATTTAAAAGTTCTAATCACAAGAAAAATGTTTTTGTAATTACGTGAGATGATAGATGTTAACTTATTGTGGTAATCCTTTTGCAATAGAGATAAATCATTTTAAAACCTTCCACATAATAGCCCTTTACACTGTACTTAATGCCCTCTGCCTCATCTATGGGGAAGAATGACTTACTGAGGATGGCACTGGGTGATCCATTGGGAAGTAAAATTACATTGTTAACCCAGAATGAATTAGCATGCTGCTAGAAATTGCTCAAATATATTTCTCTTCCCTCCCAGGAATAGGCAGGACTTTGTGATCCTAAACCTTTGGACTTTTTGGGTCAGAAGATTATCAACTTTTGTTTGACCACTGAAAAATGTTGCTAGAGGAATGAAGGATCAAACCAATGAAATCATCAGCTAGACTTTCTGTCTCAATTCCATTCAATTTTATTGCTTAATAAAAATAAAAAAAGAAACAGACCTTTCATATTAAGTTGTTGAAATGGTGAAAGCAGCCCAGTTGCTGGGAAAAGTTCATGGAAGAGGGGCTAATTGTGAAACATGACCCCCTTGGTAATTCAGATACTCCAGAAGATGCTGATGAATGGATACCTTAAGGACAGGACATGATCTGAGAGCTATAGAAGGTTGTCCATGACTCAGGGATGCAGGTGCTGAAGGAGATACTTGCCTTACAGCAGACCAGTTTAATGTGGGCAGGGAAGACCCTGCTTCTAATGGATGGTAATATAACTCTGAGGGACTGGGGACCTCCTTCCTTGACTGGGTATATCTCCAGTGTTGCTGCTACTGCTGCTACTGCTAAGTCACATCAGTCGTGTCCGACTCTGTGTGACCCCATAGACAGCAGCCCACCAGGCTCCCGTCCCTGGGATTCTCCAGGCAAGAACACTGGATGGGTTGCCATCTCCTTCTCCTATGCATGAAAGTGAAAACTGAAAGTGAAGTCGCTCAGTCGTGTTGGGACAATTCAAAAAGAGGGAGGGAAGTTTGTTTTCTCCAAAGTACAATTACATTTACAGTCACCATCTGTGAAACCTCCCAATTGTCTCTGGTATCCTTCCATTCCATTCTGGTTTTCCTAAAAAGGAGATAAAGGCTATAACTAAGAAAGGTTTTCTTTAAACTGACATAACCACATGGGCTAAGCACAGGGCAAGAATCACTAAATATGCGTGTGTGCACAAATCAGGGCTTCCCTGATGGCTCAGCAGGAAGAGAATCCTCAGGCAATGCAGAGGGTAGGGAGGTCCAATACCTGGGTAGAGAAGATCCCCTGGAGGAGGAAATGGCAATCCACTGCAGTATTCTTGCCTGGGAAATCCCATAGACAGGGGAGCCTGGCAGACTACAATCTGTGGGGTGGCAAAGGGTCGGACACAACTGAGCACACACACACATGTCCACAAATCATCTGCAATATAACAAGATCCATCACGGTGGATGGATGGATACTCTGCTGTGATTGTGACTAGCTACATAATTTGTGGGTTCTGGTGCCCAACGAAAGTACCAAGCACTTGTGTGGAGCCATTCTTAGAACAAGGTCCAGTGTGTTGCACAGGTCAAATGCCCATAAAGCCAGCTCTGGCCAGGAGTTTTCATAAGCAGTGTTTCAATCATGCTTGCCACCAACATGTGGTGCAATGGGTATTACTGTATCAAATTTACAGATTAAGAACTGTGTGAGCATGCATGCTCAGTTGCTCAGCCATGTCTGACTCTTTGCGACCCTATGGACTGCAGCCCACTAGGCTCCTCTGCCCATGGGATTTCCCAGACATGAATACTGGAGTGGGTTTCCATTTCCTCCTCCAGGGGATCTTCCCCGACCTGGGGATTGAACCTGGGTCTCCTATGTCTCCTGCATTGCAAGTGTATTCTTTACTACTGAGCCACCCAGGAAGCCCAGGAAATGTATATGATTTGTCCAAAGACCTTTCACTAGCAAGGAAGAGTTCACATTTGAACTCAATCTAAAGATCTTATTAAATCTGTAGAATGATATTGGGAATAATGAAATGTAAAATTCACTAAGTTGTAGTGGAGATTTTGTAGTTGTTTATGAAAAGTTGCATGGAGAACTGCTGCGTTTAGTTTCTTCTTCTTCCTTTTGTCAATAACCAGCTCTGGCATTAGGGTGAGGGCAGTGAGCCTGACACTTGCTCTAGACCAAAATTAAAGGAGGTGCCAATGAACAGAGCACTGAAGATAAATAATGTGCAATGTGATTTTTCTTAATCAAAACTCATGCAGAAAAATCCACGATGAATAAACTATTTAAATTACAATTAAAGACCAACCAACAGTGTTTATTTATTTTACAACCTTGCATTATTATGCAACAGAAACACTCTGCCTTCAGTCAGCCTGCAGTTCCAGGCCTGCTGCCATCAGGTCCCCAGCAGGACAAGTTCATGAGCACTGAGGAGAGCCTGTGAACAGAGCCGGCACTGCAGACCTTTATCGATTAATCATGTGAATTCACATGTATAGTCATGCTTTGTTATTACAGAGTTTTCATTATATTTTTTTTCTTGATTCAAAATGTAAAGGATATTTTGATAAATGTATATCAGGACTCACATTTTTCTTTTTGTCCCAAGCCTCAATATGTCACTGTCAATAATCTAGTATATCACTGCTGAAAACTCATTGTACTCTTGACAATGTACACAGTGCCTCTGATTTATGGTATACTAAGGCAATGGCACCCCACTCCAGTACTCTTGCCTGGAAAATCCTATGGACGGAAGAGCCTGGTGGGCTGCAGTCCATGGGGTCGCTAAGAGTCGGATACGACTGGGCGACTTCACTTACGACTGAGCGACTTCACTTTCACTTTTCACTTTCATGCATTGGAGGAGGAAATGGCAACCCACTCCAGTGTTGTTGCCTGGAGAATCCCAGGGACGGGGGAGCCTGGTGGGCTGCAGTCTATGGGGTCGCACAGAGTTGGACACGACTGAAGTGACTTAGCAGCAGCAGCAGCCATATGGTATGAAATGGGTACCACACACCCATTGGCCATAGACATCCTAAGGAACATTTGGCCCATTGGGACGCATGCATTCCATTTGGAAGCAGATATTCCTTTTGGTTGGATGTACACTAGTCCTGTTCATCACCATCATCCATACAAACGTTATGTCAGAGCATTTAAAGAAGCATATGCTCCCCTCCTTAATCAATCATGGATTCCCCGACGCTCTCATCTGCACTAAGCCAGGCACTCGAATTTCTGTCTTTTGTATCCCGCTCATTTTCCCAGCCCTAGATAAATACCACCTCTTTCGAGAAGTCTTCCCTAATCCCTAAATCCCTAGTCCATACTGGCAAGGCATTTTTTGTATGTATAAAACTTTCATCTTCGCTGCTAGAGAGTAAAATTCTGTAGGACGGGGCTAAGTCTAATTCATTCTTTTATCCTGATCTCTTGGCACCATGCTATGCATATAACTGTGCTGAATATTCACTGGATGAATAAATAGAACTTATTTGGCTTTTAATTATAACTTTGTGAATATGTCTTTTCTCCTATTTGAAAGAAATACACTGTATGTTGTTCTCCTTTCTACTCTCCCTGCACTTAACAACACTTTTATGCACATTCCTGTTGTCAGCTTCTGGTAATATTTAACCAGTTGGATTAGGATCTGAAGGTAGTTTATAAAAATGACAAGTTTGATTTTAAACATGTACTGATGTCACATGAGGTGATGATATTACTATGAAAAAAAGTTTTGCTGCTGAAATAACATTTTCAATGTACTGGAAGGGTTGATAACATTGACATCTACTGAATGTTGTTTTAAAAATACTATTTCTTCATTTTCATGAAGGTAAATATCTGCCTAGTCCATGCCTAGTCAGTGACAAATTCCAGATGGGTGAGGTTTAAATTAATTAAGTTCCATTGATTCAAAGCACTCAAGCAATGTGGAGTCAATTTGAGGTATCAGAAAAATGTCTTTAAATTAAAACTATTTGTATTTTACTTCATTATTTGCAAAAGCTTCTGGAATAGGCAAATACTTTACAGGCTCTTTATTTCCTCATATCTTTTGTGGCTCAAAGAATTATTTTATACTATCAAATTAAGTACTCTCCAGTAAGAGTGTTATGTGCATGCCTTGAGTTAGTATGCATGCCCTGTTGCTTAACCTATTTGTGTTTTAGTCAATGTCCTTTCTTATTTCCAGATATTTTAACAGGTTTAAGAAAAGTCAGCTAAGCCTATTCAATCTGGCTGAGATGCTGAATTTTAAAAATAAATAAACATATTCAGCTGGTTGTTGCAGAGCCCTCTTATTTTATTCCTGTTCAGTTTTCACTTTTTAAAATGTCTCAAAGTTTTGTTAGCCATATAGTCTTAGGGGGAATTTATTGAGCTAATTGGCAGACTCTAGAACAAATTTCTGTTTCTTTCCTTTTGGGAGGTAGATAATTTCAGTTGTACTTTTATTGCAGAGTCTAAGATACCAAGATAGTGCCAGCAAAATGTTTAGTCTAGAGACTGGAATATTTTAAGCATTCTCTAGGTAAAGGTTCAGGTTTCCCTGGTGGCTCAGTGATAAAGAATCCTCCTACAATGCAGGAGCCATAGGAGACATGGGTTCAGTAACTGGATTGGGAAGATCCCCTGGAGGAGGGCATGCCAACCCACTTCAGTATTCATGCCTGGAGAATTTCATGGACAGAGGAGCCTGTCAGGCTATAGTCCATAGAGTCTCAAGAGTTGGACATGACTGAAGCAATTTAGCACACATACATACAGGTAAAATTTCAAGTAATATTAGTTATTATTAGAAAGATCAGTAATATTAAGGATGATAGTGGAGATGATTCTGGTGTTTTCTGACCACTCTTATGGAAAGCAAGGAATATACCTAAGAAGCAAGTGACAATGATTTACTAGTAACGTGGTCTGGCAGGGGACTAAAGCTTCCTGAGCCTTAAGTTCATACTTGTATAAATGTACATGAAAAGTCTTACTGTGCAAGAACATGGTGAATAATCAGTAGAAGAGGTTATTCCCAGGCCTGGGCTCAAACTATACTCAATTCAAGTAATGTTGAGCTTACAAGTGGTAAAAGTCCAAACCCAATTCCAAAAAAAACAAGCTTAACTCAGCATAGTTTAAAAATTATTAGCTCTTTCTTTACTTTCAATAGCATTGCAATAATTCTTCCTTAATTCTTCTCATTGGGTACTTTCAAGGAGGAAACAGGGAAGGGAGAGAGGAAGAATACAGGGACCGAAATGAGCAGTTGCATAGGGCCAGTCACTGAGTTGGAATCTTTACCTAAACATGGCTTGTTCAGACAAGAGCAGATTGACATTCCTGGGGATCATGAACTCTTGAAAATACAGAGAGCTTTTACTGTATCAGTGCAGCAATTTAAGTCCAGAAAAGAACTCCTTGTTTTCCATAAGGGTGATCAGAGAACATCAGTATCATCACCACCATCATCATTAGTATTATTGATCTTTCTAATAATAACTAATATTACTTGAAACTTTTACCTAGAGAATACTAAAAATATTCCAAGTGCTAGGCTAAGCATGTTACTGGCACAGTCTCATCTAATCCTCTCAGCCCACCCTATTTATTATTTATTTTTACTTTGCTGATGAAAACATTAGTAAGGTTAAGTAACTTGCCCAGGAGTTCATAGTAAATTACCTGGGATTGAAGCCCAAATCTGTCTGAATTATGATCTTGTGCTCAGAACCTTTATGTTTTAATAGTTCAGAAGCAAGTTTCTCCCAACCCTATGCCATTTACAGAATGATCAGAATCACTGGTTTGATTAGAGTTCAGATGCTTTGGTGTGCAGTTGAAGCTATGAGACAGAGGGGTGACTGTACACAATGCAAGACCAGGTTATCTTCAGGAGTAAAACAAGACCAACCAACAAACAAAAAGCACTGTGCAAATTATTTTTTTAGAGTTGCTAGTTCTGGATCATTGAGTAAACAAATGTTCCTAGGGTATTTTAAAAAGAATATGCTAGAAACAGCTTAATTAAAATTAGTTTACACATGGCAGTAACATAAAAATGGTTTTATAGAGCAAGTCAGAAAAAGGTTCTCTCTCACTTCTTTCTAAAACCAGCATATGAAAAAGTTGTCATCCAGCTTGGATCACAGAGCTTCAAAATATTTTATTATTCTGCACACATCATACAAGAATAATTACACTTTCTGCAGCAAGTAACACTGAGTTCTGTATCTGTGAAGTTCTGTTTTTCTGGTTTTTGGTTTTTTGTTTTTTTACTTAAATAAGCTGAAAAAGGAGAAAAGGGAAAACACCTCCTGAAGTACTTCTGTTGCACTTTTTTCCTGGTAACTGAAACTCGAATAAGAATAAGAAAAAGTGGAAGAACATGTCCTCGGAAACACGTTTAACTAACATTTCCTTTATAACACAAGTACTGGCTGTAATTGTTGCATAAACATTCCTAGATACCCACATTTTGAAATTTCCAATAGCGCAAACAGAATTTATCTCTTGAAAAATAATTGCTGATTTTGTTTTTAGAGTTATATCATTTATTTAGTTTTCTAATACAGAATTTCAGACTACTTCAGACACCAAAAGCTGACAGGTCCCAAGGCTGAATGGACTTGCAAAAGTGTAAACTAGATGTTATTATAAGATACACACTCTCAGGATCCAGTCACATTAGCAAAGAGACAGGAATAGACTATTCGCACGTTATGTTCCAGTGTCAGTGCTCAAATGCCAAAGCAGGTCACATGGGAACAGGCTTCTTTGCAGAAAAATACTTTGAGGCATAGAAGAGTCTTTGAAGAACAGATGTCCGAATGTAGCACCCATATTCATCAACCATAACAAAAAAGATTGTATAAACCAAGATTCTTGAACTGAAGAAACATAAACTTTTTTTTTAAATTTTGCTCCTGATAGTTATTATTAAAATACGTACATTACTTGGGGGTGAAAAGAAAGCTGTTTCTCTCACCATATACTGAGTTCTGGGAATGCTCATCTTGAGTTTCATGTTCCAAGACCGTAGTATAGGTTGAAAGTCTGACAGTGTTCTCNTTTAAATTTTGCTCCTGATAGTTATTATTAAAATACGTACATTACTTGGGGGTGAAAAGAAAACTGTTTCTCTCACCATATACTGAGTTCTGGGAATGCTCATCTTGAGTTTCATGTTCCAAGACCGTAGTATAGGTTGAAAGTCTGACAGTGTTCTCTGGATAACATAACTTCTTGGATAAGCCCTGTTTTAAATTCAGTGCTGTGAAGGATTATATCCACTACAACGTAAGCTAGTGACCCTGAGGTCACTATTTGTCCACTGATGAAGTCCCAGGACCCAAGGTACTTGGCACTTAGTAGGTACTTAACAAATATTTTTGAGTGAATGAATGACGGCAATGCCCCAATATATTTAGGTTCTCATAATGTAGCGTATGCAGACTATATTAAAATGAAGGTTTCATTAAGGCAATAGATTGGTCTTAAAACCATGGGCACTAAAATGTGTCCTAGACTTCCTTCATAAAATTGGGCACAAACCTGGGCCTTTTCCAAATAGTAGGTTATTTGACCCAGAATATTTTACTCTACTCTCTATGTAACACCATAGGCAATAATATAGAGTGGAAATAATCCACTTCAGGAAGCAAATCAAAAGCTCTCTATCTCAGCTCATTGCTGTAACAGTATTGGAAGCAGAAGCATCTCAGCTCACATGCCCATATACTTTACCCTGTCATTTACAGGACATTCTGAAACAAGGCATCAAGGCTTCATTTTTCTCTTCTCATATTCTCTCATAGAAACACCCACTAGTCCCTCCACTGCTAAGGCTTTCCAAGAAATTCTGTAGAATTTGTTAAGGATCCAAGAACTATCTGGCCTTACCTGGGATATGGGGTAAAGGCCTTTATTCTCAGAGCCAGTCATTAGTTCAGATGTAATTTCCCTCCAGAATATTCCATGATTCCTTCTCAACTAACTGGCTAGGTCATCCTCCTCTCTGATCCCATAATACCTGTGCCTCTCTTACACCACCAAACTGTATTGAAATGATCACTGAGTAGCTGTTTCCTCCCAGTAAATGGTAGACTGTCCAAGGGACCATGTCCTATTCCTCCTTAGCATTTGTCACAGTGGGTGGTACAGTGCCTAGAATTACAGGAGATGCCCCATCAGTGCTCGCTGGACTGTCTACTCAATCTCCACGCTCCCCTGCAATCATTATCCTGAATGACTATACAGTGATAAATGGAATATCGTTGCTAGAAATGCTCCTCTAATTGAAGGCATTATTTGATAGTACTGTTTCATAAAGGACGTCATGTCTGCTTTAAGAAACTGTCATCCACGATCTCACGATACACTGGAGTTAATCAAGATCTTGGCTCCAAGTCATAGAAATCCAAATAGAACTAGCTTAAGCCAAAGGAGGAATTCATTACAAAGATACTGACAGGTCTCATGGAGGCTACACACAAGAACTGAATGAAGCTAAACTCTGAGATTGCATGGGACAGGAATTCAGACTGTCAGGAAATTCACCTCTCACCTTGGCTCCTCTTTCACCAGTTTCTTTGCTTTTCTGGTCCTCATGGAACAAAACATGACTGTCAATAGCTTTGAACTGCATATCTGTATACTCCAAGAACCCAAAGAAGGATAACTTTATTTCAAGTTCCCAGTTTCCCAGGAAATGACTCCAAGTGGCCCAATTTCATTAATTGCCCACCTTAGACCAACAAGATACAGCTGATGCTCATACTCAGTTGTGGCCAACTCTTTGCAACCCCATGGCCTGTAGCCCACCAGGCTGCCCTGTCCATGAGATTCTCCAGGCAAGGATACTGGAGTGGGCTGCCATTCCCTTTTCCAGGGGATTCCCCAACCCAGGGATCAAACCCACGTCTCTTGTGCCTTCTGAATTGGCAGGAGGGTTCTTTACCACTAGCACCACAGAGTCAGGTTAAAAAATATGGCCAGGCTGCTGAGTAGCCAGTCTCGTAAGTGTCTACCACATTTTCAAATTCTTTAGTTTCCAAGGAAAACTTATGGTCTGAGTAAACTCTTTCAAAGGTATTCATGATAGTTGCTATAAAACACACGGTTTTGTAAGGCAATAATTTTCAAATTTATTTCTATTAATAATGTGTGATAACAATAGAAAATTCCTAAGCACATTTATATTTGCTTTGTTTTAAAAATAAATTTATTTTATTACATGATAATACTGACAGTTTATATAAATGAGGTCATTCAGTATAGGCAAAAAAATTATAAAATACATTTTAAAAACACAGGAAAATCTTTGAAGCTCTTTCTTCATAGTTCAGATCTACCAAATTTCAAGAGACACATTTTAGCATGAAAACAAAATTTCCAAGCTTGAATTGCCTGGAGAGATTCCACTGGTCAATCAACCTTGGTTAAGGAAAGAAGAAACATTTATAGCATTTTTAAAAATTGCAAAGGCTCTAACGAACATTTGTTTCAAGCATTCTTGCTATCAGTAAAGACTGAGAGAAAGCATGAAGAAACTCAGAGGAAGCTTTTGCAAAGAGTGTATACAATATGAATCAGGTGAAATTGACTCTATTTCAAGGATGGTCATGTTTGACTTAGTTCTTACTAATATTTGAGCTATTTCTGTGTTATACTTAAGCATAGCCTCATTCTCACTTGAAATATGGTGTGTGATTAAAAAGTAATACACAACTTCACCTTTTCTCTGAATGCTCTGCTTCATTTCAGGCATGGAGTCTACACTGCAAATTAGAGTTTGCAAAGATTCTGGAAAAGCTGCTTTGCTGATAGGCACAACAGCCAAACTGTAGTAATTTGAGGACATCTGCCATCAGTTTTTATAAATGATCCACCTAGCCAATGTAGGAAATTCCATATTTTATGGAATTCTGGCTAAATGTGCATTCTGCTTTTTCATATTTAAAAAGAATCTTCATTAACTGTAATATGGAGTTGGAGGAGCATTGGCAAGATGGTCCCAGGTAACAGTGACTATGGTCATAATTTGATTGCACTAAAATTCATCTGAGAGCAATCACAGGTACCATTTTCTTGTGTCCTAAGTCACTTCAGTTGTGTCCGATTCTTTGTGACCCTATGGACCATAGCCCACAAGGCTCCTCTGTCCATGGGACTCTCTAGGAAAGAGTGCTAGAATAGGTTGCCATGCCCTCCTCCAGGGCATCTTCTCAACCCAGGAATTGAACTTGTGTCTCTTAAGTATCCNTTCAGTTGTGTCCGATTCTTTGTGACCCTATGGACCATAGCCCACAAGGCTCCTCTGTCCATGGGACTCTCTAGGAAAGAGTGCTAGAATAGGTTGCCATGCCCTCCTCCAGGGCATCTTCTCAACCCAGGAATTGAACTTGTGTCTCTTAAGTATCTTGCATTAGCAGGTGGGTTCTTTACCACTAGCACCACCTGGGAAGCCCCAGAAGAACAAAAATGAGGATATGCCTTATACATCCTGCCTGGGCTCTGCTGTGCTGTCCCTGACCATTTACCCCAGGATAAATAGCCTCTTCCAGTGCTTTATCTATCCTTTAGCAAGCATAAACATTTACCTGGAGCTTAAAGATGGTCATGCAATTACTTTCCATCTCTGTCATTTTCCTAACTGTGGGACAAATCTGTTTGCTTTAGAAATGTGAGAATGCATGTATATCACTGAGAATTCACAAAGGAGCAAAGAAACATGATGAAAGTCAAGCCTATAGAAAGCATGATGTAATAGTTAACATATATCCAGGACTCTGCAATCTGAGTTTCTACAGGAAAATGTACCAGTGCCTCGGTCATTGCAAACATAGTTTAGTGTAAAGTCTTGGGTTATATTGTGCATTAGGTTGCAACAAATCCAGTGAACAAAAATGGTGGTTAAGAGCAAACTTTGAACTTGGCTAAATATTGGTTCCAATTTCAGCTCCACCTACTAACTCTAAAAATCTGGGTTAGATTATTTAATTTCTTGCATTGTGTCCACCTCTTTGCAATCCCATGGACTATAGCCTGCTAGGCTTTTCTGTCCATGGGATTCTCCAGGTAAAGAATACTGGAGTGGGTTGCCATTCCCTTCTCCAGGATATCTTCAAGACCCAGGGATCAAATCCAGGTTTCCTGCATTGCAGGCAGATTCTTTACCATCTGAGCCACCAGGGAATGTCCTGTAGTTTCTTAGGGCCTGTTTCTATACATGAGAAATGAGAATCATAGGTTTTTTAAAGAAGTAAAGGAAATAATGTATTTCAAACTCTTAGCACATAGTAAGTGTTGGATAAATGGTAGTTTTATTATTAATGCAATTTCTAAGATCTAAACTCCTTCCTACTCTTTTTTGTTTGACTAGTAATTTTGGTGACAAAACTTAACTGGAAGTTTATTAAAATGTCCCTGCTTAACTGGGTGCTTTTCCCAAATACTATATAATAATAAACTTATTTATTATTATTACAAAAATAATAGTAAACAACACAAATTAACATTATGGACAAAAAGTAAATACATTATTTAAAATTCATTTTGCTAGCTGTTTCCTGAGACACATTTCTGTCCATTTTCAAATGAGTAAGAAGATACTTTGTAACTTGTCATCAACCTGGAGTAATCTTCATAGACTATAGGAAAAAGGAAAGAAAAAAGAAAAGAGCAAGCCATTAAAAAGAAACTTATTATGTAATTACAAAAAAAAACAAAAAACAAACAAAAAAACACACACACACAAAACCCAAGCAGGAAACCGTGGGTACTCTGTGGGTACCTCTATCAAGTTTATTATTAACCTCTCTATCTGAACCTTTATTTCTTTTCTTCTTAAAAACTCGTTCTCCTCAAGATTGAGGAATATATAAGAAAAGGGGGAAATTGTAACCGAGCAAGACTCTATGGGGCCTTCCTGAGACCTGCCTTTACCCATGTCCTCTGCTTTATGTACTCTCTCAAGTACCTAATTAATAGTATTTGATGCAAATTTCCTGACTTATTTTGCCAATGGGAAAACCTCCCACCAAATGGAAGAAGTTACCTACCTGATGATCCTGAACACGTAGCCCCAAGTTTCTCCTGGGGCCTAAAAACTGATAATGTTAATATCTCTGACACCACCATGCTGCCTCATCATCAGCCACTCAGAGAACTGTGCACAAGCTGATCATGTACCCAGCCACCCCACCTCCCACCTGCTCTTTAAAAAGGCTTTGCCAAAACCCTTGGGGAGCTCCAAGTTTTTCAGGACATGAGCCACCTATTCTCCTTGCAGTCTCATAAAAAACACACACACACACACCAAAAAAGAAAACCTCCAGAGTCAGCATTTTTGTTTTCAATTCATTCATGTCATTCTGATAAAAAGCTAGAAGAACATTATAATTTCTTGATCATCATTTACTGTATTCTATTGTTCAGTTGAGCGTTTTTGGAAAAGGACACTGTTGGGCCAGCTAGGGAAAGCCACCACTTTCTCCTGGATGAACAAGGCAGCATGTGGCCATGGTTGCTGCTAGCTTCTTCTATGACCTAAGAGGACTTAGCCAAGGATGAAGCCAGCTCTTGGAATAGTAAGCAGAAAGGCTGAAATAATAGTTCTCTGCATAAGAACTCTGGTACAAGCAGAATATTCTCTTTCCTCTGGACTGCCAATGCCTGTGAGGCAAGACATTTCCTTTATTTTAAACCAGCTTGGTGGAGTTTGATGCCATTATAGACCAAACTGCCCTGCCTGAGTCAGCCAGCTATGCTGCATCTGTCCCCTGGAGCCTTCCTCTGCTCAGTACTCCAGGGGGAACCCAGATTGCAGCCTGACCTATGGTCTGCTTCACATGGGCTCTCCTGCCCCCTGAGTTCCTGTTGGGTTTGGCTAGTGAGAGGTACCTGCTGAAGATCTGAAGGCAAGAGGACAGAGGTTTGGGGACATTCTTCTCCCGCTCCTGCCTCCTTCCTTGTTCAGGTGCTGACCATCACTATTCCCATCCTTAGCTACAGCTTCTGCCTGGTGGGCCCTAGAGCACAGCCAGCTTCTCAGTGGCAAGGTAAGTGGTTTTTTGCCCTTTCAGGCACAGGTGGGGGATGGCCTTCAGCAGTTGCTAGACTCTGGGAGCCTCAATATTCCTATAGGTCCCCTGAACCCTGCCTGCCCAGCCCCTTCATCAAAATGTCTTTGTTGGATCATCTGAGAGAATTTGTGATTCATGCTGGGATCTCAAATGATGAAACATTTAAAAGAACCTTGAACAGTGCTTGGAATGTGGTAAATGCTCTGTAAATGTGGTTATTAGCAAAACACTGCTTTTGCTATTTTCTTTCAATGTGAGATGTCTAAACTAAAATCTTTCTTATTTGTGTCCCCAAGTGAAAAATATATCAAATATCTTATAATATTTTATAAGAATATAAAATAACCACCACAATCATGCAGAACTAGAAACCAGACTGATCTAAGTGCATCAGGAAAACTGTGTAAAAGTCTATATTCTATCGCTGGTACCATGCAAAATAAAGATATGATAAAGTCTTTTATCTGGCTTCAGATTCAATGGAAAAATTATCAATTATTTTTAGATGTTTTTAAACATAATCAAATTCCAATCAATGATTTACTGGATGCAATTAAACCCCACTTCACCAGGCAAATGTCACCTGAAGAACTCCCCATCTACTAAGTTTATCATACTTACTATTAAGCAATACTAGTCTCTTGAATATCATCATTTATAGGAGTTATATCTTTACCCAGAGTTTCCATTTCTTCTTCCTTCTTTCTTCTTTTCCGACGTTTCCGAAGAGGACTTGGAAAACAAAGTGTTAGAAATTAGAGTGGTCTTTTTAGTTAATGCAGTCACAAAACTAAACCTCAAGAAAACCTATGATCTTATTTCCAGACTGGTAAAAATGTACAGGTTCATTAAAAAAAATTTTTAGGTCTGTCTTAACCCATCCCTTTCTCTAGCCTCAAACAGCTACAATAGAAAAGCACAGAGAGAATGTAGCTATAGCTACATAGGAAGAATATAGTACTTGATTGTGTTTAGAGCTTGTTGAGCACAGGAAAGCTTTTCAGACCAAGTCATTTTACAAAATAGATTGATAAGCATTATTTAGTATGTAAATAAAATATAGTACAAAATGGAAACCGACATAAAACTAAGAGAATGAGGATAATCTCTGAATATGTTAATTAAGTTTCTAGATAAAATAAAGAAACGTATTATTCTGTAGTGCAGTCCAGTTTTCTTAAAATATGATACAAAATGAATGTAGTAAAATAGAGCATTTCTCAGATCTGCCCCAAACTTGGCATTCTAAAATTTCTTTTTGCCATAAAGGAAGTAAAATGTTACAAATATCTATCAATTTTATAGCTAGAAGGAATCCTACAGATTATTTGTAAATGAGAGTTTAATCTTCTCATTTTACAGAAAGTAAAATTAAAGTTTAAAGAGATTAAGAAGTTTGTCCAAGTTCTCAAATGTGTTTGATGGCACAGCTGGGACAAAAATCTCTCTGAACAGCTGGTAGCTGTGTTAACGCTTTTCTACCAAGATTGCTGTAAAGAAAGGAATCATGTAACACCTTCCTGTAACGAGAACCACAGTCTAAAGTACAGTTTAGGAGGCTTCTCAAGACATGAAGGTAGCATTTTAAGAAAATGCTTTTTTAGCACGCTGTGTGGGAGTCCTGGCCTGATAAAAAATTTGATGAGTTTCCAAAACTAAAGCATTGTACTAAGCCATTCTGTCTCAGAGAAAAAACAAGGATTTTCTTGATTAATAAAGTTGAGGTACATAATGAAAAATAAAGACGGTGCAGGCATCTTTTGTAAATAAAATTCATTATTTTAATGTGACTAACAAAAAATACTTTTGTTTCTATCTTTCAAGTTTTTGTGTCACGGTATAGTTTAAGAAAAGTATTGTTTAAACTATTAACAAGCTTACATAAAATGTGATGGACTCTAGGGCTAAATAATTGCCTTTTTTTATTTCCTTGGACTACAAGGAGATTAAACCTGTCAATCCTAAAGGAAATCAACCCTGAATATTCATTGGAAGGACTGATGCTGAAGCTGAAGCTTCAATCCTTCGGCCACCTGATGCGAAAAGCTGNTGATGCTAAAGCTGAAACTCCAGTCCTTTGGCCACCTCATGCAAAGAGTTGACTCACTGGAAAAGACTCTGATGCTGGGAGGGATTGGGGGCAGGAGGAAGAGGGGACGACAGAGGATGAGATGGCTGGATGGCATCACCGACTCGACAGACATGAGTTTGAGTGAACTCCAGGAGATGGTGATGGACAGGGAGGCCTGGTGTGCTGCGATTCGTGGGGTCACAGAGTCGGACATGACTGAGTGACCGAACTGAACTGAACGGAACTGATGGCTGCTTTCGATGGTAGAGCAGAGTAGTTACAAAAAAGACCACAAGCCCCACAAAACCTCCGTTTTTACTATCGGACTCTACTAAAGCTGACCTCTGTCTCAGACAAATAACTTTGAGAATACTAATTCAAGCATCTATAAGGTAAAATATGTTTTAAAAATTGATGCCTTCTTCCCTTCTTTTAAGTTATAAAATAGAAAATAAAATTTGAATAGAATGTGCCAACTTTCTATGAATCTAGTCTAATATATCACATGATGCTAGAGGCTGGAAGTCACATCTATGATGTAATGAGAAAGACCTGAGTGTGAATCCAAGAATTGCAGTATACCAGTGGTGTGACCTTTGGCAATTACATATTCTTTCTAGCTTCACCTTGAAAAAAGTAAAAAGTGTTACTAGCTCATAGAGTTCTTGCAAGGAATGAATGCATTACTGTATGCAAAGCCCAGTGCCTGGTACATTAGCAAGTGCTCAAAAAACTATCTGGTTTTATGATGACTGTATTATCAACAACTTACAATTTAGGGAAGTCAGCTTTCTGAGATTGAATACGAAGCTGATGAAATACAAAGACATCACTAGTTATGCATTACCTGGGCAGTTTTCTGCATGATCTCCACAGAGAAGGCCATCATTTTCAGGACTTCTGGTTGAATTCCCATCTGCCAGAACACAGTGGAGGATCACTAGACCTTCGAGTTCAAAACAGAACCAAAACAAACATGAAACCTTGAAAACGTGCTCAAGACAAAAGAGTCTATCAAAGTCTTGACCATTTATGAAAATAACAAGCCTGTGGCTCCCATTTCCAAGTTATTCTCTTGCATCATGGAAGGGGCACCCAGGCCAGCATGTCTCATTTTTTAAGCTCGCGGCTCAAGACAGAATTTTCAAGCCAGTATCACTTTCTGGGCTTCCCTGGTGGCTCAGACATTAAAGAATCTGCCCACAATGTGGGAGACCTGGGTTCAGTCCCTGGGTTTGGGAAGATCCCCTGGAGAAGGGAATGGCAACCCACTCCAGTATTCTCGCCTGGGAAATCCCATAGACAGAGGAGCCTGGAGGGCTACAGTCCATGGGGTTGCAAAGAGTCAGACATGACTGAACAAACAACACACACACATCACTTATATCTGATGAGACCTGGCCCTATAAGTGAGAAGACTTAGCCATAGCTGTGATGGAGCCTTATCCTATAAGTAGAAGAACAAAGGGAGTTCTCAGCCACCTGATGAATATGCACTGGTGAGCTTCAAGGAGGAGGGATAATGAATCCATGTGGCAATGTATTTTCTCCACTGGTCTTCACACACCCAGTGCTTCTCAAGTTTTAACTACTCAGTGTGCTTCCTTCTGGGGAGATGTAAACTAGATATTCAAATTCATAGGAACTATTTTAAAATTTAAGTCCCTCCAGCTTAGCAACTCTGTCTCTGAGAAGGACAGGCCTCATGGAAAAGCAGGGGGAGGAAAGGAACACTGTGCTGAGGTTAGGAAAGTTTAGAATACAAAGGGTAGTCCTTGCAGGGATTCTGATTCAAACAAACCAACAGTAAAAATCACAGTAAAGATAATCAGGGGAATCTGACTATCTTAAGAAATTGTTAGAGTATCAAGTGTGATAGAAGGAAATGGCAACCCATTCCAGTATTCTTGCCTAGAGAATCCTGTGTGCATAGGAGGCTGGTGGGCTCCTATCCATAGGGTCGCATAGACTCAGACACGACAGAAGCAACTTAGCATGCACACATGCATTAGAGAAGGAAATGGCAACCCACTCCAGTATTCTTGCCTAGAGAATCCCAGGGATGGAGGAGCCTGGTAGGCCGCCGTCTATGGGATCACACAGAGTCGGACAAGACTGAAGCGACAGCAGCTGCAGCAAGTGTGATGATATTGTGGTTTAGATTTTAAAAACAAAACTATATCTCTTAGAGATATGTATTTAAATACTTATTAAAAGAAATTANCACCGTCTATGGGATCACACAGAGTCAGACAAGACTGAAGCGACAGCAGCTGCAGCAAGTGTGATGATATTGTGGTTTAGATTTTAAAAACAAAACTATATCTCTTAGAGATATGTATTTAAATACTTATTAAAAGAAATTAATGTATCTCTGATTTGCTTTAAAATAATCCAACAAGGGAATACAGGTGTGTGGCAGTGAGGGAAAGGCATAGATGAAACAAGATTGTCCACATATTGATCATTGTTGAAGCCGGGTGGTATGTATGTCAAGGTTCCCTCTGCTGTTGTCTTTACTTTTACATATACTTTAAAATATCATGATAAGAACCTGGAGAGGAGAGGGCAGAGGAGGAATGATAAAACTGCTTGAGAGCTGATGATCGTGAGTTCATAATCTGTTTTTGCCACTTTACAGCCATGTACCATGGGCAAGTTTCATAACCTCTCGGTTTCCTCATCGGCAAGATGGAGATAATTATTATCCCTTCTTCAGAATGCTGTTGTGAGGCTCCAACCAGCCAAGTATGCAAAGCACTTAATGCAGTGCTAACACTTAATCAGTACTCAGTTAAATTATTAAATCAGTACTCAGTACTCATTATTATGCAACTAGTAGGAACAGAGTTGGAGAAGGCAATGGCGGCCCACTCCAATACTCTTGCCTGGAAAATCCCATGGACGGAGGAGCATGGTAGGCTGCAGTCCATGGGGTCGCTAGGAGTTGGACACGACTGAGCAACTTCACTTTCACTTTTCACTTTCATGCATTGGAGAAGGAAATGGCAACCCACTCCAGTATTCTTGCCTGGAGAATCCCAGGGACTGGGGAGCCTGGTGGGCTGCCATCTATGGGGTCGTACAGAGCCGGACATGCCTGAAGTGACTTAGCATCAGGAACAGAGTAACTTGCAAGAACAGAATAACTTGCCCATTGGTTGTGTTGACAAAGTTCTAAACTGCACACGTCCTTCAAGTACAATTAAGCTCAACAAACATCCACAAGCACCCCCAAAACACACCTGTGGACAGGAAATGCCCTATCCTCAAACTCTTCCAAAGCTGCTAAGGCAGGTAATCAGCCAACCAAGTAATCAAAACACAAAGTGATGGTATTGTACCAGATTACAATAGAATCTAGAAAGTTCACAGGCTGAAAGAGTTTCAAAAACAGTTTTTTTCAAAACAAAGAGTTTTTTCTATCTCTATTGAATTGGGGGGGAGGGAATTAAAAAAAAAAAAAAAAGAGAGAGAGATGTGTATANGTGATGGTATTGTACCAGATTACAATAGAATCTAGAAAGTTCACAGGCTGAAAGAGTTTCAAAAACAGTTTTTTTCAAAACAAAGAGTTTTTTCTATCTCTATTGAATTGGGGGGGAGGGAATTAAAAAAAAAAAAAAAAGAGAGAGAGAGAGAGATGGTACCTAGCATTGGAAACAGTGAAGAGAAAAAGAAACTCATATCCATTGATAATAGGCAAATTATTACTACTCTTCCGCAGGACAATTTATCAGGACTTTTAGCTTTTAGCTAAAAGCTTAAATATTGTACAAGTGCTTAAATCCAGTATCTCATTTCTAGCAGTTTTTCCCAAGGAAATAAATTAAAATACATAAAAAGATTTCACTACAAAATTTCTGCATGTGACATGGCTAATAAAAAAATTAGAATTTGGCATAAATATCTAACAACAGAGAACTGATTAAAGATATAGGAAATACTTCCATGCAATAAAATGCTCTTCAGTCATAAAAATTTGTTTCAAACATTTAAAAATATCCCTCAGTAAGAGAAGCAGTTTATAGAATAGTAATTAGTGAGATCTGAGTGTTTTTTTTTTCTGCATGTATTTGTGATAAATATAAAAATATCCACATAGATAAATAGTTTAAAAAAAGATGGGTAAGTAAGTAGATAGAGTTCCCCACATGGTTAGAAGAATTTTTCCTTAATTATCCTAATTTGCACTTTCTAATTTTTCTACTTGACTATTCTCTTTGTTGAAACAAGAAAAAAGCAGCCGCTCAAATTAAAAAACAAAACCAAACACAATTTGGCACAATTTGGATACCAAATTTCTATATATTTTTCTGCCTTTAACCCTATTACCTAGCTCCTCCTTTCACACTTAGAACAAACCAGAAACAGTCATTTAAGACTTCTCAAGTACAGGAATTGTATATTTTCCAGCTCTGAAATCCTATTATTTAACACAGAGCACAAGAGATATTCAACAAACGTTGATAGATGACCAATCTTAGATTAATCTATGAAAATACAAAACAAACATTAAATTCAAAGATCCCAATGTCAACGTCCAGTGGAAAATTTTATCCTTTTTTATTATAAAACAGGTTTAAATCATTTTTAAAACCCCCTATATGGGCTTTCTTCATGGGTAGAATCAGAGGCATTAATTCTTCAGTTAATCTGTTCTGATGATGGAAATTCTGACAGAATGTGGTCCTCTGGAGAAGGGAATGGCAAACCACTTCAGTATTCTTGTCTTGAGAACCCCATGAACAGTATGAAAAGGCAAAATGATAGGATACCAAAGGAGGAACTCCCCAGGTCAGTAGGTGCCCAACACGCTACTGAAGATCGGTGGAGAAATAACTCTAGAAAGAATGAAGGGATGGAGCCAAAGCAAAAACAATACCCAGCTGTGGATGTGACTGGTGATAGAAGCAAGGTCTGTTGCTGTAAAGAGCAATATTGCATAGGAACCTGGTTCATGTCAGGTCCATGAATCAAGGCAAATTGGAAGTGGTCAAACAAGAGATGGCAAGGGTGAACGTTGACATTCTAGGAATCAGTGAACTAAAATGGAGTGGAATGGGGGAATTTAACTCAGATGACCATTATATCTACTACTGCAGGCANGCAATATTGATTCCAGCTTGTGCTTCATCCAGCCTGGCATTTCTCATGATGTACTCTGCATGTAAGTTAAATAAGCAGAGTGACAATATTAGACTTGAGGTACTCCTTTCCCCATTGGGAATCAGTCTGTTTTCCTATGTCTGTTTCTAACTGTTGCTCCTTGACCTACATACAGATTTCTTAGGAAGCAGGTAAGGTGGTCTGCTATTCCCGTCTCTTGAAGAATTTTCCATAGTTTGTTGTGATCCACACAGTCAAATGCTTTGGTGTACTCAGTGTAGCAGATGTTTTCGGGAACTCTCTTGCTTTTTCTATAATTCAACAGATGTTGGCAATTTGATCTCTGGTTCCCCTGCCTTTTCTAAATCCAGCTTGAACAGCTAGAAGGTGAAGGTTCATGTACTGTTGAAGCCTGGCTTGGAGAATTTTGAGCATTACTTTGCTAGTGTGTGTATGAGTGCAATTGTGTGGTCGTTTGAACATTCTTTGGCATTGCCTTTGTTTGGGATTTGAATGAAAACTTACATTTTCCAGTCCTGTGGCCACTGCTGAGGTTTTCAAATTTGCTGGCCTAGTGAATATAGCACTTTAACACCATCAGCTCTGGGCTTAAAGAAAAAAAAAAGTTTTATGTGACGAAGACTAAGTAATGTAGAAAAAGAAGTTTGTCTTATCTCCTCCTTGAGAGCCCCAGAGCCCTTTCTCCTCCTCAGGGGCCCCAGACTTCTTATCAACCTACCTAAGTATTGACTCTTTCAAATGGATGGATAAATAAAAGCAATATTCATTTTATTCTTTATTGCATGGATTTTCCTTGGGCTTTCCAGGTAGTGCTAGTGATAAAGAATCTGCCTGCCAATGCAGGAGACACAGAAGACATGGGTTCATTACCTGGGAAGGAAAGATCCCCTGGAAGAGGAAATGGTGACCCACTCCAGTATTCTTGCCTGGAGAATCACACGGACAGAGAAGCCTGGTGGGCTAAAGTCTAGGGGGTCTTAAAGAGTCACACATGACTGAGCATGCACACGCATGGCTTTTCCTAAAATATTGAAATTGTGCTTTGGGTAAATAATTATTAATTAAGGGACAAAGATATTAATTAAAATGAATCCAGTATATATGTCCTTGTTTTGCTTAAAAACACACTTAATTTGGATTCCGAAGACAATTCAAGTACTAATTCTGTCATTTTTTAATTTTTTAATCTTGGGCAAATAACTTAATCTCCTTGAACCACATTCTGTCCCCCCTAAAGTGAGATTAATATCTCCCTTTTAGAGTTAATGTAATGTTTACAAGAGATAAAACTATGAAATCACATTGAAACTTTAGATTGATATATATAGCTTATTAATATTAATTTTAATGCTTTGTATTTCTGAAACTTTTGCTACATATGCTAAAATTTCACCTCTTTCAGCTTTCTTATTTTACATAATATATGCTATATGAAGGTGAGTGAAAATTACAATAAAGAACAAGGAAAAGAATGATTAAAAACCAGTGTGTGTTTCTATAATTGCTGTTTTCCCAACCATGATATATTCAAATCATCTAAGACATTCGATCATTTCCCAGAAACGGAAACATTCAAAAAGTGTGCCTCTTGTTAACTTCATGTGGGGAAAATAGCTGCTAAAAGAATACCTTGAAGGGTATCCAATAGGAAATATTGGATACTGTTCTGAATTTTAAAGTTATTTTAACTTTTCTTGCCCAAAAAATGTATTTAAAATTAACACAGACCTTCAAAATTAATTATTAGAAATTCTATTTATTTGTGTATATTTAATGTGAGATTACCTGTTTGTATTCTTGGGTGCCACAGTATGATACTTTTTAATAGTAACAATTGTGTTGTGAATATTCTACAGACTAAAACAAATGAATTGCTTCCTGTACTGTCATTCATGCAAGTGGCTATTAACTCGACCAATGCCTTAGATTTAGCTTTGTGTAGATGAGCATCGCATGCCTGTGTGTATGTATTTTGTATTTCTTTGTTGTATCACTAACACCTACCATATCATTGTGGTTATTATTTGACCAATTTAACTAATTTTGGAGTTATTAGCTCTAAGACATTAAATAGTACACTTTTAGAAATTTTACTATATTTCTATTTACCTAAAATCAGAGATAACATGGTATTTGGGAAAATATACGGGACTGAATTAGATTCCTGTATCCTTCATTTACTTACTCTGTGTCTTTGAATACATCCTATCATCTCTTAATTTTTTGATCTTCATAATGAACAGGTTGGATAAGACATATTTTAAATTCTTTTTCAATTTAAATGATCAAAAAATAGTTATGTGTTTTTTGTACCATATGGAGACACTTTCTTTGCTGAGCTGAGTTAGTCAGTCTTTGCTTAGCTATGTGGTGTGTTTTACCAAAGATGATTTGACATCTTTAATTATTAATTCATTTCTGAATAATGTTGTAATTGATCCATGGCTTTGGAGAGAAAGAAGACAATTCACCGTATATTTCCTACAATTCTTCAGGGTAAAATTTTGTTGCAGATACTTCAAAATTCTTCAGCATTCAG
>SJYV01032706.1:102034-172723 GCA_006410875.1 Neotragus pygmaeus
CAGACTTTATTTTGGAGGGCTCCAAAATCACTGCAGATGGTGATTGCAGCCATGAAATTAAAAGACGCTTACTCCTTGGAAGAAAAGTTATGGCCAACCTAGATAGCATATTCAAAAGCAGAGACATTACTTTGCCGACTAAGATCTGTCTAGTCAAGGCTATGGTTTTTCCTGTGGTCATGTATGGATGTGAGAGTTGGACTGTGAAGAAGGCTGAGCGCCGAAGAATTGATGCTTTTGAACTGTGTTGTTGGAGAAGACTCTTGAGAGTCCCTTGGACTGCAAGGAGATCCAACTAGTCCATTCTGAAGGAGATCAGCCATGGGATTTCTTTGGAAGGAATGATGTTAAAGCTGAAACTCCAGTACTTTGGCCACCTCATGCGAAGAGTTGACTCACTGGAAAAGACTCTGATGCTGAGAGGGATTAGGGGCAGGAAGAGAAGGGGACGTCAGAGGATGAGATGGCTGTGTGGCATCACTGACGTGATGGACATGAGTCTGAGTGAACTGCAGGAGTTGGTGATGGACAGGGAGGCCTGGTGCGTTGTGATTCATGGGGTCGCAGAGTCAGACACGACTGAGTGACTGAACTGAACTAACTGATGATGGAAATTGAAAAAAAACACAACTAAATCTCATAGAGATTTAACATCTGCAAACTAAGGATGGCAATATCTTCATTAGGAGTATTGTAAAATGTAAATTAACATAAGAAAAGATACACACATGGCTTGGCAGATAGTGTACAACTCTTAGCCATCTTGAGCTCCTTCCCTTATCACTTTATAATTTAACACAACATTCTTTATTCCCACATGACAGAGGGAGTCCTGATTCCATGGAAATCCTGCTGGGGCCTATGAACACTCTGGCAGGCTGTGCCCAGGCTATCTTCTGTTAAGGCTCACTCCACATGCTGGCATCAGCTGGCAAAGAAATTCCACTAGGGAGAGCCCCTGGGAGGACCCCTTGGGTTAGACATTCTCAGGCCAATCAGACACCAAGTTCAAGGCTCTGGGAGGAGGTACACAGTTCCTCCTACTCTCATGCAATAATCTTCATCAGCTGGTGGTCATGAACCAAATCAAGCTTGATTTTGAAGAACAATTTACTTGGTCTGCATAGTTTTTTAAAACTGAATCAAGATGGTTCATATCAAGCCTGGATTTTTCTGCTTCTGTTTTAAAAATGGAAGTCTGAAACACCTTCATAGCAACAACTAGCTGGAACCTAGTAGCACGTGACCTCTTTAAATGCCACAGACTCCATCAGCCTTGCTGAGTTCATTTATTTTAACTTCCTAGACCCTGAGAGGAATCTGAGTGTGCGATCCATATGGAGGGACTCAGAAATTAGAGAAGTGCTCACAAAAGCATCTACTCAATGTTGAAGGCTGCTTCAAAGAGAAAGGATGCTCCTGTTTCATCCATAATTCAACAGATATTTATTAAACANTCTGAGTGTGCGATCCATATGGAGGGACTCAGAAATTAGAGAAGTGCTCACAAAAGCATCTACTCAATGTTGAAGGCTGCTTCAAAGAGAAAGGATGCTCCTGTTTCATCCATAATTCAACAGATATTTATTAAACATTTTGGGCTTGGCACTGATGCAAGACACTGAATGTTCCAAGATAACAAATATCATCACTACCTTCAAGGAACTCATATTCTCATAAGGAAGATCAACACACAAATCTATAAGATACAATGTGATAAGCAGAACAGAGGTAGCATGGGAATAACACAGGGAGGAGAATCAATTTGCATACCAGCAAAACCTTCACAAAGAAGGTGAGAATTACAGTGACTTTTTTATAGGTAATAAATGCTTTTTAAAACATCAATAACTTCTAGAAAACAAATACTGAGTTATTAAGATAACATGATTATATTATATTGCTTCAGCAGTTGACAATGTTTATGTGGTAATGATAATGTAAGTACTGATAAAAGTGAAAGTTGCTCAGTCATGTCTGACTCTTTGCAACCCCATGGACTATAGTCCATGGAATTCTCCAGCCCAGAATACTAGACTGGGTAGTCTTTCCCTTCTCCAGGGGACCCAGGTATTGAATCCAGGTCTCCTGCATTGCAGACGGATTCCTTAGCCGCTGAACCACAAGGGAAGCCCAAGAATACTGGAGTAAGTAGCCTACCCCTTCTCCAGCGGATCCTCCTGAGCCAGGAATTGAACCACGGTCTCTTGCATTGCAGGTAGATTCCTTACCAACTGGGCTATCAAATGTGTCATAAAATCAAGACCAGTAATTAGCCAACATAGACCATGTAGAGTAACTAGCTGTGATTAATCATTATCTATACAGTCCTCATCATCAAGTGTTTTGAGTATTACCCTTAGAGTCACTATCCTGGAATGAGAAGAGAAACTCAACAAGTCGAAACTTGACAACTCAAGAAATAGTATTACAAACAAATGGTTTAGGAATACAGAGGTAAATACAGAAGAAGCACCTTAAAGAGTCAAAAGAGGCTGATTCCAGCAAGGTGAAGAGCCAGGAAGGCAGGAACAAAGATCAGCAGATAGTATGATCAATAGTATGATCTTTTTAGCACTATCTGATTTTTTAAAATCTGTGTATGTATATTACTTTATTAAAAACAAAATTAATTTTTAAGAAAAAGACAACTAAAATCGTAACTAAGCAGGGCATTCTAAATGAAAGAGACAACTTATAAAAAGGCATGGCATGAATAATACAACTTGTCCAGTTCTTTGGAGGGTGGGTGGGGATTGTGATGGAAGAAAAGATTGGAGGGCCTGTAGGTCACAAATGGCTAAGAGCCATGTTAATTACTTTGGATCTGCTTCCCTGGTGGCTCAGACAGTAAAAAAAAGAATCTGCCTGCAATGTGGGAGACCCAGATTCCATCCCTGGGTCAGGAAGATCCCCTGGAGAAGAAAATGGCAACCCATTCCAGTATTCTAGCCTGGAAAATCCCATGGACTGAGGAGCCTGGAGGGCTACAGTCTAAGAAGTCACAAAGAGCTGGACATGGCTGAGCAACTAACAGTTTCACTTTCATGTAGTTAAAATGGGTCATTGAAAAGTTTTAAGTGAGAACCATTGTGATCATCTGTTTTTCCACTTTGAAAAGGTTCCTTTATTACCAGTACAGGTGATTCAGACACACCTAAATGAAGGTGGTGGCAACATAACCATACGGAGAAGAAGAAATGAACATGAGAGATATTCACAAAGTGAAGAATAAACAAAAAAAGACTTGGTGACTAATAAGCTAGAGTAGGAGGTGGGGTAAAAGGATGACTCTAGAGTTTGTGACTAGAGTTACTGGCTGGATTGTGGTACCAACCACAGGTATAAGGTATACAAGAAAACAAACAGGTTGAGAATTGCTATAGACTGTTTTGTTGAAACCTAATTTCGAATGTGATGTGACTAGGTCGTGAGGGTGGAGCCCTCATGTGTGGGATCAGACCTTATGAAAGACACCTCACAGGGCTCCCTTGCTCCTTCTGCCATGTGGGGACACAGTAGAAAGATGGCTGGCTATGAACCAGGAAGCAGGCTCTCTCCAGACACTGAATCTGCTAGAGATCTCCATCTGGGACTTAGCAGCCTCCAGAACTGTGGAAAATAAATGTTTGTTGTTTACAAGCCACCAAGTGTATGTTATGTTATTATGGCATCCCAAACTGAATAAAATAGGCATGGAGAAAAGTTCAGTTTTAGACATTCTGAATCTGACATGACTGTGTCTCATTTACAAATAGTAGATGGATATTAGATCTGGAACCCTGGAGTGAAGTCAAAGCTACAGGTTCTGAATTTTGGAGTCATGAAAAATAAACTGGTATTTAACGGCATTGATATGGATCTGTTAGAAAGAACTACATGAAAAGAAAAAAAAGCTGACTAAGCATACAGTCCTGGGAAAAAAAAAAACAAAAACAGTATCACAGAGGAGCAGAAAGAGAAGAGCTCTCAAGGGATCAAGAAGGAACAGCCACAGAACTAAGAAGAGAAGTTTCCTAGAAGAATTTGATCAGCTGTATATAGTGACTCAGCAGTGACCCACTCCAGTATTCTTGCCTTAAAAATCCCATGGACAGAGGAGCCTGGCAGGCTATAGTCCCTAGGGTTGCAAAGAGTTGGACATGACTGAGCAAAAGCAGAGGTAAAGGTTGATGGAGAATTAAAAATAAAAACTGAAATATATGCATTAGATTTGAAAGCCAAAAAGCACTAACAATATCTTGCTAGATAGAAATGGCATGAAATGTGTGCAAATAACTATAGATTACTCTTCAAAGATTAGAAAGGGAAGGGTACCATTAGTCAATATGTACAGAAAAGAGAATTACTTTGCTTTCATCTTTATTATGAAAGATAATTGACAGGAAGATGCCAAAGGTACAGGGGAGAGGCAAAGGATGAATTAATAACAGAGGCAGAGAGTTTGGAAAGTTTAGCCGAAAAGGCAGGGCCACTGCAATTGCAAGGTAGTCCTTTGCCGTCAAAGTTAGCAGTTCTGGCAGGTATAACTTTATTTCAAGTGAATGAAAAGTCCTTGGTGAATAACAGCTTGAAGATATCTTATATTCAATATATCTTACCTCACTGATCAAAGAAACACACGTTCTGGTTAAAGTGAGTGGGAAATATCTAATGGGTTTCTCCACTTTCACACTACTAGCATCTTGGGGCTGGATAATTCTGTTTCGGGATGCTATGCACTGTTCTATGACTAGCAGTATACCTGGCTTTTGCCCACAAAATGCCAGTGTCACCCCCCCTTCCTCCATCCAACCCTAAATGTCACAATCAAAACTATCTCCAGACCTAGTCAAATGTTTCCTTGGGTGAGAAATAACATTGGTTGAGAACTACTGAAATTCTCTTCAAACCATTTAAATGTTTCTTTTATCCAAAACATAGCTTTCATTTTTAAAACACATTCCTTTAATCTAATTCAACTGCATAGCTTCAAAGGCTCAAATTCTGACTTAAAAAATTTCTTAGGGAAAATGCCATTATCTTATGGAAAGATCACCAGACTCCGTCATTAATTCACCACTTGACCTTGTGTTAATTAACGCACTATCCTGACCTTTTTCCTCAAGAAAAAGTACAATCAAAGGCTCTCTGCTTATCCCATGATCTAGTTCACAAAAATCAAGTGAAATAATTTAACAAAAGAATTTTTAAAAGGAGACACATTATTAAAATTATCTTTATCAGAGAACCTATGGATTTTATTTTAGAGAAAAATGAAAGAAAGTATGATCCTAGATGTGGAAAACATAAGATTTTCATTCAAGAGTCACAAAATATATTAAGTTTTAGAATTAGGAAGAACCTCAAAGGTATTCAAATCTCATACCAACCAACTCTCTTGGCTAAACTGCCTCAGTCACGTGTGACTCTTGCAACCCTATGGACTGTAGCCTGCCAGGCTTCCCTGTCCATGAGAGAGACAGGCAATACTCCAGGCAGGAATACTGGAGTGGGTTGCCATGGCCTCCTCTCTGGGATCTTCCCAATCCAGGGATTGAACCCATGTCTCTTATGTCTCCTGCATTGGCAGGTGGGTTCCCATTAGCTCCTGGAAAGCCCTCAACCAACTCTTAGCTTCTCTATAAAACATCCCCTGAGAGAGTTCATTAAGCTCACCTTTAAAATTTTGGCACAGAGACTTCACTCTCTTCTAAGACATCCCATTTCAATGAGACCATTCATCCATTCTTTCGATCACAGTCATTCATTCAAAATAAATATTAAGCATCTATTTCTAAACCTCTATAAATGCTTCCTTATGTTGAACTAGTTTTTTCCTTCCCATAATTTTACTCTGCTAATTGGAATCACATAGAATAAGTCTAATCTCTCTTTCTCATGACAGATCCTCACATATTTGAAGCCAAAAATCAAGCCTTCCTAAAAGAATTTCTCTTCCTCCAGCTAAACGTCCTGGTGACTTCAGTCATATTTTACCTGAAGTCACCAAGACCTCTCATAAACCTTACATCCTCCTTAAACACAAGGTTAAAATAAAGCACTATTTTACATGGTTCAGCAAAGACAGAGTGGGGCTCTCAGCCACCACACTAAAGGCACCATAAGCAGCCCCATAGCATATCAGCCCTTTTAAATTATTCCATTTATTTCAGGTGTTTTATGCTGCTTAAAATAAAAAGAAACTCCTAAATTTCTTATATGCTAGAAGGCAGTGTATTGATGGATTTTTTGTTCCTTTGTTTTGTTTTGTTTCATTTCAATTTTCACCTAAACATGAATTTGCACTTGTCCCTTTACATTGCATTAAATTTTAGCTGTCATCCAAATATTTCACAATTTCTTTGTTTTCTTATTCTTTCATTCAATCTATTATCCATCTCTCCCTGCTGCACATGACCTGCAGAATTCTCAGATGCATTCAAGCAATAAAAACAAAATAACACACAAAAAAGTTAAATTAGCTGCACTTATTGAGTCTGTATTTCTGGGGTTGGTTTTTAAATGGTGAATCTACTCATAAAGACAAAAAGGAAAAGAAACTTAACTCTACTTTAGTGAGTCAAAGCTCCATTTACTTTTCTGCACTTTGAGATTCTCAAATTAAAAATTATGGAATGTATTAAAAGTATTATCCCCGTCAGCCAGCATAGAGAATGAAGTCATTAGGAACAATACAAGCATTCAAAGAGACACAGTTTGACAAGGAACATGACCCATCGTCTCAAAGTTACTGCTAATGCTGAGGTAAGTCATACACCAGCTGGGTCAACTATTTAAAAAGATCAAATGTGACCAAGCCAAACAGTCACATATGTTGTATTTGCCTCATCTCGGAGCTGAACTTTCCATTTTTAGACCCAAGTGCATTTTATATTTTTAAAATAAATATAACAGTATCATAGAATGTCTGTATGTCTATATTCTGATAATTTAGGACATCTACTTGTGTCTACTAAATCCAGTGATTTCCTGTGATATCATATCAACCTTATTTTAGGATTCAAGTCACACTCCATGTCCCATTAGGCAATCCAACTGTAAATCAACAGAGAATATATCAATTTACAAATACAAGCAGAAATCAGAACAATATTTCATAGTCAAATTCCCAAAAGTTCATTTATATTAGAGGGATTAATAAGAAAAGGATATGTTTGGAATCAAATAGAGCTGTATTTGAATCCTGAATGTACCTTTTAATTTACCAGCTTTGTGATATGATTAAGTTACTCAACATTGAACTACAGGGTGTCCATCCACAAATGGAGGCCCATAATACATGACTTACAAGGTAACAATGTAGCTAGCTGCTTAAAGAAACTGGAAAAAGTAAATTATCATTATTAACCTTGACAATACCTGTCACAATATAGGACTCAACAGAATAGCAGCTATGGGACCAAAAGCAAAAAAATTCTTATTACTCTAGTAAAATATAGATTCTCATTCTCATTAATGGATACTGACATTTCTACATTTATGGTGTGATTTGCCTCCTGTATAACATATTCCTATGAAACAAACTACAAAAGATAAATAAATGTACATTTACCTATTACACTTCTAAAGTGCAAGATGAAATGTGTTCAGTGAGAAAAACCTGTATGTTGGTCTTTTCACATGCTGTTTTTCTCCAGTGTTTTTTAAAAAATAATTAACATGAACACACTTTAACCAATTAATAGAAATACATCATCTTACGCATTTATGTTTCTTTATATTTTCAGTAAAGTCTGTCAGTGACTCAGCATGGTGTTTATGTCAGATGGGTGCTACTGATTCCATTGGTTTGTTAAATAAATCAATGATACAAATATAACAGATAAATTCAGATCTTAGACGATACTATTGAGCAATCAAATGTATTATATATCTAATTTTTAATTTCTGGAAAAGTAAAATTAATAAAGTTTTAAAATTTAAATCAATGTTAGAATTTAGGCAGTTGGGAAATTTCCCCAATGTATCTCTATTGTTAAAAAGAAAAACAGAATCCTAAGTATACATACTATACACAAAAAGTATTTTCTACATCCAAAAAGAAAGTGAAAGTGAAGTCGCTCAGTCCTGTGCGACTCTTTGTGACCCAGTGGACTGTAGCCCTCCAGGCTCCTCCGTCCATGGGATTCTCCAGGCAAGAGTACTGGAGTGGGTTGCCATTTCCTTCTCCAGGGGATCTTCCCGATCCAGGGATCAAACCCAGGTNGAGCTGTATTTGAATCCTGAATGTACCTTTTAATTTACCAGCTTTGTGATATGATTAAGTTACTCAACATTGAACTACAGGGTGTCCATCCACAAATGGAGGCCCATAATACATGACTTACAAGGTAACAATGTAGCTAGCTGCTTAAAGAAACTGGAAAAAGTAAATTATCATTATTAACCTTGACAATACCTGTCACAATATAGGACTCAACAGAATAGCAGCTATGGGACCAAAAGCAAAAAAATTCTTATTACTCTAGTAAAATATAGATTCTCATTCTCATTAATGGATACTGACATTTCTACATTTATGGTGTGATTTGCCTCCTGTATAACATATTCCTATGAAACAAACTACAAAAGATAAATAAATGTACATTTACCTATTACACTTCTAAAGTGCAAGATGAAATGTGTTCAGTGAGAAAAACCTGTATGTTGGTCTTTTCACATGCTGTTTTTCTCCAGTGTTTTTTAAAAAATAATTAACATGAACACACTTTAACCAATTAATAGAAATACATCATCTTACGCATTTATGTTTCTTTATATTTTCAGTAAAGTCTGTCAGTGACTCAGCATGGTGTTTATGTCAGATGGGTGCTACTGATTCCATTGGTTTGTTAAATAAATCAATGATACAAATATAACAGATAAATTCAGATCTTAGACGATACTATTGAGCAATCAAATGTATTATATATCTAATTTTTAATTTCTGGAAAAGTAAAATTAATAAAGTTTTAAAATTTAAATCAATGTTAGAATTTAGGCAGTTGGGAAATTTCCCCAATGTATCTCTATTGTTAAAAAGAAAAACAGAATCCTAAGTATACATACTATACACAAAAAGTATTTTCTACATCCAAAAAGAAAGTGAAAGTGAAGTCGCTCAGTCCTGTGCGACTCTTTGTGACCCAGTGGACTGTAGCCCTCCAGGCTCCTCCGTCCATGGGATTCTCCAGGCAAGAGTACTGGAGTGGGTTGCCATTTCCTTCTCCAGGGGATCTTCCCGATCCAGGGATCAAACCCAGGTCTCCCACATTACAGGCAGACGCTTTAACTTCTGAGCTACCAGGGAAGCCCCACATCCAGAAAGAGGACATATCCAAAATGGATTTGAAAAAAATATTCAGGGGTAGAAATCCTTTTTAACATTGAGCTTGTGGGTGGCTGAGTAAAACAAATTGAAATAGATCAACTTTGACATTGATGTTCTCCTCCATCTTTTGGTGACTCCTTTCCTATCCTTTCTCACTGTTGTCTTTTCCCCTCCTATAAACCAGTATCCTGCTATTGCTTTAACATTTCCCCTAATAGAACATAATTTCTTCCTAGATTTCCCTTTGTAGGTGCATTTGCTTTCAAAGCATACCTACAAAGAAAGAAGTTGTTTCAGTTTGGTTCAGTTGCTCAGTCGTGTCCGACTCTTTGCGACCCCATGAATCACAGCACGCCAGGCCTCCCTGTTCATCATCTCCCAGAGTTCACTCAGACTCACGTCCATCGAGTCCGTGATGCCATCCAGCCATCTCATCCTCGGTTGTCCCCTTCTCCTCCTGCCCCCAATCCCTCCCAGCATCAGGGTCTTTTCCAATGAGTCAACTCTTCGCATGAGGTGGCCAAAGTACTGGAGTTTCAGCTTTAGCATCATTCCTTCCAAAGAAATCCCAGGGCTGATCTCCTTCAGAATGGACTGGTTGGATCTCCTTGCAGTCCAAGGGACTCTCAAGAGTCTTCTCCAACACCAAAGTTCAAAAGCATCAATTCTTTGGCGCTGTTTAACTCAACAAAATATTCTAGAACCAAGTGCCTCAACTGGGTCTTCTGGGAGCCTGAGGTACAGATTAAGGGATTATCACTTTGTTGGGGACGTACAAGCTCTGCATCGTGAGAATCAGAAAAAAGGAACGGAAGCCGAGGAGGAGACAATGCAATGTCGTGAGTGTGCCCATCACTCTGGGTGCAGCTCCAGAGTGAGTCACAAAGACAGAAATGAGTGACACGTTGGCTCATCCATGGTCTATGTAAAAAGTCTGTAAAGGAACTGCATCTTGAAGGGGAGAAAGAATGCGGGAGGAATTTCTCTTCCCCAGTCACTTCCATCACCCATTTCCCACTGGGATGAAATTTACCCCACTGGGTGTTGCCTGCCCCTCTCTTTGGCCCCTCGGTGAGTGAGAGGCTGGAATGTCTGCCCTGGGACTTGGCCTGGTGTCTAAGTCCCGAAAGAGGAGCAACCTGGTACGAATAGAGACTAGATCAAGAGACAAGGGAGGTAGTTGAAGGGCCCTTAAGAAATGCCTGACTTTGTGTCCCAATATAGTGGAGTATTTGGTGGCATCAGAACACCTCAGAGGGAGCCTTATTCCAGGACAAGGAGAGATTTTTCTAATATCTCTCAAATCACACCACTGGAATGACTATGTATTCTTAAAAAAATGAAAGACAGGTTCCAGATTTTCAGGGCTAGGAGAGGAGGCCTAGAAAAGGGTAGAGAAAAAAATGGAGTCTTCATAAATAGTTTATGTCCATTCAAAATAAGGGAAGTAGAATATGAACTCCTTCCTCCTTCAACACAAAATTTTATTCAAAATGGTAGAAACGGTGCTCGCTTCGGCAGCACATATACTAAAATTGGAACGATACAGAGAAGATTAGCATGGCCCCTGCGCAAGGATGACACGCAAATTCGTGAAGCGTTCCATATTTTTAATTAAAAAAAAAAATGGTAGAAACGATATCTCAATGTTTAAGAAGGACTTAGAATGATGGATCGTGTATATTTAACTCATAAAAGAACACCACTGTAATATTTTTAAAGCTCAGAAAGGGAAGCATTGCAACAACCTGTCATATATAAACTAACTCATATATCTGAAAACTGTCAACACCATGCCTTTGCAGTAAATCAACCTTTTTATTTTGGCCATTGATCTTTATTAAATCTATGACAACAATGACTAAATTGAACAAGAACCCTATAGTATCCTAGAGTTAGCTTCTTAGAAGTCATCAGTTGTTAAAACTTGACTTTATGAATCCTATTCCTTTATGATAAGGCCAGACAAGACAGTCAGACATTGTAGCATTTTAAATGAAAAGCTCTGGGCTCACTGAGTTTCCATAATAGTTCAACGAGAGGAAGAAAAAGAACCAAGGAAAAAGAAAAATTTGTTATCAAGGAGGATTATCTGAGTGCAAAATGAGGACGAATAGCAAAGTTGGTCTTTTGATCAAGCAATAACACAGCCTCTGACCCATTAGGAAACAGTCATCAAACTTTAATAATGGTAAAGAAAAGAACATAGGGTTTTAGAGTAGATGCTCACCCAACCTAAAAAAGTCCCAGCATGTAGGCCCTTAAAATAAGTTATGGTAAGTTAACCCAACTTAACATTAACCCATTATTATCTTTATTGATCAAACCATTTGCAGAGACCAGAAATATCACACAGTCAATATCAGACAGTATATTTATAAGTGCCAGGGCTCCCCTGATTGGCCCAGATGGTAAAAAATCTGCCTACAATGCAGGAGTCCTGGGTTCGATTCCTGGGTCAAGAAGATCCCTTGGAGAAGGGAATGGATACCTATTCCAGTGGACTTGCCTAGAGAATTCCATGGACTGAAGAGACTGGTAGACGACAGTCCACATTGTCACAAGGAGCTGGACACAATGACTAACGGCAAATAACTATAAAGAAAATAAATTCTAATAGAATTCCAAAAAAAGGCAAGGTGTTGAGCTGAAGAAATCACTGGGAAAAGTTTCACAAAAGAAGTTGGAAACCAAACTGAAGCAAAGGTAATGACATAGAAAGGAGCTGAGTATGCTCTGGGGGACAATGGGTACAGATGTCCAATCAGGGTGAAGAATTATACACAGAACTATTAAAAAACAAGGGCCTTCTTGATGTATGTGGTGTGACTGTGAAGCAATTCAATTGATTTTCTTGTGTGACCTATGAAAATAAGACTCATTAAGAAATAGTCACACCTCATATTTCTAATTGAAACTTTGCAACCTCTGTTCACCACATCCTGAATAAGGCATCTGACTGATCTAGAAAACCACTCAAGAAGTATTTAATAGGGGTGGATGCTGTTGGGTAGAAATTGGTAAGAAAGAACAGACTGCATTTTGTTTGTTATACTTCTGTCAAGGCCAGTGAAAAGTGTATTCATTTCATCTGGCATCTAAGTCGCATTTTTTCCTTCTTGCCCTCTCTTACAAGGTAATTTTCATTTATCTAAAAGTGAGTAGAGAATCTTCTCATGGAAGTTTCCTATCACAGGATGGCAATTTTATAAATGTGTCTCCTGAAATAATAACATTTGAAATTTTAGTCAACAGAATTTATCAATTATAGTTATGTCAGGGTTTTTCCCCTTTGCAATAGGATCCCAGGTGATAATTATTATCCCAACAAATGGTAAAATATAGAGTCCAGAGTCTTTAAGGCAAAAACTGAGCCTACGGCATGGGATTGACACTATATCCCAGGATATACTCTCATCACACCGTATGAGGGGTACATGATACTGTATTGGCATTGTTGGTTGTGTTAACCTTGATAATTATAGTTGTGGAAAGACATGGTTACTGAATACAGTTTGGGGCGGGGAGAGTGGGGGAACAAGTGATTTTCTTGTTCAAATTCTTTACCGTTGGCCCCCAAGGTCTCCAAATGTCCTGCCTCTTCTCCTCTCAGGGAAGTCAGCCGTCAGTTTCTTAGTTTGAAACTCTATCTACAACCTCCAACTGCTACTGCTGCTGCTAAGTCACTTCAGTCGTGTCCGACTCTGTGCGACCCCACAGATGGCAGCCCACCAGGCTCCCCCATCCCTGGGATTCTCCAGGCAAGAACACTGGAGTGGGTTGCCATTTCCTTCTCCAGTGCATGAAAGTGAAAAGTGAAAGTGAAGTAGCTCAGTCATGTCCGACTCTTCGTGACCCCTTGGACTGCAGCCTACCAGGCTCCTCCATCCATGGGATTTTCCAAGCAAGAGTACCGGAGTGGGGTGCCATTGTCTTCTCCGACCAACCTCCAAAGTATCCCCAAAGTGAAGTAGCATCATAGTAACATCCATCATTCAAAGAGACATAAGAACCCTCGGTGGTCATTTGGTCCAACTCCTACCTCGTCTGGGAATCACCTCTATACAGCCTTCCTAAATGCCACCCAAACCACAGACATACCCAGGCTCGCAAAGCTCACCACATCCCAAGGCAGTTGATTCTATATTTTTCAGAGCGCTACTGGGAGAAATTTTCCTAAATTAAGGTGAGAGTATCTACTATGTACAAGAATCCTCCATTCTATATTCCCTCTGTACTGGGAATACAGCTGTGAACAAATCAGATAAAAACCCCTGACATCATGAGTCCCATTTACATTCTAATGGAACTGTTGAAAACACGGTTATAATGAGGCAGATTTCTGCTTCATTTTTTTCCTTTGCATGCTTCCAGTGGTGAATATGATAGCGATTTCCTTTGATCAAAATACAAGCAACACTCCAATAGGCTTAATGAACACAATGATTCTATTTTTCCTTTTTAGACACATCTATGAAATAATTTAAAAGTTATCTACATATTCATAAAGTTAAGAATATTAATAAATTTTGAGCAATTTTTAGCCAATTATCTGCTAAAATCTTTTCCTGCATTATCCTATTTTATCCTTAATACATTCCCATGTCTCTAGATGATAAGTACTACTATCATTATTGTCATTCAGCAACAGTTAGAACTGAACATGGAACAACAGACTGGTTCCAAATAGGAAAAGGAGTACGTCAAGGCTGTATATTGTCACCCTGCTTATTCAACTTCTATGCAGAGTACATCATGAGAAACGCTGGACTGGAAGAAACACAAGCTGGAATCAAGATTGCCGGGAGAAATATCAATAACCTCAGATATGCAGATGACACCACCCTTATGGCAGAAAGTGAAGAGGAACTAAAAAGCCTCTTGATGAAAGTGAAAGAGGAGGGTGAAAAAGTTGGCTTAAAGCTCAACATTCAGAAAACNGCATTGGAGAAGGAAATGGCAACCCACTCCAGTGTTCTTGCCTGGAGAATCCAGGGACGGGGGAGCCTGGTGGGCTGCCATCTATGGGGTCGCACAGAGGCAGACACGACTGAAGCGACTTAGCAGCAGCAGCAGCAGCTGTGCCTCATTGTTAGTCCAGGGATAGACAGCATATTAAAAAGGAGTGACATTGCTTAGCCAACAAAGGTACTTCTAGTCAAAGCTTAAGTTTTTCCAGTAGTCATGTATGGGTGTGAGAACTGGACTATAAAGAAAGCTGGGTGCCAAACAATTGATGCCTTTGACCTGTGGTGTTGGAGAAGACTCTTGAGAGTCCCTTGATCTGCAAGGATTTCCAACCAGTCCAACCTAAAGGAAATCAGTCCTGAATATGCATTGTAAGGACTGATGTTGCATCTGAAATTCCAATGCTTTGGCAACCTGATGTGAAGAACTGACTCTTTGGAAACGACCCTGACGCTGGGAATGATTGAAGGTGGGAGGAGAAGGGGCCGACAGAGGATGAGATGATTGGATAGCATCACCGATTCAAAGGTCATGAGTTTAAGTAGGCTTTAGGAGTTGATGATGGACAGGGAACCCTGGCAGGCTGCAGTCCATGCAGTCACAAAGAGTCAAAGCGACGGAACTGAACTGAACTGAACTTAGAGGTCACGTTGCTTATCAGGCTGTTGCTCATTTGCTTCAGCAAGCAAGGATTGGAAGTCTCACTATTCACTTGGAAAGCTCCAGGCTTGGGGGAGGGCAGGGGAGGAGCAGCACCTATCTTGATTTAGTTCCCCAGTGAAATGACACCATATCGCCCACAGCTCCTTACCTGGATTGCTCTTTCTGACTCTCTGCTGGACCACCTTGTGCGCTGCATTCCTGGTGCTGGGCCGTGGCCTCGGGCTCTCTGGACCAGCCTCCCCACTTCTAAGTCACAGAAGCCAAGGGCAGCACTTAACTCCTCTGCATCCTCACTTCCCAGGATGGAACCAAGCCTTGCAGATTTGATTCGGTTTGCTCTATGACACAATGCATAGCTGATGTTTGTAAATGTTCCATGAGTGTTTGAGAAACATTTCTCCAATTATGGAGCCCAGTGATCTGTGTGTTTACATTATATCAAGTTTGTGGCTTGTCTTGGTCAAATCCATGCACTTGCTGAG
This sequence comes from Neotragus pygmaeus, assembly GCA_006410875.1. NCBI lineage: Eukaryota > Metazoa > Chordata > Mammalia > Artiodactyla > Bovidae > Neotragus > Neotragus pygmaeus. Next base: position 117,461 of record SJYV01032706.1, read on the forward strand.
TTTTTCTTTTCTTATTGAACCCGCCAGTCACTGAGACATGTTACAGTCTCCCACTATGATACTCTGATGGTGGATCTATCAAGCTCTCCTTATAATTCTGTTCATTTTTGCTTTACAAAGATGTATTTTTGAAGCTATTTCATCAGAGGCATGCGAATCTAGAACTGTTATAGCTTCATAGTGAACCATCGAAGGCTTCCCCAATAGCTTAGTGATAATCTGCCTGCCAATGCAGCAGACATGGGTTCGACCCCTGGGTTGGGAAGATCCCCTGGAGGAGGGTATGGCAACTCACTCCTGTATTCTTGTCTGGAGAATCCCGTCCAATGCAGGGAACCAAGATCCTGTGTGCCCTTAGGCAACTGAACCTGCATGTTGAAATGAAGACCCAGTATAGCCAAAAACAATAAATCCCCAAAATATATGCCAGATGCCCGGTGCAAAGTGAAACCACCTAGAGTCGTGAGACAGTTTTAGGAAAAAGCAGGAAAAGGAATAGAGAGAGAGGGAGGAAATGGGAGAGTGGGTATTAGTATTTTTTATATTTTTAGGTGCATCAAGTTTTAGTTGCACACTTGGGATCTTTGACCTTCATTGTGGCATGCAGGTTTTTTTCGTTTTTGTTTTTTTTCAGTTGCAGCATGAAGGATCTATTTCCCTGACCCAGGATTGAACCCAGAGCCCCTGTATTGGAAGCATTGAATCTTAACCACTGAACCACCAGTAAAGTCCTGGGTCTTCCAGCTGTAGTAGTCAGGTAAGAATTTGATTTGAAGTGACTCTGAGGGAGTGCACTAATACATTCTAGGCCTGTGGCTCTCACATTTTTTGATCTCAGGACAACTTTAAACTCTTAAAAATTTTGGGAACCGCAATTCAACTTTGTTTCCCCATCTCCCACAGGTGTTCATCCCAAGGGCACTCCTTCCTTAACAGCCTGCACTCTGAACTACATCAGAGTTCACTTCCTGGGAAGATTAACCTGTGACAAGTGTCCAGCCTAGAAACTACCATATTTACGCAATTTACTTTCCACAGTAAGGGATATACCTGAATTCAAATAAGTAAATTAAATAATATGTGTGGGGATTATTTGTTTTGTAAACAATTTTTTTTTAAAATTTTACTTTACAATACTCTATTGGCTTTGCCATACATTGACATGAATCCACCACAGGTNCTCTGATGCTGGGAGGGGTTGGTGGCAGGAGGAGAAGGGGACGACCGAGGATGAGATGGCTGGATGGCATCACGGACTCGATGGACGCGAGTCTGAGTGAACTCGAGAGATGGTGATAAACAGGGAGGCCTGGCGTGCTGCGATTCATGGAGTCGCAAAGAGTCGGGCACAACTGAGCGACTGAACTGAAGTGATAGATAAGAAAATGCAGCACAGAGAGACTAAGTAACTTTCTCAACCTTATAAGACAATTATTATGGAATAACTTAATATATATGCAGGGCTCTTGGCTCTTTAACATCTGAAGAAGTTATTCTGCCAAAAGAAAACTTTTCTAAAACAACCAGGTTATTTTCCATTTGTTTGACATTTAGAAATGAATTTTGACATTGCATCATCATTCATTCTTCAAAAATGACAGTTTATTCTCTTTATATAAGGTAATTATTTGCATAACTCCCAATAAATGAGACAACCTCATTTTGATGAGATTAAAAGTATCAGAATTATGTTGTAAATGTTTTATTTTTCTCTGCTAGTGAAGAATGACTTTTTATCTGATTCACCTTAAGATGCTGGGTTTGGGGGTCAATGTCAAGCACGTGCTGGAAAGCTTTTCATTGCACAAAACTAGGATCAAAATTGGCGGTTGAAGAAGAATCCATTGAGACTTTTTATTTTTAGAAAGCAGATAAGCATTTTGCAGCACCATTTCTTACATTTGTTGCTTCCTATAAAAACCAGCCAAAATAGAACTCTTTTTGAGAATATGTATCTATTGCCTGTTTCATAACTAGTGGGAGGAGGAATCTGATAAATAAAGGCAAGGGAAAGTTTTCCCACCGATTGGTAGGTGCTGATTGTATTTTAGACCCAGAATCAAAATATCTACAATTTTTTAAATTAAACATTTCATCTATGCTTTCCAATTCTCCATTATAACAGCCCGTGTTAATCTAGAACTAACTATATTGCAGGCACAACTTAAGTGCTTTATGCAGTAACTCACTCAGTCCACCTAACAGTCTCAGTTCTGTTGCTGTCAGCTTTTACAGATGAAGAAACTGATGCCAAGAGGGTTTAAGAGATTTGTCCAAGATGAAGGAGTTGTTAAACCACAGCGCCAGGGGAGTCATGCCTAGATGGTCCAGCTCAGAATCTATACTTTTGCCCACAGCATCACATTGACTCAGGATATGCTCTTTTTACTCCTTCTCAGTAATAGGCCTACAGATGCAATCAGGGGGAATCTAAAGCAAGATCACCCCTCTCCATCTGCACTAAGGAGTGTTCCCGAAGTGTCACAGTGTTGCAAGCATTCCAGGAAAGTGCAGGAGTCACCCCACAGGTTCAGATTTGTTTCAGGACAGGATCAGACTAGGATGGTCAAAGTGATTTTAGGCACAGACCAAAGGAAAACACCTGGCCTGATCGATGCCAACTGTTCGCTCCCAGCTGGAATGGCCTGGGCCTGGGACATGAGTGGGCAGGTTTCCTGGCTGGGAGGAAGAGCCAAGAGTCCAAGAACCTGAGGCGTAGCCCGAGCCAAGGATGCCACAGATGTGCGGGTAGGCAGCAGGGAAAGCAAAGATGGAAGGAAAATGAATGCTTTTTAAATAAGAAGAACTGAATTCCTCTTAAATACAATGATACATATTGTGCTTTAGTGTTCTATCCTCTGCTGTCTTTCTCATTCAGCCACAAATACTTATCTACTGTGACCCAGGCGTTGTCACTTCATCATCATTGTTCAGGCTCATAAAGCCAGAACAAGTTACTTAACGCCTCTATGCCTCATATCCTTCAACATAAATGGGAATCATCATTATGTCTAGCTTGTGTGTTCAGGGGATAGTGTTACATGGATGGAACCAGATATTACACACTTAGAATAGTGCCCAACATGCATACTACATAATTGCTCTGCTATTATTTTGGTGTAAAGATCAGTGAGGTAATGGTATTAATATGGAAACACTTTATCAATTGTGAAGCTCTCCAGTGCATAAAGAGTTATTATGCTGAGATTTCATACCCAAGGTTAAGCAGATATCTGAGTATACAGCAATGTCTTGTGTCAGTCACTCTAGGAGAGTGGACTAGTCAAACGCCAGAAACCCAGTAGGAAGGTGATCGTGAACAAGTCAAGTCTTGCTAGGTCACTTCAGTCATTTCTGACTCTTTGTGACCCTATGGACTGTAGCCCACCAGTCTCCTCTGTCCATGGGATTCTCCAGGCAAGAATACAGGAGTAGGTTGCCATTCCCTTCTCCAGGGAATCTTCCCAAGCCAGGGATTGAACCAGTGTCTCTTACATCTCTTGCATTGACAGGCAGGTTCTTTACCACTAGCACCACCTGGGAACCCCCAAGTCAAGTCTGGGTCTCCTCAAATGGCCTCATTCAGCTCTGATGAGAATTCCCTGTCCTTTCTACTAGGCTGTTTGCATTAGAGGAAGAAATAAGCCTTCCTCTCCTACTCTAGACAGTCCTGAGCCATTGGCTCACAATGCTAACATCTAACCATCAAGGAATCCATACAGTGGATAGTTATGAAATACTTTGACATAATATTAGATAAGTCAGAGACTCTCTCAAAACTAACGAGTCAGACTGCATTCAGCCTCCACAGCAAATCTATCTCAACTTCTATGGGCATCATCAAAGGTTTTCATATATTTAATACTAAGCAGAAACCCATAAATAACCAAGTTGTTACTCTCAGCTAATGAAACACATATGTGTTAGGAAAAGTTCTAATCATATAAGAGAGCAAGTCACCTCACGCCTCACAAAATCCAAAGGGCATTTTCTTTAATGAACCAACGGAGAATGCCCTGAGTCCAAAGCATTTCCCTCCCTTCTTTAAACACCTGCTCTAAAAGCCTATATTTTGACTGATGAGATCTGCCCTTGAACCAAACATGTGAGACACAAGGAGCAGTTCTGAACCTAAAACAGAAGTAAACTTACTATTTGCCAAATAAAGTCCCTTTGTGAAGGTATCTCTAGCGCCACCGGAAGCAAGTTCCAAGTAAGAAGAGATGAAGAAACGTGTCCTTCTACATCATCTCTGAGTTGTGAGCATGTTTTGGCAACAAGAAACAGCTGTTTTACTGAACTTCCTCTTCCCTTCATGCCTGGGCATGTCACCAACAGCTACTTACACTCATTCATTGATTCATCCAATTAACTAGTATGTTTTCAGCTCCTACTATGCACCATGCACTTTTTATACATATCAAAGATAAGGTTAAATTAATGAATAAATCTATGATCTTGCAGAGCTGTTGTTTAGTCACAAAGTCATGTCCGATTCCTTTAGGACCCCATGTCCTACAGCACACCAGGTTCCTCTCTCTGTCCATGGGCTTGTCCAGGCAAGAATACGGGAGTGAGTTGCCATGTCCTTCTCCAGGGGATATTTTTGACTCAGGAATTGAACCTGCATCTCTTGCATTGTAGGCAGATTCTTTACCACTGACCCGCTGGGGAAGCTCTTTGCAAAGAGAAATGCTATATTAGTAACTCATCCTATTATACAACCAATTGGGGCACTTTGAAATAAGAAGCCTGGACACAAACACTGTCATACTTTCTGTCACTGTTTTGGAATCAGTGATTCTGGTCTAGAGGTCAGGTAAATACTATACTGTGTGTGCTCAGTTGCTTCAATCATGTACAACTCTTTGCAACCCTAATGACTATCGCCCACCCAGCTCTTCTGTCCGTGGGATTCTCCAGGCAAGAATATTGGAGTGGGTTTCCATTCCTTCCTCGAGGGGATCTTCCACACCCAGGGACTGAACCAGCATTTCCTGCGGCTCTTGTATTGCAGGTGGATTCTTTACCACTGAGCCGCTGGGGAAGCCCAAATACTATACTACATATCCTTTAAAAGCAGACATAAAGAATGAATAAAAGTACTTCTTGGCTATTTGACTTGGTGTTACTGATAATCAATGTAGGTTATTGCTTAACTGATACTAGTTAAGATGGAATACTCCATCTCTCTCCAACCATCTAAAAATCTTTTGTAAAAAAAATATAGCAGGTACAGATTCATGTGAGCTACCAAGATCCCTTTTTTAAGATACAAATATGCCTGAGTAAGTTAGCAATCATTAGCAGCACAAAGTATAGCCATTTTAATCAGATTGCTTTCCTCTTAAATTTTATTTTGGGAGACTCTTGACCAACTAGAATATGGATTCTTTGTGGATCCAAGGGTTGTCTACAAATTTGGAAGTGTATCAGGATTATGGATTAAGCCTAAACTGCCTGCAGCTCAGATTCTGGCTAATCTATTTGGATCACCCTAGGAAGACATTAATTGTAACAGCATACTATGCCCCTTTGCTCAATCAAGTCTGACTCTCTGGGATCCCATGGACTGTAGCCTAGCCAGGCTCCTCTGTCCATGGAATTTTCCAGGCAAGAATACTGGAGTGGGTTGCCATTTCCTATTCCAGGGGATCGTCCCAGCCCAGGAGTTGAACCTGTGTCTCTTGAGTCTCCTGCACTGGCAGGCAGATTCCTTACCACTGCGCCAAAGCTGATAATCATGGTTTAGATGGGTGACTCAGGCTTCAGTTTGGTACCTATTTCACTGACTGACCCCTCACCTAGGCTCCTAGTAGTATTCATGCCTGTGTCCTGACATGAGCTGACTTCTATTAGCATGTGTGTTAGTCGCTTAGTTATGTCCAACTCTTTGCAACCCCATGGACTGTAACCCACCAGGCTCCTCTGTCCATGGGAATTCTTCAGGCAAGAATACTGGAGTGGGTTGCCATTTCCTTTTCCAGGGGATCTTCCTGACCCAGGGATTGAAACCCCATCTCCTGCAATGCAGGCAGATTCTTTACCATCTGAGCTACAGGGAGGGTGAGAAAAAAACAAGAGGAGGCTTTCCCACTGGGCTCTCCACAGATTTCAAGAGGACACAGAACTGGGGCGAGCAGTCTCAGCAGAGATGGAGCAATGCCCAGGGTGTGGACAGACACAAGTACTCTCCTTCCTGGGCACCTCTGACTTTAGCACAGATATTTGCAGGCCAAGCTTTGGCAGAGCCATTTTCAGTGGGTACAACAAAGCCTGTCTGCAATACTGGGGTCTTTCTTGCAGAATTATTTGGGAGTTTCCACACAACAACTGAGACTGGAGCAATAGCAAAATTTGATTTGTAACACTTGTTAATATGCAAGTGTGGCCTATGAAACTTGGAATTTTTGAAAAGGAAAAAAACAAAACAAAACTCCCAAGGCTTTTCTAAGCCAAAAAGCATAACTGAAGAGGCAAATCCTAAAATCCTCACTGTGTGGGCCCTCAGCTACTTCCTTTCTATAATGAGAATTTTACTTGCTGCCACCTACCTGCTTTACAACTTGAGTCAGATATTACATCATGAATACATTCATATTTTTAAGAAGAAAAAAATTTACATATATTAATGGCGTAGATGTTTATAAGGAGCAGAACATATTTTTTATCTTAAAACTCATTCATTGTTTTTTATAAAGCATTTTTTTCCCTTTTTCACTGGTTAGGATTTTAGCTTTAGTTTGTTACAGCAATGGATGAGAAGGAGAAATTTATAAGGAATCCAACTGCTTCAAAATTAAAAAAACACTTTAAATAAAGTTATTGCCTTTTTACCATATTTATCAATGAAAGGAGCACGTATGATTCTTTTTGTAAAGATAAAGTTTATAGGAAACAAAATCCATTATAAGTAAATGGAAATTAAGTGTTATTGTAGAAAGATTTTTCTCTTAAATTCCCAGGAGAAATATTGGTTAAAGATCAGGAGAGTGTTGGAACATCTCTGGTGATCCAGTGGCTAAGATTTCACACTCCCATTGCAGTAGGCCCAGGTTTGAACCCTAGTCAGGGAATTAGATCCCACGTGCCTCAACTAAGAAGAGTCCACAGTCCGTGACTAAAGATCCTACATGTATAACAAAGATCAAAGATCCCAAGTGCTGCAGCTAAGACCCAGTGCAGCCAAATAAATAAACATTTTTTTAAAAGATCAGCAAAGTGTCAAGTTGATAAGGACCTTAGTCTCATCTCAAGCAACTCCTTTACTTTACAGGATGAGAAAAACAATGCCCAGAAAATTGTAATTTACAGACATCTCAGAGTCATGGAATGGCAGAGCTGGAACCAGGTCTCATGTCTGTTCACTGCCAGCTCTCAAGGCACTTTTGCTATGAGACACACACACACACACACACATACACACACACACACCCCCTAGAACATCACACAAGCCATTGCTCACATTCTTTTCAAGAAGTAAATAAAATAACATGTGACTTAAATTAGGAATGAGACTTAAAAATTAAGTATGTGTGAGAGAAATAGAACCACTTAATGGAAACACTGAGGTCAACGAATTACATCCTTTGGCATTTTGCAAGGAATGGAGCCTCTTAGGGAATCTAGAGACTGAATTCAGTTCGCTAAGCCAAACATTCAACAAGGCAGTTGCACACTTAGCTTACCCTTAGTTACAACAGCACTGGATTAGAGCTCTGTTTGGTTTTGCTTTTTCATTTCTGCCTTTTGAAAAGTTTTGAGAAAAAATTAAAAAGCACCATGTGATAGTTAATAGGGAAGAATGCCCATCAACCTGGAATAGTCATTTCTACTATAGCCATTTCTGCAGGCACATCACCCTAATCTTTGTCCCAAATCAGCTCTTGCCTGGATTATATCTATGAGACAATCACGTACTCTGGCCCCCTCTCCTTTCACACTGCACTCCACTGCCAGGCTTGTCTCCTTAAATCATTGTTTGCATTATATCACTCTGTATTCAAGACTTATGATGGTGTATGTTTAACTGTTTATTGACTCATCAAAATATTTTAATCTGGCTTCTTTTGGCTCTTCATAATCTGTCTGCCTCTCATCAATTCTACTTTCTGGCAAGCAGACTCCAGGAAATTCATCTCATTCTCATCACCAACACTTTGGTAAATACTTTTCCCCCTTCTCCTGCCCCTCTCTCCACTATTTCAAATTGTGTGTGTGTGCATGTGTGTCTGTGTCTGTGTTTGTGTTCATACACGCTCAGTCATGTCCAACTCTTTGCAACCCCATGGACTGTAACCCACCAGGCTCCTCTGTCCATGGGGTTTTCCAAGCAAGAATACTGGGGCAGGTTGCCATTTCCTTCTTCAGGGGATCCTCCCGACCCAAGGACCAAACCTGTGTCTCTTGGGTCTCCTGCATTGGCAGGCAGATCCTTCACCAGCTGAGCCAACATGAGTCCCTCCCTCTCTCTTAACTATTTCAAACCCAGCCAAGCTCCAATCCAACCCACTCAAGTCCTCCATGCAGCGTCCCCACTGTTCCATTCCTCCCTATTGAGTTCTCCTTTCTCTGGTTTCATGACATTTTCTCCTATTGTTTCATATCTGTTAGTCCTGCATTCCTAAATTTAACATATATCTTTTAGGTCAAGAATCATGTTTTAAGACTCTCTTGAGTCCTCTCCCCACTCCCATCCTAATATGCTCTAGCCTCTTGCTCACTGTAGCAGATTCTCAATAAACACTTTGACAGTAGGACAGAGCAGATAAAACAGAGGAAGAGAATGCTAGTTTCACCCAAGTGATGCTGGTAAAACATAGTCCTGTCTCTAGCCCTACCTCTCAGGCTCACTGCCCTTCTTCAGGCTCCACATCACTCCATCTCTAAATTGTTTCTGACTTCTCCCTCTGCAGGCTCTGTAAATCAGTACTTTCTCTCTAACCATGGTCTAAGTCTGATCTACTTCCAACCAAGGCCATGACACCTTTTAGGCACCAATCTTACTCCAAGAACACAGCCAAATGGAAGTTTTCATTTAGACCTCACCTCTTTTCCTCCATAAGAGAAAACCCAGTCCTTTCCAGATTGGAAGATAGTGTCTTCTTCATAGACACTTCAGCTGTCACATTGGTGCCCCAAGGCCAGATGTCCCTCCCCCTCGTTCCAGCCAGGACTACAGAATATTGCCAGTTGCCCATCCCTCTGCCCACACCCCTACCTCCAAAGATCAGGATGCAGAGGGGACACCTTGAAGCAGCAGGATCTTCCCACCTGAATATCTTCCTGCTACTTTCCCATACTGGAGGGCGAGGGGAGCCTTGCTTCCAGCTGTATCAAGTTGCCAGCATCCGAAGTTGCAGCTCTCTCTCTGCCAGCCCTGACTCGCAAGGAGGTGAGGAGAGCCTCCAGGGAGTCCCAGGCACCCTGCCACTCCTTCCACTAATCACTCTTCCCTCCTAACAGGTGAGCACACCCAGTAGTCCCTAACCTACCCACTCAGGTTTCACCTTCGAGGTGAAGAAAAGTCTTCTCTCTGCAATTTCTCCTTAAAATAGGGAATCATATATTCTAAGTGGAGCACCAATGTGTTTCATTAGTATTACTAGCCCTCAGTGAAATACCTCGTCTCCCTTTCCTTTGCTTCCCTATCAGCGACAGAAGACCCAGAGGATCTCAAAAGTTGAGTCTTTTTTCCTCCCCTTCTCCTGTTCCCCCTAACTTGGCCAGCAACAAGGGAGTGTAACAATTCTTCTCCAGGCCCTCTTCAGCTCCCTCTGCCTCCCAGGTCCTCCCCCTCCTACCTCTAGTACCCGCCCAGGGAGCACACACAGGCAAATAGCTCTCCACCAGACTCCACACTCCCCAAGGCCTGCATCGCCAGCCAAGGAGTTTCTTTTCCTCCTCCTCCCGGGGATGTCTTCTAGGTCTAGTCTCCCAGGCTCCCACTTCAGTGGATTTCCCTGCCACCACTCCTCGCTCGCGGGCACCTGCGCCCCTGCCCTCCGCTTGGCCCCCGCCAGCGGGATCCTTACCGCCCTCGGGCCGCCCCCTGGGCCCAGGGCCGCCACAGCAGGTGCAGCCCCAGGTGCCCAATTGCTGGATCCTCCAGCTACCCCAAATCGTGCAAGTTCTTCGACCGCCCCTGCCAGCCACAGGGCGCTCTCGGAGTCCAAACGCCAGCGCGGAAGATTTGCCCTCCTTGCGACTCCACCCGAGACTCTCCTCCCGGGTCTCCAGTGCCCAGTGCGACCACTTACCCAGGGCGAGGGCCGGGAGCAGGGGCAGGGGGCTGGCGCCGCTGCCCGGGGCGGCCCGGGCCATCAACCGCGCTGCGGGGCCGCGCAGCCCCCAGACGAGCCTCCCGCCTCCTCCTGCGCCCCCTTCCCGAGCCGCGAGCTCCCGACCGGGTGCCTGGAAACGAATGCCCGGAGCCAGCAGGAAGCGAAACTACTCCCCAAGCTGGCACCCGGGCTACCGCGCGGGCAAACACCCAGGGCAGGCGGCCGGGAGGTTCGGCGAGTGTCGCCGGGAGGAGGGAGCCTCCTATTTATCCTCACTCCCGTGGGACACACCCCACCGACCGGGCGCAGGACTTCGCTGCGGTGACCTCCACGCCGTTCCCACCCAAGTTACCCCACACCCACACCCACACTCCGGGACACTTTCGGGCCGCCCTGGGGCCGGCTCACCCACTCCCCCTGCTGGGTCGCACCTGGCGGTTCATTTCTCTCCCCCAGGGAAGTCGAGGAGGTTGGGAGGGCACCTGGAGAGGTCTGAGATGTTGGGCCTGCGAGAGGCCCAGGGGGCGAGAATCAGAGCTCCGGACCGCTCTGGAATTCCAGATTCTCTTATTTCAGCCGATTGTTGGTGTCTTGGACAGACCAGAGCCAAAGCTCACTGTGGTTAACCTCAGGCATTTCCCAATTTACAAGCTTCTCTTTTCCGTATATAATTAGTTAAATATCTGTGAGTTTGGCCTCACCAGGAGCTACTTTAAGAATGTCATATATATATATATTTTTATATCTCCATTTGCTCGTCTGTTCATTGCATTTTCATTTATTTATTTAATTCACGAACTCTCGTGGATCCCTGGATCTGGATGATCCAGGGATCGTCAGGTATTCTTGCCTGGGAAATCCCATTGACAGAGGAACCTGGCAAACTCCATGAACTGGAGTTCATGGGAGTTGCAAGAGTCCAATACTACTAAGTGGCTGAACAACAAACAACAACAAAATGGATCTGTTAGAATAAGGAGAAAGCCTTCGGCTTGCCAAGCATTATCTCTATCTCAACACCCCTATTCTTGAAGGAGAGGTGGGATTTGATGACTCAGCGTCAAGCATCTTCTGGAACACAAAGGCACCCTCACAGCTTTCAAAGACAAAGGCAGCATTCAATTTTACCTTACATGATTAATATGCTCATCTCCAAAATAACTAAAGGGTACAGCAGTTTTCATACTGATCTATGCTCCTCCTGTAAGATCAATATGTGTAATCACGCCCCTTCAATACAGAAGTTTACTTCTATAGCATCCAAAAGTCCAATAAACATTCATTTACATAAAATATGCAGTTCAGATTTCTTCTCCACTGTTTAAATTAAATAAATTATTGTGTGCTTTTCTTCCATAAGTGACAGTTCATTTCAAAACCAATTCACGTTGTTTTAGTGCAGTGGGCCACCAATATATCCAGAGGAAAAAAAATCAGTTGTTCATTTCCAGAATTCCATTCTAGCCCCCACACATCAGCTTATAAAGCATCTTTGGGAGGACAGGCATGAGGTTCAGAAAATTCAAGGTTGTGAGACAGACGGTTACTGCACCCCAGATCAAAAAGGCAAGAGCACAAGAAGCTCGGGGTTCACATCGTCTCCCTCCTTTCAGTCTCCATCCTTCCCTTTTCCTGTCTAATATTCTCTCCTTCCCTCTGGTCAGGACCCTAGATTAAGGCACCTTTCGGTCCAAGATGGCACCTTAGCCAACAATTGTCATGGTATCCTCAACCAAACCTTACTGTTTTATTTTCCTTTTCCATAGATACTAATAAAAAATAAAACAAACCTAAGCAAAAAATACCAAATGTTTGTCGACTGTTGTAAAATGCCAAGACTTGGCATAGATGGTCACCATTTCAGATGGTATGAAAATAACTTTTCAGGCCAGTGGAGTATGAAATAGTGTACTTTAGTATATTAACTGGACCAGATAAATTAATAACCTTTCCTAAGGGCTTTATTTACTGCCAGAAGTAAAATAAGTACTCCGGAGAGTAGGCCTTCCAAATTTCCTGGCACCAAAGATTCAGTCTCTTCAAGATCAAGGAACTTTCTCTTTCTTTTTGTTCCTCTTACCTGCCTTCCTTTTGGACTTCCTTCCTCCTTTCCCTCCCTTCTTCCCTTCCTCTTTCCCCTTCTTCTCTTCCCTTTCCTCTTCCTCCTTCTTTTTCTCTCTCTCAATTCACCTGCCATGGGGGAAGGTAAATCTGGGGTCCAACCACTAACTTTGGAAGAGTAGGAGATAGGAATTGACCTTCATGAGGCCTCATTTGTGTAACTGAGGTGTGTCTCAATGCTTTAGATTATAAACTGAGCTGTTACTAAGAGAAGTGAGAGGCTAACAGGCAGGAAGGCCAGGGGACTCCAAACGGAGGAAATAGGCTGCAAGTGTCAAACGTGTCAAACATTTTTTTATCTAAGTGGCAGGAGGAAAAAAACTAGTGATAAACACTTTTTTTTCCTTTCCCTTCTCTATACCAATTTAAAAGGAGATTACTCTTAAAATACTGTATTGCCATAATGACACCTGATTCCACCTGAAGGTAACTATTCTCAAACCTTGAGTTAACCAATGCAGTCTTCTTATGGAAATATTTGTCTTAAGCTATGTTAATGTACTATGCATTTGCAGACTCTGTCTTCAAGTCGGTATGGCTCAGAACCAACTTGACAAACCAGTATGTTATACTCAGACATTGTTCCCCTAATCTCTGTAAACGAAACTATTTGTATGGTAATCTGCCTTTGTACAAGATTCAGGTCAATCATTTTATGGCACAGGATGGATTCTCTGGGGCCAAGATTACCCCAAAATACATCTTTTGGATCAGGGGCCTGGTGCCATTCTGAGTTTTAAGACATTCCTTTCATTAACAGACTGCCAGTGACTATATAGTATAAGTAAGTGTGTTAGTTGCTCAGTTGTGCCCGACTCTTTGTGACCCCATGGACTGCAGCCCACCAGGCTCCTCTGTCCATGAGATTTTCCAGGCAAGGATACTGGAATGGGTTGCCATTTCCTTCTCCAGGGTATCTTCCCAACCCAGGGATTGAACTCGGGTTTCCTGCACTGCAGGCAGATTCTTTACCAACTGAGCTACAAGGGAAGCCCATATAGTGACTATATAACATCCAGCTAAAAATTAGCAGGGGAGTATTCTTTCTGCCCCCTTCGGATGCCTTTGTCAGAAGTTTTGTCTAGCTCCTTTACACTTTAATAAAACTTTATTACACAAAAGCTCTGAGTGATCAAGCCTCTTCTCTGGCCCCGGATTGAATTCTTCTCCTTCGGAGGCCAAGAATCTCAGTGTCTTTTTGTAGTTCAGCAACAACCTTTCAGAAGAATGGGTCAAATCTACAACAGAGTTATAAGGTAAAACTTGTGTCCTCAGAATCCTCAAGCCAGGGATTTCTTGAAAGGTTATCTTTCCTCCACCAGCTTTAAGCCGGTCTAACCAGCCCTCTGGAATCTTAGCTGGGTACCTTTGAATTCCTTTAAGCATCAATTTTTCTCTTCCCACACAGAGTGGCCTCCAGTGGGGACACTCCTCTCTCTCCTCTGGACAGTACAAACTAAGCTTGTAGTTATTTTGGGCATTTGTGGTTATTGTGGTTATTATGGGACACAACACCTAAATAGACACAGCAGTGGTGGTAGACAGGAAAACTCTGGAACATATCCATTCAAGATCAGCATGTATCCTCCAAATAATAACGTTAAGGTATTCAAGGTATAGGAAGATTTCCTAGTGGTCATTAATACAATGTTTTTATAGTAATGATAAACATTATGCATTGTAGATTATTAAACGGTAGTAGTATAATCTATGTGCTCGGTCGTGTTCAACTCTTTGTAAACCTGTGGTCTGTATTCCACCAGGCTCCTCTGTCCATGGCTTCCCTGGCAAGAATTACTGGAGTGGGTTACCATTTCCTCTTTCAGGGGATCTCCCTGACCCAGAAATAGAAGCTACATCTCCTGCATTAGCAGGTGGATTCTTTACCACTACCACTATCTGTGTGCTAGTGCTAAGTCGCTTCAGTCGTGTCTGACTGTTTGTAATCCTGTGGGCCATAGCCTGCCAGGCTCCTCCGTCCATGGGATTCTCCAGGAAAGAATACTGGAGTGGGTTACCATTTCTCCAGGTTATCTTCCTAACCCAGGGATCAAATCTGTGTTTCTTAGACTCCTGCAAAGGCAGGCAGGTTCTTAACCACTAACTCCACCTAGGAATCTGAGGTTTTCAAATATTCTTGAAACTATTGAATAAATCTTTAAGGAAAACCAGTGAAAAATCATGCCTAAAAGCTGTCTTCAGGTGATCTTGTTTTACAATCTAGTTTTTTTCTGGGGAAAGGAGATTATTACCTTTTTTCTATTATTTTCTATGATTCTTTTTTTCCTATTTTCTCATACCTTCTTCTTCAGGCATTCAGTTTTTATACATATGCCTCAATCTGACTTGCTGTCTTTTTAAAATGGCAACTTAATGGAAGTTTCAGTTCAGTTCAGTCCCTCAGTTGTGTCCGACTCTCTGCGACCTCATGGACTGCACCATGCCATCCAATCGTCTCATCCCCTATCTTCCCCTTCTCCTCCTGCCTTTAATCTTTCCCAACATCAGGGTCTTTTTAAATGAGTCAGTTCTTCTCATCAGGTGGCCAAAGTATTGGAGTTTCAGCTTCAACATCAGTCCTTCCAATGAACACCCAGGACTGATCTCTTTTAGGATGGACTGGTTGGACCTCCTTGCAGTCCAAGGGACTCTCAAGAGTCTTCTCCAAAACCACATAAATCTCAAATATAATTTGTGATATCAGTTTCAGCATTCTGTTACGACCTTTTCCTCTGACCATATTCATAAACACTTGAAAAATATACTTCTGCTTAAAAAAAAAAAATGTATGGTTTTGTATAGGCCGAGTTGTAGACTAAGTAGGCAAGCACCTAAGAGGCATAATTTTAATGCTGTAACACGGCCAGGTCTTAAACAACCCTCCCTAATACACCTGGCACAGTGGCTTCATCCCTTCCTACATAGTTATATTTTCCCGTTAGGGTTGACACTCTTCTATGTGAGACAAAAGAGTGGAATACTCTGTACAATTGGTTTTGGAGTTTGTTTAGTCTGTTCATATGGGAGTCTGTCACTGAATGCCTGGATCACAGATTACTCATTTGAAGTTTTATAATCCATATAAAATGTGATGGTAATGATTGACATCGTTTTTATGAGGTCACAATGATATATATCTCTAAGGCAAAAATTTGGCATATTAGAAATTATTCAGTGTATTAGAGTTCTATTATTTTGCAATCTATGTATTGGTTACATAGGGGAGAAGAGTAAGAACTGGCTTCCTTCACTAACCCTCTCTTACATAGTCCTAGGAGAGGGAAGGAAAGAGCACCAAGCTGAAAATTACTCATTGGGAAAGTAACAGTGAGCCTAAAATTCCGTAAATTGGGGGACTGTTTGTGCCTCTGGAACTCACTTAGTCCCCTCTGACCTTCTTTCATTTGGTAGCTTGAAACTTACCCCAGGATTTGGTGCCATTGTAGCAATCATTGGAACAGAATATTAGAAGCAGAGTTATTAGAAGAGAATGTGGAAACACATCTGTGGGAATCTCAAGTCCTAAAGGCAGACATTATGAGGCCCAGTGGAAAGTATTAAGGGTAAAAAGGAAGGAAGTGGGATAAAGAAATAGAAGTAACATTATTATGGGAAAGCTTGCAAATAACTGGCCAGATAGAGAACATTCTCCTGACCCATACACTGGCAGAACTGTCCCCCTACACACACACAATTTTTTTCCACTCTTGTTCCTATCTTCTAGTTCATCAAACATTGAATACCTTACCTTGCACCATGCCTTGTATTAGGAGGTGCTGGTATTACCCAAATGAACACAGCTAATGTGAGGACATTTTTCTTGTAGCACATTTCACCCTAAGTGTGACACACTTATTGTGGACAAAGTGAATATTCCTAAATCCTCCCTGCTATAAGTCCCCCTCACAGGGAGGGGAGAAATTTTTTCAGCTAAGTTTACATGAGTTTATCAACTCACTGCCAGAGTAATAATAACAAAAAACACTTATTGATACTTATTGTGTGGCAGGTACTATTTTCAGCACTTTACATGCACTAACTTTTTAAATGACAGGTGAGGTTGTCTAGTAGTAAAGAAAGCACCTGCCAATGCAAGAGGCATAATAAACAAGGATTTGATCCCTGGGTCAGGAATATGCCCTAGAGGAAGGCATCGCAGTCCATTCCAGTATTCTTGCCTAGATAATCCCATGGACAGAGGGGCCTGGTGGGCTACAATCCATAGGATACCAAAATAGGTGAAGGAGTGTGTATATTGTCACCCTGTTTATTTAACTTATATTCAGAGTACATCATGCAAAATGCTGGACTAGGTGAATCACAAACTGGAATCAAGATTGCCAGGAGAAATATCAACTACCTCAGGTATGCAGATGCTGCTGCTGCTGCTAAGTCACTTCAGTCGTGTCTGACTCTGTACGACCCCATAGACAACAGCCCACCAAGCTCCCCTGTCCCTGGGATTCTCCAGGCAAGAACACTGGAGTGGGTTGCCATTTCCTTCTCCAACGCATGAAAGTGAAAAGTGAAAGTGAAGTCACTCAGTCATGTCCGACCCTCAGCAACACCATGGACTGCAGCCTTCCAGGCTCTTCCATCCATGGGATTTTTCCAGGCAAGAACACTGGAGTGTGGTGCCATTGCCTTCTCTGGTATGCAGATGATACCACTCTAATTTGAATAAGGGAGTGGCAACCCACCCCGTTATTCTTGCCTGGAGAATTCCATGGACAGAGCAGCCTGGCTACAGTCCATGGGTCACAACGATTCAGATATGACTGAGAGACTAACACACAACTCTAATAGAAGAAAGCAGAGAGGAACTAAAGAACTTCTTTGATGAGGTTGAAAGAGGAAAGTGAAAAAGCTGGCTTAAAATTCAACATTCAAAAAACTAAAATCATGACATCCTGTCCCATCACTTCATGGCAAATAGAAGGGGGGAAAGTAGAAGCTGTATTTTCTTTTCTTGGGCTCCAAAGTGACTGCGGATGGTGACTGCAGCCATGAAATCCAAAGACACTTGCTCCTTGGAAGAAAAGTTATGAAACAATTAGACAGGGTATTAAAAAGCAGAAATATCACTTTTTCGACAAAAAAGTGCATATAGTCAAAGCTATGGTCTTTCCAGTAGTCATGTACAGATGTGAGAGTTGAACAATAAAGAAGGAAGGGTGCCAAAGAGTTGACACTTTTAAATTGTGGTACTGGAAAAGATTCCTGAGAGTCCCTTGGACAGCAAGGAGATCAAACCGATCAATTCTAAAGGAAATCAACCCTGAATATACCTTGGAAGGACTGATGCTGAAACTCCAATACTTTGGCCACCTGATGGGAAGAGCCAACTCATTGAAAAAAACCCTGATGCTGGGAAAGATTGAAGGCAGGAGGAAAAGAGGGCTACAGAGGATGAGGGGGTTAGATGGCATCATTGATTCAATGGACATGAGTTTGATCAAACTCCAAGAGATAGTGAAGGACAGGGAAGCCTGGAGTGTTGCAGTCCAGTGGGTTGCAAAGAGCTGGACATGACTGAGTGACTGAACAACTTTTCAAATGCTCATCAAATATACTGTGAATTATGTACTTTTGTTATTCTCATTTCACAGTGAGAACATTAAAACACCAAAGTTAAATAAATTGCCCAAAGTCACATAGCTGATATAAGGCAGAGCTATGCTGTATAAGCTCAGGTTCTGCATCCTGAATACACTCTTCACATCCAGTGACCTAGTAGTAGTAAATCATGGCCTCTGACTTTGAGTAGTTCAAATACTTGTGGAGAGTGAGGTCAATCCTCTAGCAACCTGCTGGAAGTCTCATTTGGGAAAAACAGTGTGTCTGATGAGTTCTTCACTTGACTTCCTGAAATATTGCATCTTTTCAAAATATAGAGAAAAAGATGGGGAATTTGCTGAATCGGATGTAATTCTAACTCACAAGGTAAGATTGACTGTAAAGTTAAGAGCAAAATAAAACATAGGAGAAAAATGACTATGCAACCCTAGAATTAGTTATGGCCACTCAAGGGAAGACTAGCATCAGCTCCATGACATCAATTGAAAGAAGTCAGGCTTCCAGATGCAGCCCAGAGGAAAACAGTCCTGGAAAGAGGGCCTGAGAAGCTAAAAAGGACGAATGTTTCAACAGAGTTAAAAGCTCTCAAAAAAGCGATTCCTATTATGTAATTATTAACAATTTCAGTTAAAATTAATCTAAAACCTAGAGGGGAATTCACATATTCATGTGCAGACAAGAGTGGCTGTCACAGAGCTATGAAAATAGCCTCTGAAGAGGCTGAGATGTGTGAAACTGACTTGGGACCACAGAGCTCTCATTGTGTTCATAATGAAAATTTCAAAGAGGGGCATGGCCAATTGTTCAATATGGTGCAACATACATGAATCTCTCACATATGTGTGTGTGCACACGCACACACACACACATGTGGTGTGTTTTTTTCACTTTTATTGGTATTTAATTTTCTTCCACCAAGCAGATTTTTTTAAAAAGAGCATCTGAAGACATATCAACGTTCACAATTTTCTTTTTCTTTTTTAAGGCTGACTAGTATTTCGTTGTATGTACGTACCACATTTTCTTTATCCATCCATTTGTGTATGGACATTTAGGTTGCTTCCACATCTCGGCTACTGTGAATAGTTAAGCAATGAACATGATAGGAGTGCCAATGTCCCTTCAAGATCCTGATTTCAGTTTTGGGAGATAAATACCTAAAGCAGGATTGATAATTCATAGGGCAGTTCTATTTTTAACTTTTTGAAGAAACTTTGTATTGTCTTCCATAGTAACTGTTCTATTTTACATTCCCATCAGCAGTGAGCAAGAAGTTCTAATCTCTCCTCATCCTCACAAAAACTGTTATCTTTTGTGTTATAACAGCCATTTAGCAAGTGAATCCTGCAACATGCCTCACCAGTGATGAATCTGGAAGACATTATCCAGGAGGAAAAATATTGCATGATTTCATTTACATAAGACACCTAAAGTAGTCAGATTCATAGAGTCATAGTGTGGAGCAGGGGTTTCCAGGAGCTGGGCAGACAGAGAAAAGAGGAGTTACTAACCAACTGGCATGAAGTGTCAGTTAAACAAGATGAATAAATGCTACAGACCTGCTGTCCATTGAACCCATAATCAACAATAGCATCATGGACACTAACAATTGTGTTAAGATGAGGCTGGATTTCAAGTTGCATTCTTACTATAATAAAACAAAATATAAAAATAAGAAGCCCAAGATGAATGTGGACATTTTGAGAGAGTTTGCAAATCCTTTGATGAATTCAAGTGTTTTGATTCATATGAGATATGTTCCAAGACACTGGGGAGGAAGAGGAGCTATTAGAATTCTAGGTGAAATCAATTCCAAAAGAATAAAGATAAAGAAATATATTTTTAGTGTTCCTCAAAGGGAAGAATGTGTATCTCCTCAATGATAAGTTGCTAAACTTAATCAGACTGGTGAGGGTTCTTGCCTCTGTTTCACAAATAACAGTTCTCTGGGTTGTTTAGCTTTAAGCAGAGAGGACAGAGGCAAGAAGGAGAGTGGGAAGGTGGCTTGCATGATAGATTTTTTCAAATATTTGAAGAGTTGTCACATGGAAAATGAATTCTATCATACGGCTTAGTCCCAGGGGTTGCAACAAGGACCCAAGGTTAGAGGGAGATGAATTTGGATTCAATATAAAGAATATCTGTCTAAAATTCTAAAGAGAGAATAGATTTCCTCAGGAAGTAATAAGTTCCTTGGCACTGGAAATACACGTACTATGAACTGAAGAGGCAATTCAAATAATTTCATCTCATTCTCAGATGCTAAGGCTAGATGACTTTAAATGGGCCTTTTCAACCATAAAATGCTAATACAACATTGTAAGTTTTCTTCCTTCAATACTCTTTTAAAGTGACCAGATGGACACTAAGAAACCATTTCTGCTCAAATCTGCCGTGAAACTAGACACTTAAAAAATAATTTTGAAAACTAATTAACATACAAATGGCTATGAATTCTACATATGCTAGACTATCTTCTAAATTTAAATTGCAACTTAATTTAAAATTTAATGTAAAACTAGTACTTTTAGTTTATGGCCCATAATATTTATGTGATCACCAGCTGCCAAAGAAATAAGAAACAAGTAGTAAAATGTACTTATTACAAACCATGGTTGATTGGTCTCACAGATGATACAGTTTAACAATTTCTGCTTTCTTAGCCTATCAACAAGTACAAGATGATGTCAATTATCAAATAATTTAAGTGTAAGTTGCAGAAGGTTACATTTTGACACAGTTCAGATCACCATCTTTAAGCTATCGAGATTATATTTTTTTAATGTACTCCCAGAGGCACAAAATGGAGATTTAATTTAGGGGTATAACATAAAATTGCATTTAAATAGAGTAAATATTCCCATGAACAAAGAAATCTAAAGGAAAGATTCTTTTTAACTACAGTTGATGCCCAGGAAGATGAAATCTAAGACTTGCAATGTAGTCTAGACTGAAAAGCTGTTATGGAGACTTCCAGCTGTGATAACAAATGACATTTGTAAATCATAAAAACTTCTAACTGCTGTATCCCTTTCTTTGGGTAAAGTGTCAAAATGGCAAATTCAAAAGAAAAATTCCCTAGAGTAAATAACCTTAACTTTCTCCCTTCAAATGTTCCTAATTTAAGATTTTATATTTTTATGAAGTGTCTTTCATCATGTACCTCCTTCATCCTCAAAAAGCCTTGGAAGCATCCATTCTAAGCTGTCTCTTATAGTCTTTGTTTATAAATAAGATATAAAGGAGTTTTATAAAGCAAGCTTCAGCATTAGAACTAGAATCAAGGTCTTTTACAACTGAATCCAATAGATAATCTAGTACACTGAATCCTTCTGCCACCCTAATATTGACAACTTCATTAATAAAACCTATTTCAAGTAATTTCAAACTTGCAAATGTCATTGCCTGTCACCCCACAGGTAAGATCGAAATTATGCCCTTACTTTAGAAATTTAGCCAGCAGAAGATGGTGAGGCAAAGAAGCTAAAACATTTATTATACAAACCCTTCTTCAACCCTCTCAAGTTTTATATTTTCACCATCTCTTTTGGTTTAAGGATATATTTTCATGGCAGTTATTTTCAACTATATCCTTTATTATCGTCTGAAAGACTTTCCTCCATGAATCAAAATGATAACTCTGGAAAAAAAAAACAAAAAAACAGTGTCTCTTGGAGCTTTATAAAGAAAATGTTATCAAAACCACTTCTGCCTGGAGAAGAGACTCAAGCTGCCTGCACCATCTTAATGTCCACTTATGCAGTGCCCAGCTCAGAAAGAAGGAAATAAAATAACTAAAGATGGGAAATATTATCTTCTCTGCCCTGCCACTTCACCGCCTGATTTTCTGCTTCATTTCCAATACTATTGCATTAACTCGGACCCTTATCATCTCATGCCTGGAATAAGCTTCTGATTTTCCCAACACCAATATTATTTCTCTGCTTCAGTTCCCTCATGTATAAAGTGGAGAATAATAATGATTCCTCTTTCAATTGGATTGTTGTCAGAAATAAATGAGTACTGCTGCTGCGTCACTTCAATCGTGTCTGACTCTGTGCGACCCCATAGATGGTAGCCCACCAGGCTCCCCTGTCCCTGGGATTCTCCAGGCAAGAACACTGGAGTGGGTTGCCATTTCCTTCTCCAATGCATGAAAGTGAAAGTGAAAGGGAAGTTGCTCAGTCATGTCTGACTTCGCAACCCCATGGACTGCAGCCTACCAGGCTCCTCCATCCACGGGAATTTCCAGGCAAGAGTACTGGAGTGGGGTGCCATTGCCTTCTCCGAATAAATGAGTAGATACATAGAAAGTGTTTGGACTACTATCTGGCACATAGTCAAGCACTCAGTAAATGTTAAGTAAAAATTTACCCTCTACACGGCAAGACTGGTAATTTCATGATGAAAATCTGAGTATATCCAGAATCAATGTTTCTTATTTCTTCTATTGCTACAACTCTGGTTCAAACCACCATCATTTCTTGCTTAGATTATTGTAAGAGCCTCCTCACTGGCTTTTCTGCTTCTCCTCTGGACAGGCTGTGCTGAGCTCAGTAGCTGAATGACTGTTTTTAAAGTGATGTGTCAGATCAATTATTCCTCTGTTTCTCTCTCTTTATCTCTCTCTCCCTAATGGCTGTTCATCTCTCTACAATATAAACCAAAGTCCTTAAAAAGTCTGTAGAATCCTACTCAGCCCCAAGGCCCCTTTCCATTACTTTCTTGACCTCATCCAGTCCTCCTTCTTCTTCTAAGTCACTTCAATTGTGTCTGACTCTGTGCGACCCCATAGACGGCAGCCCACCAGGCTCCCCCATCCCTGGGATTCTCCAGACAAGAACACTGGAGTGGGTTGGCATTTCCTTCTCCAGTGCATGAAAGTGAAAAGTGAAAGTGAAGTTGCTCAGTCGTGCCCGACTCTTAGTGACCCCGTGGACTGCAGCCCACCAGGCTCCTCCACCCATGGGATTTTCCAGGCAAGAGTACTGGAGTGGGGAGCCATTGTCAGTCCTCCTACTTGATTTAACTCCAGCCCTCAGGCCTCTTCCAGATTCTGCATACTGACCTTGTCTGCTCCCACCTTCTGGTCCTCAGACCAGAGCTTCCTTCTGCCTGAGGCATCTTCCTTCTCCCCACACAATGCATTATTCACTCCTTGGCTCCTTCAGATCTCTGATCACCCTCTTTCAAATTGTATCTCTTCCTCCTCCTCCCAAGGCCACTCTTAATCTGCACTATATTTTTACATGGCACATTTGGCCTATCAACATACTATATTGAGTAACTTAATGATAATATATATTGTTTCCCATCAGTGGAAAGTAAATTCCAGTTTGTTTGTTTTTTTAAGATTCCAGCCATTTTTTACAAATTAATTAATTGTTGGTTGCACTCGGTCTTTGTTGCTTTGAGGTCTTTCTCAAGTTGCAGTAAGTGGGGGCTACTTTTGCTGCAGTGCAAGGGCTTCTAATTTCGGCGATTTCTCTCGTGGAACACGGGCTCTAGAGCGTGTAGGCTCAGTAGCTGCTGCACGCAGGCTCAGAACTTGTGGTGCACTGGTTTAGTTACCCTGCAGCATGTGGAATCTTTCTGTACCAGGGATTGAACCCATGTCCCCTGCATTGGCAAGCAGATTCCTATCCACTGCACCACCAAGAAAGTCCAGGACAAAGATTTCTATCTCTTGTACATTGTTCAGTTCAGTTCAGTCACTCAGTCGTGTCCAACTCTTTGCGACCCTATGAATCACAGCACGCCAGGCCTCCCTGTCCATCACTAACTCCTGGAGTCTACCCAAACCCATGTCCATAGAGTCAGTGATGCCATCCAGCCATCTCATCCTCTGTCATCCCCTTCCCCTCCTGCCCCCAATCCTTCCCAGCATGAGGGTCTTTTCCAATGAGTCAACTCTTCACATGAGGTGGCCAAAGTATTGGAGTTTCAGCTTCAGCATCAGTCCTTCCAATGAACACCCAGGGCTGATCTCCTTGAGGATGGACTGGTTGGATCTTCTTGCAGCCCAAGGGACTCTGAAGAGTCTTCTCCAACACCACAGTTCAAAAGAATCAATTCTTTGGCACTCAGCTTTCTTCCTTGTCCAACTCTCACATCCATACATGACCACTGGAAAAACGATAGCCTGGTATGACCCTAATTCCTGGAAGTATGCCTGGCATGAAATACCTTATTTGGTAAAACTGAAAGTTGCTCAGTCATGGCCAGCTCTTTTCTCCAGGCCAGAAAACTGGAGTGGTTAGCCATTGCCTTCTCCAGGGAATCTCCCCAACCCAGGGATCGAACCTAGGTCTCCCGCACTGCAGGCAGATTCTTCACCAGCTGAGTCACCAGGGAAGCATAGACTGAACACATGGATAAATGTGTTGCCACCCTGCTCGATATCCTTCAATACTTCCCCATGGCTGGGGGTCAGTCCAGACTCCTTGGCCAGCATATAAATAGCTGGCCATCTGACTTTCTGGCCTCTTCTTATTCTTTCAATCCTGCTCTCTGAAGGGTGCCTCCCCATGCTACAGTCCCAATGAAGTATTTGAATAAATGCAGCTTTCTGGCCAAAAGCTTGTCAACTTAAAAAAAAAAAAAAACCACAGTGTGAGAGTTGCGAGTTAAGTTTTATCGGTGGCAATATGAGGATTGCAGCCCAGGAGGCAGCACTTCAGATAGCCCAGAGAGACTGCTTCAAAGAGGTAGTAGGGAAGGGAAGTATGTATGTGATTTTGATAAAGAGGGAGGACATGCAATCAAGCACATATTTTTTCTGTAGAAAATTTCTGCTGTTCCCATGAAGCTTCTGCTAGTCACAAGAAACAATCATCATCATGAAGGATGTTAATGTTTTTCAAGATGTGAGGAGATACAGGAATTGGCCTCTAAAATCGGCTCCTGAGACTATCTAACTATCTAAAGACCTGTCCTGCCAGTTTCCCAGAGCACATAGCGCCTCTGTGCTGCTCTCCACATTGAACTTCTTCAGAGGGTGTTGGAGGTCAGCAGCTTCAGCAGCACATTAATCCTTGTAGAGGTAGATGGCAAGCATCCGTGGCAAGTGCCAATTTGTGGTTGACAAGCTGAACATCTTTTGCTGATCTGAATGCTGTCTCTTATACACATCTCTATGAATCACAGCACGCCAGGCCTCCCTGTCCATCACTAACTCCTGGAGTCTACCCAAACCCATGTCCATAGAGTCAGTGATGCCATCCAGCCATCTCATCCTCTGTCATCCCCTTCCCCTCCTGCCCCCAATCCTTCCCAGCATGAGGGTCTTTTCCAATGAGTCAACTCTTCACATGAGGTGGCCAAAGTATTGGAGTTTCAGCTTCAGCATCAGTCCTTCCAATGAACACCCAGGGCTGATCTCCTTGAGGATGGACTGGTTGGATCTTCTTGCAGCCCAAGGGACTCTGAAGAGTCTTCTCCAACACCACAGTTCAAAAGAATCAATTCTTTGGCACTCAGCTTTCTTCCTTGTCCAACTCTCACATCCATACATGACCACTGGAAAAACGATAGCCTGGTATGACCCTAATTCCTGGAAGTATGCCTGGCATGAAATACCTTATTTGGTAAAACTGAAAGTTGCTCAGTCATGGCCAGCTCTTTTCTCCAGGCCAGAAAACTGGAGTGGTTAGCCATTGCCTTCTCCAGGGAATCTCCCCAACCCAGGGATCGAACCTAGGTCTCCCGCACTGCAGGCAGATTCTTCACCAGCTGAGTCACCAGGGAAGCATAGACTGAACACATGGATAAATGTGTTGCCACCCTGCTCGATATCCTTCAATAGTTCCCCATGGCTGGGGGTCAGTCCAGACTCCTTGGCCAGCATATAAATAGCTGGCCATCTGACTTTCTGGCCTCTTCTTATTCTTTCAATCCTGCTCTCTGAAGGGTGCCTCCCCATGCTACAGTCCCAATGAAGTATTTGAATAAATGCAGCTTTCTGGCCAAAAGCTTGTCAACTTAAAAAAAAAAAAAAAAAAGCACAGTGTGAGAGTTGCGAGTTAAGTTTTATCGGTGGCAATATGAGGATTGCAGCCCAGGAGGCAGCACTTCAGATAGCCCAGAGAGACTGCTTCAAAGAGGTAGTAGGGAAGGGAAGTATGTATGTGATTTTGATAAAGAGGGAGGACATGCAATCAAGCACATATTTTTTCTGTAGAAAATTTCTGCTGTTCCCATGAAGCTTCTGCTAGTCACAAGAAACAATCATCATCATGAAGGATGTTAATGTTTTTCAAGATGTGAGGAGATACAGGAATTGGCCTCTAAAATCGGCTCCTGAGACTATCTAACTATCTAAAGACCTGTCCTGCCAGTTTCCCAGAGCACATAGCGCCTCTGTGCTGCTCTCCACATTGAACTTCTTCAGAGGGTGTTGGAGGTCAGCAGCTTCAGCAGCACATTAATCCTTGTAGAGGTAGATGGCAAGCATCCGTGGCAAGTGCCAATTTGTGGTTGACAAGCTGAACATCTTTTGCTGATCTGAATGTCTGTGCTTTCTTATCTACCTGGCAAATACTTTTGCTTTTCAGGATGTCAACCTTGACTGTGAGGCTCTTTTTTTACCTTCCTGTCCCTGGTAGAATATATCTGCCTCTCGTTTGTGCCCCTAGTATAACCTGAAGAGAGTTCTAGCTCAGCAGGAACTCAAGACACATGCTGATGCCATCAAGGAAGATAACAGAGGTGAAACAGGGACTACTGAACATGGAGAAAGGGCAGAGGTCTGGCCACAAGCACACAGAGATCTGGGGTTCTGTCTTCACATGTGTTGGTAGAGGCATGTCTGTCAAGGGAGAGTCCTACCTAGACTACCTGGATCTTTGAATCTTTCCTAGATGACATGAACTCTAAGGAAGACTCTACTGAGGTGTGGAGAAAAGGGGAAAGGCAACCACATACAGGATGATGACTCCAAGGAGATTCCAGTAATGGAAGGTAATTAAAATGCAGGAACAAGCAGAGAAACTGAAGAGAAGAAGATGAAGGAGAAAGAGAGAAGGAAGGAAGGAAGAAGGGAAGAAAGAGAAAAAGAAATTGCTACTTTTTTCTCCAACAAAATTGCCCTTGCAATGCCCTGTTTGTCATTAGCCCAAAGTTCAGCCCACATCCCTTCTACAGGGATAGTCCCTGAGGACCCGTTTCATAAAGCTTTTATTTATCACTGTCCTTGAAGCATGGCTTTCAAGTATCCTCTCCTTTTCCCACTGATCAGAAACCTGCTTCTCGGTCCAGGCATTTTTCCTTGTTTTGTTATCAGTTCCTTGGGGCAGGGTCACATAGCATGCTAACTAAGGTTAATTACTTCATTAATTCATCTACTTTCCTGATTCGCAGTATTATTTTATCACCTTCTGTTAAAAAATGAGTTGATTTCATTACTAGGATTTTGTGCATGAAGGTCAGTTGAACTTCAAATTGTAGGCCAAGACATGAGGAATAAAAAAAGCCTGCCGTACTGGTGCTGAAAGTTGTCCCCAGATGTACAGCTGTGCCCTCAGTCCTCTGGAAATATCAGGACACAGCCTGGGCTCAGCTCCGTTTCCTCCACAAACTTTCCAGCAGGATACACATCTGTGGCTTCCTTGGTGGCTGCTAAAGAATCAGCTGGCAAAAAAATCCTCTTAAACAATGTGGGAAACCCGTGTTTGATCCCTGGGTTGGGAAGATCCCCTGGAGAAGGGAACAAGCTACCCACTCCAGTATTCTGCCTTGGAGAACTCCACGAACTCTATAGTCCATAGAGCAGCACAGAATCGCACACAACTGAGTAACTTTCACTTCACTTCACACATCGGTAGCATAAAGAGGCCAGAGAGTCTCTGTCCTCTCTTCCCAAAATACCTCCTTCACACTTACATCCATTCAATTCATTCATTTAATAATCAGGGGAGAAGCCCCACTCTGTGTTAGGTACATTGAAAGCCTTAAGGCATATCAGATCCCATAAAACTAGTCTATGCTTCCGGTATGTGTGGTGCAATTAAAGAACAGAAAACCAAATCAAAGGTTGTTGTAAAATATGATAAATCAAATAACAGTGACAATAACAAGAGTAATAATAGTTGCTGAAATTTATGGAATTTTTACTGTGTGTTGGCTGCACATTACTTTTCATGTATTAATTCATGTAGTTAATTCATTCATTTATTAAGTCAAATAATCCTATAAAGGTAGATGCTATTATTAGTCTCTAGTTTGTAGGTGAGAAAAATGCAAGATGGAGAGGTTAAGTAATTTGTCCAACTGGTTGATAAAGGGCCAAGCCCTGATTTTACCCCAGACACATGCCCTGAAGCATTTATAATTTTAAGCATCCTTCCCCACAAAAATAAAAAATCAAAAAGGCTTTTAAAAGTGTATTGAAAGACTTGCCATGTGGCTCAGTGAATAAGAATCTACCTTCCAGTGCAGGGGAGAGAGTTTCAACTCCTCATCCAGGAAGGTTCTCCATGCTTTTGAGAAACTAAGCCCATGGCCCCAGCTGAAGTCTGCATACTCTAGGGCCTGAGAGCCACAATTAATGAGCCCCTGGGCCCCAACTACTGTAGCTAGCACATCTAAAGCCTGTGCTCAGTGTCAAGGGAAGTCATGGCAATGAGAAGCCCATGCACCACAACTAGAGAACAGCCCCCACTCTCTGGGACTTCCCTCGTGGTCCAGTGGTTAAGACTGCGCTTCCCTGGGGGCTCAGGCAGTAAAGTGTCTGCCTGCAATGGGTGGGGGGGACCCAGGTTCAATCCCTGGGTGGGAAAGATCCTCTGGAGAAGGAAATGGCAACCCATTCCAGTACTCTTGCCTGGGAAATCCCATGGATGGAGGAATCTGGTAAGCTACAGTCCATGGGGTCGCGGAGAGTCAGACACGACTGAGCGACTTCAGTTTGTTTAGTTCAGTTCTGCGACTAAAGTCCACACGCAGCAACCAAGACCCAGCACAGCCAAAAATAAATAAACAAAAAAAAATTTTTTTAAGGCTACCTTTAAAAAAAGTGCATTGAAAAATGTTTCATTATATTGTATTCTAAGACAATGATTTACACGTAAATGACCAGGTAAGTAAGTAAGTGAAAGTCACTCAGTCATGTTCAACTCTTTGTGATTCCATGGACTATACAGTCTATAGAATTCTCTAGGCCAGAATACTGGAGTGGGTATTCTTTCCCTTCTCCAGGGCATCTTCCCAACCCAGGGATCGAACCCAGCTCTTCCAAATTTCAGGCAGATTCTTTACCACTGAGTTACAAAGGAAGCCCAAGAGTACTGGAGAGGTTAGCCTGTCTCTTCCCCAGTGGATCTTCCGGACCCAGATCTTCCTGACTCAGAAATTGAACCAGGGTCTGCTGCATTGCAGGTGGATAAAGAATCCAATTCTTTATCTCTACACAGTCTTGGGTAAAGAACCAACTGAGCTATCAGGGAAACCCAAATGACCAGGTGGATACTCAGAAATTTAAATACCATTTTGGTAAATGGTTTAAAACTACATATATATTTAAATTTGCAACATTAGGCAGTGTAATTTTAACTTCACTTAGAATATGGTGAAGGAAGAGATAAAGTAAATATATAATAACACATCTAATTAAAATATCTTTTCTCCACTAATGCCCTGAAGCATTCAAATCAAACCAACTGACCCAAGACCCCATGCCTTAACTCTACCCTAGCTATGCATACCTATCTGTAATCTCTGTAACTGACTTGTCTGTTAGAAACACTATCACTTTCCTGACAGCGATAACTATTCCCATGGAGATACTCCCGCGTCCTAGCATCTGCATACTTGATGTGCTAAAAAAAAGACATACCTACAACCAAGGAAATATAGGAGAAAAAGGTGATCAGAATAAAATTGTCAGTGTCTGGCTTCTCCAGAGATACAGAACCAATTGTATTTACTATCAGCAGTGGGCTCACGTGATTACATAATTGTTCAAATTCCAAATTAGGTAAGATGATGTCAGTCCACATTTTGAGCCAACCCTCCACACTGGCAGCTGGCTCATTCAGTGACACACAAAGAAAGCAAGCTTCTTTTACAGAGATTTTCTGAGTTGGCCCTGGAATTTTGCAGGGTCACTTCATTTCTCATCAGTCAAAACACAAGTTAAGACAAGGATAAAGAGAAAAGATCTTCTCAGCCTCTAAGCCAGTGATTCTCAAACTTCATTGTGTATATGAACCTCTTGTGAAGTTTTTCTTTTTATTTTCTTTTTAAATGTGTATCCTCAGGCTCTAACCTCAGAGCTTCTCCTTCAGTAAATTTCAGGTGAGATCCAGGAATCACGGATATGACAAGCAACCACATGATTCTAATTCGAGTGTTTGATTTTCAGATCATCTTAGGTAAAAAGATTTTAATTCACTCTCATCTTCTCCTTTCCTAGCCAGGAACTGCAAATTATCATTTGATTATGCCTTATAGTACAATCATCCTATTACATTTTCTCCAGACTCAGGAATGGTCTCCCCTTGTGTTCCAAATGGCCCTTCACCAGAATCACCACCTCTAGGGGGACAATGTTGGAGAAGGCGATGGCACTCCATTCCAGTACTTTTGCCTGGAAACTGGGTCACGAAGAGGCGGACACGACTGAGCGACTTCACTTTCACTTTTCACTTTCATGCATTGGAGAAGGAAACGTCAACCCACTCCAGTGCTCTTGCCTGGAGAATCCCAGGGACGGGGGAGCCTGGCGGGCTGCCGTCTATGGGGTCGCACAGAGTCGGACACGACTGAAGCAACTTAGCAGCAGCAGCAGCAGGGGGACAGTGTAATGAGGCTTTCCCAACCCTCTGCTTTGTAGTTAATTTCTTGATTCTGTTATTCTCCTGAACTCTTTATCTTATCTTACTTTATCTCCCTCCTGCCTATTTCTTCTTATGAAGTAAACAGGACTGCATCTATTAACGAGACAGCATAGAGATTTCCTTTTATCTTTAACTGCCTTTCATTCCTATTGATACATTTCTGAACACTTGAGCCATTTCCCAGAATTGCCTCTTAGCAGTTACCAAAGGACAGTCAGACCTCATGAGGCCAAAGCTAGCCTGACCAATTGATCTAGAGGGTTTCACCTCATCAGGAAGTTTAGACTGAAGTAGACAGAAGAGAGAGCCAAATGCGATCAGAGTTTCATAAAGCAGTGAAAACTCCTCATAATGAATCTGACTAAGCTTTGGCTAAAAAATAAGTAAAATGCTGATTTGTCCATTGAAGTTAATGGGCTCACATTTGCCCTTTAAGTTAAAGAAATTCTGACTCTGAACATCTGCAGTTTTCAAAGTGAACTTCCCACAACTATTGAGGAACAGATGGTTCTCTTTTATTAACCACAGAACCCTATGCCAACCATCATTTGTCTCTCGTTGAAATTTTAAGATCAATACCCATCAATTGTCATTTATGGGGTAACAAAGATTTAGACATGACTTAGCGACTGACAAGAACAAAAACAAGAATCCCTTGGGTAGCAAGGAGATTAAACCAGTCCATCCTAAAGGAAACCAACCCTGACTATTCATTGGAAGGACTGATGCTTAAGCTAAAGCTCCAATACTTTGGCCATCTGATGTGAAGAGCCAACTTGTAGGAAACGACTCTGATGCNACGTCAACCCACTCCAGTGCTCTTGCCTGGAGAATCCCAGGGACGGGGGAGCCTGGCGGGCTGCCGTCTATGGGGTCGCACAGAGTCGGACACGACTGAAGCAACTTAGCAGCAGCAGCAGCAGGGGGACAGTGTAATGAGGCTTTCCCAACCCTCTGCTTTGTAGTTAATTTCTTGATTCTGTTATTCTCCTGAACTCTTTATCTTATCTTACTTTATCTCCCTCCTGCCTATTTCTTCTTATGAAGTAAACAGGACTGCATCTATTAACGAGACAGCATAGAGATTTCCTTTTATCTTTAACTGCCTTTCATTCCTATTGATACATTTCTGAACACTTGAGCCATTTCCCAGAATTGCCTCTTAGCAGTTACCAAAGGACAGTCAGACCTCATGAGGCCAAAGCTAGCCTGACCAATTGATCTAGAGGGTTTCACCTCATCAGGAAGTTTAGACTGAAGTAGACAGAAGAGAGAGCCAAATGCGATCAGAGTTTCATAAAGCAGTGAAAACTCCTCATAATGAATCTGACTAAGCTTTGGCTAAAAAATAAGTAAAATGCTGATTTGTCCATTGAAGTTAATGGGCTCACATTTGCCCTTTAAGTTAAAGAAATTCTGACTCTGAACATCTGCAGTTTTCAAAGTGAACTTCCCACAACTATTGAGGAACAGATGGTTCTCTTTTATTAACCACAGAACCCTATGCCAACCATCATTTGTCTCTCGTTGAAATTTTAAGATCAATACCCATCAATTGTCATTTATGGGGTAACAAAGATTTAGACATGACTTAGCGACTGACAAGAACAAAAACAAGAATCCCTTGGGTAGCAAGGAGATTAAACCAGTCCATCCTAAAGGAAACCAACCCTGACTATTCATTGGAAGGACTGATGCTTAAGCTAAAGCTCCAATACTTTGGCCATCTGATGTGAAGAGCCAACTTGTAGGAAACGACTCTGATGCTGGGAAAGACTGAGGGCAGGAGGAGAAGAGGATGACAGAGAATGAGATAGTTGGATGGTACCACCAACTCAATGGCTATGAGTCTGAGCAAACTCCAGGAGATGGTGAAGGACAGGGAAGCCCAGAGTGCACCATTCCGTAGGGTCGCAAAGAATCGGACATGACTGAGCAACTGAACAGCAACCACAGGAAAAACTGTTTATCTTATTTCCACTTATTCCTTCAGGATATCTCTCTTCATTTTCCTTTCTTTATTCCTATCATTTTTTGCACACTCATCCATCCCAACACAAGTACACACATACAAACACACACACATACACAGTGGCCCCAACACAATCCTCTTGAGTCTCAGCCCTCTGAAATGAAGCCTTGCACCTCTGCAGCAGGCAATAGTGCTCATGTGTATTTAACAATTAATTTTAATTTTTAAAAAAAGAAAATCCAATATAAGTTTAATTTGTGACTTTTGTAAGTAGGAGTTATAGGATGTATATTTTGACCAGAATAATTATATCATTGGGCTTCCATCATAGCTCAGCTGGTAAAGAATCTTCCTGCAATGCAGGAGACCCCGGTTCGATTCCTGGATCAGGAAGATGCCATGGAGAAGGGATCGGCTACCCACTTCAGCATTCTTGAGCTTCCCTAAGGGCTCAGCTGGTAAAGAATCTTCCTGCAAGGCGGGAGACCTAGGCTTGATCCCTGGATTGGCAAGACCCCTTGAAAAATGGAATGGCTACTCACTCCAGTGTTCTTGCCTGGAGATAGCTTTCAGCAATAAAGTTGTGATAGCATTTTTGTTATATTTCACATGTCAGTCAGTCAGTTCAGTTGCTCAGTCGTGTCCGACTCTTTGCAATTCCCATGAACAGAGGAGACTAGCAGGCTACAGTCCATGGGGTCACAAAAAGTCGGATACAACTGAGCAACTTCCTTTCCATTTCNAGCATTTTTGTTATATTTCACATGTCAGTCAGTCAGTTCAGTTGCTCAGTCGTGTCCGACTCTTTGCAATTCCCATGAACAGAGGAGACTAGCAGGCTACAGTCCATGGGGTCACAAAAAGTCGGATACAACTGAGCAACTTCCTTTCCATTTCATTTTTGTAGGAGGGACTCAGAAAGCATTTTCTTTGCCTTTTGCCTTGTTTGTAGCTGCTAGAACCTGCCCTGATTCCATGAATAAAGCTGGAATTGAGTCAGACAGTGATGCCATCACCTGCTGCCCAGCAGTCTTATCACTGCCCGTGGCAGTTTGTGTGCCATGGACTTAGGAAGAGAGAACTCACAGAGCTTTTCCTGCCAATACCCCTGTGAATGCATGCTATACATAAACCAGTCCACAATCTCTGATGCTTCTAACCTGCACTGTAATAATATCTGGAAATGGGACTTTGGAGGTATTTAAGATTAGATGAGATCTTGAGAATGACCACTCGTGATGGAATTAGTGCCCTTTTAAGAAGAGACACAAAACCTCTCCATCTCCTTCCCTCTACCTCTTTCTCTCTTTTCCTCTCTCTCTTCCATGTAAGGACATAACCAGGAAGAGCTCTTGTTTTTGTTGTTGTTGTTTAGCCGCTAAGTCGTATCCAACACTTTTGTGTCCCCAAAGACTATAGCCTGCCAGGCTCCTCGGTCCAAGGGATTTCTCAGGCAAGAAAACTGGACTGGGTTGCCATTTCTTTCTCTAGCGAATCTACCAAACCACCCATATCTTCACCTTGAACTTTCTCTAGGACTGTGAGAAAATGAATTTCTGCTGTGTAAGCCTTGCAGTCTGTGATATTTTATTAAGGCAGCTCAAGCTGACTGGTACATTATAAAATCATTATTTACTAAACAGAAAAGGAATGTGTAGCAGTAAGTTACATCACAAGATTCATAGTCCTGGACATATACGTAAATCCTCCCTCAATAAAAAAGATAGCTTTCAGCAATAAAGTTGTGATAGCATTTTTGTTATATTTCACATGTCAGTCAGTCAGTTCAGTTGCTCAGTCGTGTCCGACTCTTTGCAACCCCATGAATCACACCATGCCAGGCCTTCCTGTCCATCACTAACTCCTGGAGTTCACCCAAACTCATGTCCATCGAGTCAATGATGCCATCAAACCATCTCATCCTCTATCGTCCCCTTTTCCTCCTGCCCTCAATCCCCCCCAGCATCAGGGTCTTTTCCAATGAATCAACTCTTCACATGAGGTGGCCAAAATATTGGAGTTTCTGATTCAGCATCAGTCCTTCCAATGAACACCCAGGACTGGTCTCCTATAGGATGGACTTGTTGGATCTGCTTGCAGTCCAAGGGACTCGCAAGAGTCTTCTCCAACACCACAGTTCAAAAGCATCAGTTCTTTGGCACTCAGCTTTCTTCACAGTCCAACTCTCAGATCCATACATGACCACTGGAAAAACCGTAGCCTTGACTAGACGGACTTCTGTTGGCAAGCCAACCTCATTTGGAGTAAAATGAGGCAGTAACATGAATGGCATGATTTCTGAAATCTCAGCCTTTCCTCCAGCTTTGACATAGTGCCTGAAATTCTCTCCCCTTTAGGCTCACTCTTAAAGAACTTCAGGAAAATATGCATTTTTAACTTGGCCATTTTCAAGGAATAATAATAATAATAATTTGTAACATATTCAGAGGCATGACCAGATGTTTCCATTTTCACATCTGATTCTCACAGCAGAAATGTGAAATACTATTATTTTTGTTGAGGAAACAAGTGTCATGGAAAATGGATAAAAGGCTTGCCCTTATTTGTGTACACAAGGTGGCAGATCCAAAATAGTAGAAATACATCACCATCCCTCAATGTCCTTGGAATCAGGGAAGAAATTAGGAAGTTACTTGCTAAGATGGGATCAGAGCAAGGGGGCTGAAGAGTCCATGGTATTTGGTCCAAACCATGAGACCTGATGCCATGAACCCTCCACCTGTCCACTACAGCAGACAGCTCACTCAGGGAAAGTGTTTCTCTACCTGAATGATGCAGAATTGCCACATGTTCATTCCTGGCCCTGATCTCCAGGCTGGCCCTCGTCAAATGCCTTCTTTTTGCTCTAATAACACCTGTTTCTGTGATCAGAGCTCTACATAATAGATATACATATTTAAAAACAACAAAAAAAAAGACCAATAGTTAATTTACAAAGGCAACAGTAGGTTTTGAGTTAGGATGTATAGGTGAATTTTCTACAAGGCCATTATAAAAATTTTATAAATTTAAAATACAATAAAATACTATCCAAAACATTTTTTTTTCTGGGAATTACTACCTTAAACTAATAGATTTAACTGCTGCTGCTGCTGCTAAGTCGCTTCAGTGGTGTCCGACTCTTTGTGACCCAATAGACGGCAGCCCACCAGGCTCTGCCATCCCTGGGATTCTCTAGGCAAGAACACTGGAGTGGGTTGCCATTTCCTTCTCCAATGCATGAAAGTGAAAAGTTAAAGTGAAGTTGCTCAGTCGGAGACCCCATGGACTGCAGCCTACTAGGCTCCTCCGTCCATAGGATTTTCCAGGCAAGAGTACTGGAGTAGGGTGCCATTGCCTTCTAACGCTTTTATTTTTGTTGTACCAAGTATGCTGCTGCTCCTGCTGCTTAGTTACTTCAGTCGTGTCCAACTCTGTTTGACCCTATGGCTTGTAGCACACCAGGCCCCTCTGTCCATGGAACTCTCCAGGCAGAATACTGGAGTGGGTTGCCAGGCCCTCCTCCAGGGGATCTTCCCAACCCAGGGATCAAACACAGGTCTCCTGCCACTGAGCCACCAAGGAAGCATCCTGTACCAAGTATACTTTCTTTTTATAGCTCATCAAAAAGAAAGAGTATGCGGGCTTTGTAGCTATGGAGTCACCCTTTTGATGCTCTCCAGCTATGTTTATTTAACATCTCTGAGCCTGAGTTTTCTCATCTATAGAACTTCAATAATAATCCTTACCTCGGGAGACTGTGATTAAGGTCAAGAAGCAATCTATGTAAAGCAGTTAGTACAGTGCCTGACACAGAGTCAGTGTGTGACACATGCTAGTTCTCATTTCACCATGAGCATTTTCACAGCCAGAAGCACACAGTCCATCTCAAACCCTGTGGTGCCCAGCAGAGGCCCAGCACAAAGTAGGTATTCAAAAAATGTTTGTAGAATGAATAAATCAGCCAATGAACAAACACAGGTTACACAGTAATTGCAAGTTACTGGTAAGTTATTTGCTGAAGTACCCAGATCAATGTCCTCTAGCTAAAGACACACTTGTAGTTGAACAAATTAAATTTATTATTTTCACAGGCAGGAAGAAATTACACCATAGGTAACTATGGGCATCTCAGTGAGACTGTTAAAAAAAACTTACTGGATTCAGGCTTCATGTTAAGAGACTTTGGGGGGAGGGTTTAAGGGAAACAAGGCTTGATCTTGACTGAATGTAGTCAGGAAGTAGATTTAAATCTATGACTGGGTCTTTGCATAAATCTTATCTAAAGAGAGGACAAACAAGAGTGAGCTTAATGCTGTACTTGGTAAAGAGTCAGCAGCCACTTATTTTAGGCAGGACAGTAGGAAGTTAGGTGGTGTTGTGGTTTGGACAATGTTCACGATTTTGAGAGTGTTCAGACATGATAATGGAGTGGTCTGGTTGTCTTCTCACCCTCTGCCTCCCTCTTCTCCTTTTGCTTTCAATCAATGACATGGTTGGATAGCATCACCGACTCAAGGCACACGAACTTGAGCAAACTCCGGGAGATAGGTGTGCTGCCCCTGCTGTGAGGGGCAGGAAGGCCTGGTGTGCTGCAGTTCATGGAGTTGCAAAGAGTCAGACACGACTTAGCAACTGAAAAACAACTGGTTGTCTCAGTCCATCATATCACAGAGTGACCTTGTCTGATGCTGGTGTGCTATGAAATTATCCAGCAGGAGAACACCAAAGCCTAGCTGTGAGTTCCAGACCTTTCCTCAATACTGAGGCAATGTTTCTTTTTTCTCACTCTGAAGCAGCCTCTTGGTAACAGGATATAATTCTTGAAAATATATCTCTTAGGATGAAGATCTATTTCTCTACAGGACGTTTCTCTAGTTTTCATTGATTATAAAAACAAATCTATATTTAATCTGGTGAGGGTTGGTTTTAATTTTCACCAAAAAACTATACTTGATAATTCTTGTGGCTCCTGCATTACAGGCAGATTAGTAATAGACATATATATTACTTTTTAAATCTCTCAACATTATAAACTATATAACCCTTATTTTACAGATGATGGAAACGGAGGCTCAAAGATGCAAGTAACTCTCCAATACTAGGTGATAAAGCTGGGATCAGAACTCATGACTGCCCCACTGCCAGGACCACAACACTACTTCCCTCTCCTCCTTCCTGGAGTGACTATTCACAAGTCATTGATAGCATTAACAAGAGAGCAAGATGAATTGGAAAAAAGTAATGTAAAATTATAAGTGAAAAACACATAATTTTGAGAATTGTCACATTATAAAACTATATTAAAATGAAGATAAAGTTGTCAAGACAATTGCAAAAATAAGTGTGGAAAAAGATGGAACCAAATGGGAAAAGCATTTAAGTTTGTTTTTGGTTGTTTCAGCTGTTTTTTGTTTGTTTGCTTGTTTTAGGTGATGGTGCTGAGGCAGCATGGAACCGTGGAGAGGGACATGAAATAGATGTGCCAGTTAGTAACTAAAAAGGAACGTCAGCCAACTCTGAGACAGATTTAGATATGCAAGAGGTTTATTGGAAAGATGTCTTAGTCCACTAGGGCTAATAGTGGACTAAGCCCTAGTGCAATAGCAGAAACACTATAAACTGGCTGGCTTATTAAAAACAGAAATGTCTTTCTCACAGCTGTGGAGGTTGAGGAGAAGTCAGTGGCATTCTCCCCCTCCCCTCCCTTTCTGATTACCCCTACAGAAGACAGAGCAAAGAAGACGCTGGTTGGGCAGGAAGAGCCTTTCAACCACAGGGTTGGCTTGTCACCTGTTCAAGGAAAAGGAGAAGGAAGCAGATTGGACAGGGAAAACCTCCAGCTGCAATGTGTCTCTAACAGGCCTCGGCCAACTCAGTGAGTCATTCCAAGCCCACTGGGTAGAAATGACAAGGCCCTCAGAATCCCAGCCTGCCCACTTGCTGACTGGGAGTTGCCCAGAAAGAGCCTAGCTTTAGCTTGCAAGCTAGGGTAGGTGCTGAGGGGGCTTCAGCTAGAGGTTGTCATCTAATTACCCTCCCTGCAGCTGGAAGGCAAATTCTTTCCCGAAGAGAGGTCAGAATGGTCCATCATGGCTATCACAGGATGTACATTTGATTAAGAAGTAGAGGCTCTTCCTCAAGATCTGCTGAAGTCAAGGTGAAATATCTCCAAGTACATTATTTTCTTTAGTCTTGGGTTCATGCTCATCAAGCAGCATTCAGCCACTTGGATTAGTAGGTATTCCAATCCCGGGAAACAAGTAATTGAGAAAGCCAACTCAAAGTATGATAACTACTAGGAAGAGAAGTTACCCATTAAAATGAATGCACAGACTATCAAAACAGTATGGCTACTGGCCCACTTCTTGATTTTACAGATAAAGAAACCAGCCCACAACAAGGTTAACTCATCTGCCTATAATCCTAGAATGATGGAATGAAGTAGAACTCAGGTCCTCTCAAGTCACTCACTTTTGTTAAGAAGCATTAGTACACATTAGACCCATCACTTCTGCATGCCAGGTAGAAATTCTGTGTCTAAACATGAAAAGCTAAGAACCTGGTTTGGATACTGTTAATCGTATCAACGCTTAACAACCCATGGGATTTCTTCAGAAAGTCTGTTAAATATTATTCTCATGCATCACGCATTGTGTTGTAGCAGGCATTTTTAATATCTTTGGATTTTCAGTCCATTAATGCTGCTGGCAGCTGAAACTATCACATGTACCAAGATAAAATTCTTTCAAGGTTCTTC
Source organism: Neotragus pygmaeus (assembly GCA_006410875.1). Lineage (NCBI taxonomy): Eukaryota > Metazoa > Chordata > Mammalia > Artiodactyla > Bovidae > Neotragus > Neotragus pygmaeus. Next base: position 157,007 of record SJYV01032706.1, read on the forward strand.
TTGATGAAGTTTCCTAACTTTCATGGGCTTTTTATTTTTGAAACTTAGTAGAAAATTCTGTACTCCTAAGTGAAATATTGGTGTCTTATATCTATTAGTACCTGACTCTATTTTGAGATCATAGCCAAAGATCATGTGAATTTTACAGCAAAAATCCACAAGGATATAGCATATATAGTATACAGAAGAGATAGGAAAATATTTAACTTTTAAATCAGTCCTCATGTTTAATATTTTATAGAAACTTCTAACTTCTTAAACTTGCTTTTATGTGACTAGTAATCCATATTTAATATTATCAAATAGTTTTTAAATTTATTGGAAACTCCTGATTATTTTTGATGAAGTGCCCCCTTAGCAATTTTTAAACAGTTCACTGTGTTTATCAGGCTCAATCATGAGACAAAAGAGAGATGATCATCACTTAAATAAAATGGTATTTTTTATTTCTTCCTGGCTCAATTTTGGAAGGTTATACCTTTCTAACAATTTGTCCTTTTCTTCTACACTGTCCATTTTATTGGCATATAGTTATTTGTAGTAGTCTCTTGTGACCCTTTCCCCTTTCATGGATCACAGTCTTATCATTGCGAAGGGGCTTGAATAATTCAATGAAGCTATGAGCCATGCCAAGCAGGGCCACCCAAGATGGACAGGTCATAGTGGAAAGTTCTGACAAAACAGCAGAAAGTGAAGAGAAACTAAAGAGCCTCTTGATGAAGGTGAAAGAGGACAGTGAAAAAGCTGGCTTAAAACTCAAGAAACTAAGATCATGGCATCCGGTCCCATCACTTCATGGCAAATTGAAGGGTAAAAAGTGGAAACAGTGACAGATTTTATTTTCTTGGGCTCCAAAATCACTGCAGATGGTGACTGAAGCCATGAAATTAAAAGACACCGGCTTCTTGGAAGAAAAGTTATGACAATCCTAGACAGTATATTAAAAATCAAGGACATTACTTTGCTTATAAAGGTCCATATAATCAAAGCTATGGTTTCTCCAGTAGTCATGCCGGATATGAGAGCTGGACTATAAAAAAAATCTAAGGGCCAAAGAATTGATGCCTTCAAACTATGGTGCTGAAGAAGGTTCTTGAGAGTCCCTTAGACAGCAAGGAGATCAAACCAGTCAATTCTAAAGGAAATCAACCTGGACCATTCATTGGAAGGAGTGATGCTGAAGCTGAAGCTCCAATACTTTGGCCACCTGATGCTAAGAGCCTACTCATTGGAAAAGATCCTGTTGCTGGGAAAGATTGAAGGCAGGAGGAGAAGGGGATGATAAAGGATAAGATGGTTGGATGGCATCCACCAACACAACAGATGTGAGTTTGAGCAAACTCTGGGAGATGGTGAAGGATGGCAAAGCCTAGTGTGCTGCAGTCCATGGGGTGACAAAGAGTCGGATATGACTGAATGACTGAACAGCAACAACAAATTGTTTCATTCCATCACAGCAAACCCAGGACTGCACCTTGCCCAAAGTATATATTCAATAAATATAGATGGAATGAATGAATGAGGTTTCTGATTAGCTGACTATCTGTAACTAAGAACCAATTTATTGTCAACCAGAGAAAGAATTTTCTTCATTTGAAGACTTTATAAATTGACTTATATTGTTTCTACATATCCACATTACCAAATCAGACTCTTTGATTTTTCAAGGCAGGGATTTTAAATGATGAAAACATATAAATAAACACTAGATATCATAGCTTTGTTCAAAATTAATTTTTCTTCTTCTTCTATTTCATTTTTTCATATATAAGATTCAACCAAAAAGCAAGACTCTGTACACAGAGTGATAATTCTTATTAAGCAAGCCAATTAAATTATAATTAAAATCTGGACACTAAAGTTAAGATTGTTGCAAGGACATAACAACAGAGCAAAAAAAGAAAACACTTTGGACTTCCGATAATTAAGTGGATACCAAAGAAACTGTTAGGACTCTAGGAAATGCAGATGAGATAGAATGCATGGGTTATGTTCTGCCTTGTGAGACATGAATGCAAATATTATAAAAGTTCTATCATATTCTTATAACACACAGATATATACCTTTGTGCACACACCTGCAAAAGCTCTCCCATTAAAGTTCACATGGTTGTTGCATGTATATACCAAGGGACAAGACTTTGAGAGATCTTAATTAGTACAACTTGTATTCAAAAGCCTGTGAATGCCAGGTTACAAGGGGCTGGTGAAAAGAACTGCAGAGTTCCCCTGAGAATCCCTAAATTCCCACACCCTCTGAGTTATGGAGGTCACCATAGCAACATCTGTGTACATCACTGCTTCCATGCGGATGGGCCACAGCTGCTAAGGCCTACTGGGGATCCATCACACCCTGTCTGGCTGCATATTAAGTCACAGTCTCATTCCAAGATTTCTGAGCCTTTCTGAGCCCTTGAGCTCATCCCAGGAGAAATAATTAAAGTCACACTGACTTGAGTAGCATATGGGATAACAGTATGTCATTAGCTATTTTACAGTTCTAGGGTGACAGTCGTTTCAGAAGACAGCTGACTGCACCTGAAAGGTGTGGCCCCTCTGAGTGGCTCAGAGAAAAATGCACTCAGCAATGGTGTCCCAGACTGAGTTATCTCAGTCAGCGAAGCTAGACAGAGCTCTGTGGTGCTGGATCCCCAACCACACTGTCTCTTAAGGGTTATAGGTCTTTTCTTATTGCTGTGACTTCAGTTAAGAATAGACTATTCCTCAGGTGCCTGGGTAAATATCTCTGGAATTGTCAAGTTCTGAAAATGTCTAAACATAGATCTCTCCACAGCTGGGAAATCTGCAGTATAAAGATATCCAAGTCGGGGAAAAGAATCTCAGATATGCTTTTCACAGGCTGCCAGGTCTAATCCACCAACGATCTGCTGTCACTAAAGAGAGAGATAGTATGTAAATTTTTATTTCTCAGGTATGACCCTCTAAGCATCAGGCTTACTGTATGCAAAGGCTTACTTGTTAAGACCCCTGGCTGAATGTGTTGAAAAACCAGCCACTCCTTCTGGTCTTCATGTTTAGTCTGTGTACTACACAATTATGACTCATCCAAGGGGCCACGGTTCACATTATGTACACATATTTGAGAGCACATGGGTCAATGTAGAGATCCAGTCTATCAAGACGCCCATCCACGTAAACCCACACTGGAACCCGTGGTCGTGCATAAACTTGGGAAAGCATGGGTTACCCAGTCCAAGATTGCACTACTCACTGCACAACACTGAGAGATGAGTTGTTGGGACAAGGAATATCGACTTCATTCAGAAAGCCAGCAGACCAAGAAGATGGTGGACTAGTGTCCCAAAGAACCATCTTGTCCAGGTTTGTATGCTGGTTTCTTTTATAGAACAAGGTGGAGGGGAAGGAATGAGGAGGTAAAGTAGAAAAAGATGTAAGTTGTTGCAAATGTTTCCTGGTGCTAACCAGACCCCAGAGGGGATGTGTTAATTTCTTTCCTGCAGCTGTTCACAAGTGAGCCTGGTCAGATGTTTCCTGTGAGCTAAACAAAGGTATTTTAGCTTAACACTCAGACATGGAAGGCAGGGCTCCCAGAAATGAGCCATTATGTATACTTTAAGCTATAGACAACATACTTTAGTGATAACCTGTAGAAAAAGCAACAGAATACAAAGGTTAAAATAAAACAGATCAAATATGGAATTATACTTGCTCTCCTCTATTACATTTGCATGTACACACCCATCATCACACATATATGTGCACAGCTGTGGCCTACCATGAGGATATTCCCTAAAGTCACATTTGGATATTCCCTGAAGTCACATTTCTTGTCCCTCTTGCCCACTGCTCTCAGAGACTTTGTCCCCCACCACACACCATGCTGACCTGACCTAGCCATCTCACCTGTGGTGAAGAAGAAGCAAGCAAGCTGCTAGTGCCTACCAATGGCCACGGACACATGAGCATTCCAGAGAGTGGGAATATGTGCATGCAGCCAGGACTGTAGGCTTCTGGGATTCTAGAGGGCACATATCAACAAGGTCAAAAAAAATGAAAGAACAGAGACCAGATATTCTAGAGTGCAGCATCAGAAAGGAAGCTTAACAATGCAGTTCTGAGGATTTGTTACAATAAATAATTACAAAGAATCCTTATGAAGGAAGAAAGGGAAAGCTTCGTAATAAACCCACATGACTGACAGCATGTCAGTGAGACTTGATTTAAATAAAGGAGAGGTGTGATGGGTGGCCAGTATGGGGGAGAACATGGAACAATAGAAAGAGCTTGTACCAACAGCATCAGGAATACAGATCAAAGCTGGTAAAGACCAGGAAAGGAAACAAGGAAATGACACTCCATAGAGTAGTATAAGGCTTCCCTGGTGGCTCAGAGGTTAAGGCGTCTGCCTCTGATATGGGAGACCTGGGTTTGATCCCTGGGTCAGGAAGATCCCCTGGAGAAGGAAATGGCAACCCACTCCAGTATTCTTGCCTGGAGAATCCCATGGACGGAGGAGCCTGGTGGGCTACAGTCCATGGGGTCGCAAAAAGGTGGACACGACTGAGTGACTTAACTAACTGACTAACTAAGACTAGTACAAAGGTAAGTTAATTGCCTAAGGTAGCCCAGGTAGTAAGTGGCAGAGCCAGGATTTGAAACCAAGTCCACCACACACTGTCGCAATACTGCTCTTCACATGCAGGGAGTCAGCAAGTTCTCCTCACGGTTTGATCTCTGCTTTTGCTCACACTCTTATCCAGGTAATTTCTCCCAACCCATCTCTGCTCCTCATTTTGCCCAACTGAAATGCACTCCCTAGGATTCACCTAGATTAAAGCCATCCTCTTAAAATCTGACCATGCCGTTCTTCTTCCAAAACCCTTCCAGGGGCTTCTTTTCACTCTGGAAATGGCGTCCATGGGGTCGCAGAGAGGGGGACATGACTGAGCAACTGAACTGACTGAATTGACTGGGTCTCCTTGATTTGACCCCCACAGCTTCTGGAGCCACATCTCATGACCGATCTCCATGACAGAAGGGAAACACATGTCCCAAATATGTAAAGAGTCTTCAAATTTTATCATGTTTTCGGCTCTTTGTTCACGCTCTTCCCTCTGCCCACCACCTAGGACACTGTCCTTCAGAACGGAGCACAGGCTCCGCCTCCCACCTCTGGATCCTTCTCAGACCTCCCAGCAAGCCCTGCTCAGAGTGGCCGGGGTGCCTTGTCCTCTCGCCGCACTTACGCTGTGTGGAACCTTCCTCAGCTGTTCATGAGCCTGTCTCCCTAGAGTCTGAGCTTCTTATAAGAGGGAACGTGGCTGACCCATTCTTTTCTCCCTGGTATCTATATATTGCCTGCTCCAGATATGTCTGTTGAACTCTAAACTGCATCAAGTATAAATTCTTCAGATGGGCTATAGGGCTTTCCATTATTCGGTCATCGAATCTATGCAAAGTTGCCCTCTCCCCACACCTTCCTAGGGGATGCAGCCTTCACAGCAAGATTGACTAGTCTCCTCGCTGTCCCAAATGCATACCTTTTCAAATATAGGGTCCCCTCACCCTGAAACACCCTCTATTATTGGTTATGGAGATTTTGGCTCTCCTTGGTAATTCAGTTCAAGGATAAACATTTGCATGAAGTCATTCCTCATAGCCCTGGTCCTCTTTGTTCCTGCCTATGCGGCAAAGCCACTAAGTACATGCCAGGTAGAAACTCATGGTGCAGACAGGACTTCATGACCACCCTCTTCACTCTAGGAGATTTAGACAGTGAGCCAGCTTGTTTGTCAGGACCCACCAGCAACACTATTTATAGGCCTTGGACAGTGGAGGTTCTTCCTGACACTAATCCTTCACACTTCATGTTGGGGATATACCTCTGACTGCAGCTTTTTGGGAGCAAGGTTGAACAAAGAATATTATGGGATTCACCCTTTACCATGTAGATTGTCATTTAATTTCTAGTTTTCACTTCTGCTTTCTGTTGTGTCCAGTGTCTTTCGTCTCTTTCATGTATAGTTTCTCTAAGGAGTAAACCCATGCTTTCTTCTGGGAGTGAAGAAAGGGTGCAGGCATCCATCTGCTCCATATAGTCTTTCAGGCAGCGTCCAATCTTTTAAACCTTCCTTTCCATAACTTTCTGAAGTAACTGGTCCCTCCAACTTGTGAGTCCCTCTGGAGTTCTATAGAGTGAGCAGGCTTCCTAGTATTTATCCTCCTTAACAAGATGATACATTTCAAGATCTGTATTAAGTTGCCATATCTTTAAAAGATCACTTTAAAATTTTATTTTCCAGCTTTCATCAAAGTATAAGTTGATGAAAGCAGGAACTCTGTTGTGTTCACTTTAAAGAACAAAGCCTGGCAGCACTGTAGATCTGCTACACACACACACACACACACACACACACACACATATAGACTGCTGAAATGGTTTCTCTCCTTTTCTCTTTCTTTCTTTATGAATTTAAAATTGTTTTACTTATATATTGCAATTTTAGGAGAAATATGAGATAAATGCACATATTCAACCCACTGGGTTTAAAGAGAAGTCCTATATATATATATATACACACATATATGCATACACACACACACATATATACCTGTATGCATGCATGCTAAGTCGCTTCACTCATGTCCAACTCTTTGTGACCTTTTGGGCTGTAACTCTCCAGGCTCCTCTGTCCATGGGATCCCCCAGGCAAGAATACTGGAGTGGGATGCCATGCCCTCCTCCAGAGAATCTTCCCGACCCAGGGATTGAACCCATGGGTTCAATCATGCTTTTTTTACTCCCAGAAGAAAGCATGGGTTTCCTCCTGCCTCCTGCACAGGTAGTTGGGTTCTTCACCACTAGTGCCACCTGGAGTGCAGGTGGCATTAGAGGTAAAGAGGATTTATATATGTATATATATATTATCCTATTACAGCCTACTGTGGTCTTGTTGAAATTTAAGACAAATTATATTTTTTCTGTGCTCAGATCCCTCCAGTGACTTCCCCATTCACTGTAAGTAAAATCTAAAATCCTTCTGTGCTTACACAGTCCTACAGCCTGGCTCCCTAGGACCTCCCCACAACCTCTTTACTCTCCTCCCCCACTTGCCACACCTCTTCTCACTCTGTTCCAGCCACTCAGCCTCCTTGCTCTTCCTAGATCACACAAAGCACATTCACATCACAAGGCAAATATTTTCTCTGTTCCCCTCTGCCTAGAATGCCCTTTCCCCAGAAATTGCAATACTAACTTCCTTCACCCCTCAGGCTTTTCACAAATTATGTCCTCAACAAGTCCTGCACTGACAACTCTATTTAAAGTAACAATTACCTCAATACCCCCATCTCTTGTTCCATCACCACCTTATTATTCTCTATAGAATTATGACAATCTGACATTCTATGCATTCAATCTATTATTCCATCTAGTTTCCACCTTTGTTTCAAAACATAAGTCAGTGAAAACAGAGACTTTATTTTTTTTCATATCTGATAAGAACAGCACTAAGCACGAAGTAGGGGCACAATAAACACCCGTTGCCTGGATGAAAGAACACATGAGGGAAAGAACCACCCTGCTACCAGAGAGCTCAAGTCAGGAAAAATCTGTCATGTGACAAAGGGTGACCCTGACCAAGGCCTCCTGGTAGCTGGAGATCCAGTGAGATGTGTGGACAACTTGTCAGGATGGAGGCACGAGTCCGACCTGCTGATCCAGCATCAACAAAAGACCCTAAGGCTTTGTGGCAGGGGCTGCCTCTAGCACGGTATGTGGCTGCTTCAGGATGCCTCTCCAAATCTAGCCTTCCTGGCATGGCACTGTTAGCCTAAAGAACACACTCACCAACTATGTGAGTGTGGGCAGAGCCCTCTAGACCAAGTGTGGGCAAGACCACAGGCTGACCATACTCTGAGTCAGCAAGAGCTTGGCCACAGGATGGATGCCTACGCGTGTGCCCACTCAAAGCCTATGGTCAACAAGGTACACACCACAGGGTTTGAATGAAAACAAGGCTTGGCAGTTTCCTCTTTCTGCTTGACCTATTGTTACCGAACCAAACTTGGGTCCACTTGTCCACATGCGGTAAAGCCAGTCTACTGGTATGAGGTTGCGGTGAAGGAAAGTGCAGCATTTACTGCAGGGCATCAAGCAAGGAGTCCAGGACAGCTAGTGCTTAAAAGACCCTGAGCTCCTCATGGCTTTCAGGGAAAGGTTTTTAAAGACAAGGTGAAGGAAGAGAGTTGTGAGGTGTGTGATCAGCTTGTAGACAGTCTTATGACTGGTTGATGATGAGGTAATCGGGAGTCAACATCACATCAATCTTCTGGTCCCAAGGATCTGGTGTCTGCATGCTAGTGGGCCTCATACCGTTAACTTTTTTCACCTGGTGGAGGTTTCAGCATCTGCAAAATAGCTCAAAACAGGTGGCCAGGATATCATCTATAGCCCTCAAGGAAGAACTAAAGGTCCTTGGCTTTGTTTAATGGTTAAATTATTACTATTTTCTCTTGCTTGACTGTTTTCCTTTCTTTATGTGTTTTCTCACTTCTTTGATTAACTTTACTCTTTGGAACTCAAGAAGGTCTTAGGAAGTTTTCTCTACAGACAAAAAACAGGGGAGGACATGTTGGAGGGGGGTGGTCTCTTCCAGAAAGGCCCCATAGAGTCCTGCTTGGTTTCATTATTATGACTGGACTGGCCTTTTTCACTTAAGTCAGCCCTCGGGATTCTGGAACAATTGGAAGGAGGAGTAGAAATAGAGAACAGGGCCATGGGGACAGAGTATAAAAGGAGCAAAAGTGAGCTTCTCAATGCCTGGGTGCTACAGTGATTAATTTGGGAAATAAGAGATAATTTACTTATTATTTCTATGAAGCTGGTGAAATGACCATACTGGTTAAAGTACCTAGCATTTAATGGGACAGTGATAAGTAGTTACCTGTCCTTTAGACTTAATCTGATTCTTCCTTATAAAGCACCCAGCAGAGCAGCATCTAGCATAAGAAAGTGCTCAAAAAATGGGTACCAATGCCATTACTGGACAACTAGGAGAGCACCCCAAAAATTTACTTCCATTTGAATGTCCGTACTGCTAAAAATTAGGTCAGTATAATTTTTTCAGTTACTCCTCATTGCCAAATTTAAAAGTTGGACATCTTCCCTCTAGGCACTGAAGCTGTGTCACTAGCCCTCTACAGGGGAAAGTTTACATCAACTTCAAGGAAATTAATATTCGTCACTTAACTGCCTTGCCTTGCAAAATAATGTAGGCTTTTATTCCAGTGATTTTTTAACCGCATTTCTCCCATTTTGATTTCAATTCCCTCCCCTGTAAAAAGGAAGTAATGCCTACCTCACAAACATTTTATGAGGATCAAATGAGATCATGTTTGTCAGCAACATAGAAGCGTAAGGCTTTGTCATCATTGTTGCTGACACCCCTGCCCTTCTGAGCACACACTCGCTTTATGCTTTGAAAGGTACCCTTTAAACAGAGTCCCTGAAGCAATGTGCTTGGAAGCTTCTGCAGGCATAGCTTAGGCCAAACGTCTACTCTCCCCTCTGACACCCTGGGCCCTCTGCCACATGCAGAATAGAAATGATTTATGTGAATGTTCCATGTGATGGCATTAGGACACTTTATTTATTTTACTTATTCTTGGAATTAAGGGTTTCCCAAGTGGCACAGTGGCAAAGAACCCTCTGGTTCGATCCCTGTGTCAGGAAGATCCCCTGGAGAAAGAAATGGCAATCAGCCCCAGTATTCTTGCATGGAAAGTTTCATGGACAGAGGAGCCTGGTGGGCTACAGTCCATAGGGTCACAAAGAGTCAGACACGACTGAGTAACTGAGCACACATTGCTAAATCTGATGTCATTCTACAAAGCTGACAATGCAACCACCATATTTCTATGGTATGTTACTCAGATATATAGTAACAAAATTTGCTAGGTATGTAATCCCATTGGGTGAATGTGAAGGCCATGATAGATAATTCAGAAATCAAATAATCTTGGGCCCTCGGGGGTGGGACTTTTATGATAGACTTGAATGGATTCTTTTGTTATTCTAGTGTATTTGCTTTTTATTTATTTATTTATTTTTTGCAAATTCTTAAAGGGTTTCCCACTCTGGCCTTCAAGGTAGAGCTGCCAGATATTACAAACAAAAAATTACAGGACAAACCCAGTTAAATTTGAATTGCAGACAAACAATAAGGAATCTGTAGCTTTTTTGAAATGCTACCCCTTATTTTTGTTTTAATCCAAAGCAAATAATTTTTTAAAGTCATTTAGGGGAAAAAGTAACGACGTATTTTAAAGCAACAAGAAACTTACATTTTCATCTTAGACTTTTTCTCAGTATAGCCTGCGACTAGAAGAAACTGAATGTTTTAAACTTGGGCATCAGATAATCAGAATTTCACTTTAGGATGAGAGTTCTAGCACATAATATATACAATAGATGGGTATCAGTAAAATCAGTCAAGATCTTGTTCAGGGAGGGAGTGACGTCTGAAACTTAGAGGTGGAAATACAAATAGAAAAGAAGGAAATTGTGTGGGAGATACTGGGGCAGTGAGGTATTAATTAAATGAGGAGGAAAAGAGAAAATTAAATGTCAAATGTAACTCTTGAGGTCGAAGAGTTGGACACGACTGAGCGACTTCACTTTCACTTTTCACTTTTCACTTTCATGCATTGTAGAAGGAAATGGCAACCCACTCCAGTGTTCTTGCCTGGAGAATCCCAGGGACGGGGGAGCCTGGTGGGCTGCCGTCTATGAGGTCACACAGAGTTGGACACCACTGAAGTGACTTAGCAGCAGCAGCAGCAGCAGCAGCAGCAGCAAGTGTAATAGAATAGGTCTCACTCAAGGAAAATAGGGAAATCAACAGCATAGGCTGATTTTGAGGGCAAAGATTGTAAAATATCTTTAGGACTTGCATAATTGTAAATGTTCTATTAATTAGGCATATCTAGAGCTGAGGAGGGACTTCCCGGGTGGCTCAGTGGTAATGAATTCACCTGCCAATGCAAGAGCCTCAGGAGACGTGGGTTCAATCCCTGGGTCAGAAGATCCCCTGGAGGAGGAAATGGCAACCCACTCCAGTATTCTTGCCTGGAGAACCCCATGGAGGGTGGAGCCTGGCGAGCTATAAGTCCATGGGGTTGCAAAGAGTCAGATGTGACTGAGAACACACTCATGCACACAGAGCTAAAATATTTAAGTCTATATGAAATGCACTAAAGTAACCTTCCAATAAAAGGAGAAAACAAACACATGCTCACACACACATGCACACACACACACAGCCTTAAACATAACAAAAAATATATATAATCTTCCTGGTGTGACAAGTTCTGATTGTAATTTTATCCATTCGATTAATCTTCCTTCCAAGAAAAGAAAAGCAGTCACTACTATCATTATGTAATTTGCTTAATCTAACCACTAACAAGCACTGACAGGTCCTGCATTGGTCCACCCGCTGGGCAAACAGAGATGGAGCTGGACAAGGCTCCTGCCTTCACGGAGAAGGGCAAGTACACAGGAGATGCATAATACAGTTTATCATTTCAAGGAGAGATGAGTGCTAAGGACGAAAGCAAAGCAAGATAAGTGTTAGAGTGTGACTGGATTCTTGGGTCTCTATCTCAGGGGAAAACAAGAAAACTCCCTCTGATGAGGTAACCATTGGACAAGGACCTGGACAAAGTGAAGAAAGGAAATCGGATGGAAAAGCAGCCTGGACAGAAGTAACAGCAGCAGCACAAAGTCCCTGAGGCCAGCAGGTAGAGAGTACTGATGTCACCCGTCTCCTTCCCACCCAGACCCACCATGGGTCCTGTGCCATTCCTCCCCTTTCCAACCTCAGGCTTGGGTGTGAGTGGTGCTTTGGGTCCAGCGGTATGGGAGGGGGCGGGGATGTCATAAAGTCCCTAAAGTGTTGAGTGTTTTCATGTGGTTTGGCTCGGTCACCAGTCTTCCTGCCATCTGTCTTCCTAAGCACATGCGTCAGTGGCCACAGCCTGCAGGATGAGAGACCGGTGGGGCATACCTCCACCTAACCCCAAGCTGAAGCAGAGGTGTCCCCATAGTGCCCACATAGCCACGAGCAAGAGAAAAGTTTTCATTTTAAGCCACTAAGATTGGGGGTGGATACTAAACAGCAGAATTGCAGCAGAAATATGACTGATGCAACAGAAAGGACCTTGAATACTGATGGAATAAGGAAATGCAAGAATCACTGGAGTAGAATACAGGGCAGGGAGGATACTTGGACACAAGGTGAGAAAGGAAAGTGTTTTAAAATGCGTCAAATTATAGAAGGCCACGGGGCCCTTCCAACCCCCAGGACCGCTTATTGATACTAACATTCTCTGTTTTCAAAAAAGAAAAAAATTTAACTTAGAAAACAGGCCGCTCAAAAGGGTTCACGTTTGAAATGTCATCTAAGTAGGATAGTTAGGACTTTAAGGCTTATGTTTTTAACAGATCTTTCTGGAAAGCTGTGAGGAATGGAATGAAAGGTGACAAAAGTGGGGAGTGCTGCTGAGAAGAGATGTTTCAAGTCATCTAGGCAAGAGACAGCGGTGGTTAGACCCTGAGTTCAAGTGAAAGTTGCTCAGTCATGTCCGACTCTTTGCCACCCCATGGACAGCCCATGGAATTCTCCAGGCCAGAATACTGGAATGGGTAGCCTTTCTCTCCTCCAGGGAATCTTCCCAACCCAGGGGTCAAAACCAGGTCTCCCACATCGCAGGCAGATTATTTACCAGCTAAGCCACCAGGGAAGCCCTGAGTACAGCATTAAAAAAACTAAGATCATGGCATCTGGTCCCATCACTTCATGGCAAATAGGTGGGGAAACAATGAGATTTTGTTTTCTTGGGCTTCAAAATCACTACTCACTATCACTGCAGCCAGGATATCAAGATGCTTGCTCCTAGGATGAAAAGCTATGACAAACCTAGACATATTCAAAAGCAGAGACATCACTTTGCTGACTAAGGTCCGTCTAATCAAAGCTATGGTTTTTCCAGTAGCCATGTATGCATGTAAGAGTTGAACCATAAAGAAGGCTGAGTGCCGAAGAATTGAGGCTTTCGAATTGTGGTGTTGGAGAAGACTCTTCAAAGTCCCTTGGACAGCAGGGAGTTCAAACCAGTCGATTCTAAAGGGAATCAACCCTGAATATTCATTGAAAGGACTGATGCTGAAGCTGAAGCTCTAAGACTTTGGCCATCTGGTGCAAAGGGCTGTCTCACTGGAAAAGCCCCAGGGATGCTGGGAAAGACTGAAGACAGGAAGAGAAGGGGGCAGCAGAAGATGAGATGGTTGAATGGCACCACCAACTCAACAGACATGAGTCTGAGCAAACTCTGGGATATGGTGAAGGACAGACAAGCTGTTGTGCTGCAGTTCATGGAGTCTCAAAGAGTTGGACACAACTTAGCGACTGAACATCAGAACAACAGTGCAGAGCGGAGACATTGACACAACTCTGAAAGGTGAGCCGGCAGAACTTGTTGTGTTTTGGAGATGGGGTTGCTGGTCCAGAGACCTGGAGGGTAATTGATTCCCTAGAGTTTGGGCATGAGTAACACCCTAAAATATTCCTAGCACTGCAGTGTGCTCCATAGGAGACAAGAAACATAAGACATACTTCCCATCTATTGAAACCTTATAAAATATTGTGTAATTTTGACTTTAAGTAGCCTTTGCTTTAGGACAAAAGAAAATTAAAATCTTGTAATACATATTGAAAATTTCCAGGAAGAAGTTGCATCATATACAGTACACACACAGATTGTATTTCTATATTCTTCCACATTCACACATACGTGCAGGATTTTAACCATGATTTATAATGACCTTAAGGAGTACAGACACCCTGAGTTCTGTGTGAATTGCCAGTGACATTCTAATTTGAATTAGGTTGTGTAGTAGCAGAAACTAAAAGGAGAGGACCAGTGGGAAAGACTTACAGGGAATTTGCTGATATATTCAGATGAGCAGGAAGTTAAGCATGGCTTTAAAGTTTTAAGGAAGGTGGCTGGGGAAAGCTGCAGTCTGAGGAAAAGAGAGAGAGGGGCCAGTTTGTGGAGGGAGGACATGTTGGGTTTTAGAAGTGTCATGTTCAAGGTGACAGCAGAGTGGAAATGAGTAGCAGTGCCTGGATAGAAAAGATTGGAATAGTAATAATCACCCACTAACACTGAGCACTTACTGGTTGCTGGGCGCTGTCTAAGCACTTTACATGTATTATCTTATTTGACCCAACCCTTAAAAACCAGATTCCAGTGAGGAAACTGGCTGAGAGAGTCACTCAGCTTTATGGGGAGCAGAATCAGGCTGATGGAGCCAGCCAATCTGGTTCCACAGCAGATGCTGTGCTCTGGATGCCAGAAAGAGGGGACAGGTGTAGGGAGCTTAATGAATTAAATAAATCCTCAGCATCTCCTTGAGTCATACTTAGACTGGTTCTCATTAACATTGCTGCAAGATATCTGCTCCGGGTTTGTCTTCCCTCCCCATCCAGGTTTTAAGCTCCTGGAGAAGCCCCATGTTTTATTCTTGCCCTTCACTGATTAGCACAGTGTTGGACATCTTCATTCCTTCATTCATTGATACTGCAAATTTTTATTGGACATCAGTGATGGACCAGGGACTGTGCTGGGAGAGGGGGCAGATTAGGAGGACCACCAGGATCTCTACCCTTGAGGAGGCACCCTCACATAGAAATGAGGGAGATGTGGATTTCCCTGGTGGCCCAGTGGTTAAGATGCCATGCTTCCACTGCAGAGGGCGTGGCAACTAAGACCCTGCGTGCTGCGAAGATCTCACATGTTATAAAGATTCTGCATGTTGTGCAGCTGTCCCTTGTCATCTAAGCAGAAGGACTTTCCCCACGGCAGCCCCTCTGCTTCCTACCTGGACCAGTATGGAAACAGTGACAAACCCACCTATGGCATCTACTGAGTGACCGGCTGTGTTGCCCACTTCAGAGAGTGAACTGGGCCTTTCAGGCCACACTGGCCGGCTCCACAGGCAAGAACAATAGAGACACAGCACATTGCCCTGCCTGAGGCAGCCCCTCTGCCAATGCCACCCTCCCAGCAGCCTCAGGGCTAAGGAGTGAAGAAGGCTGGAGGTGGCGGGAGATATAAAGAAAGATTTTTGCTGTTAAACAAAATAAAAAAGGGAGATGTGAGCTTATCACTACAGAGCAGTGTGATGATGGCTATAATCGAGGTGAAGTGCTACAGCCTCCCTTGTGTTAATTTCTTCAGTTCAGTTCAGTCGCTCAGTTGTGTCCGACTCTTTGCGACCCCATGAATCGCAGCACGCCAGGCCTCCCTGTCCATCACCATCTCCCAGAGTTCACTCAGATTCACAGCCATCGAGTCAGTGATGCCATCCAGCCATCTCATCCTCGGTCGTCCCCTTCTTCTCCTGCCCCCAGTCCCTCCCAGCATCAAAGTCTTTTCCAATGAGTCAACTCTTCGCATGAGGTGGCCAAAGTACTGGAGTTTCAGCTTTAGCATCATTCCTTCCAAAGAAATCCCAGGGTTGATCTCCTTCAGAATGGACTGGTTGGATCTCCTTGCAGTCCAAGGGACTCTCAAGAGTCTTCTCCAACACCACAGTTCAAAAGCATCAATTCTTCGGCACTCAGCCTTCTTCACAGTCCAACTCTCACATCCATACATGACCACAGGAAA
>SJYV01032706.1:183012-217780 GCA_006410875.1 Neotragus pygmaeus
TGATGCTTTTGAACTGTGGTGTTGGAGAAGACTCTTTAGAGTCCCTTGGACTGCAAGGAGATCAAATCAGTCAATCCTATAGGAAATCAATCTTGAATATTCATTGGAAGGACTGATGCTGAAGCTGAAACTCCACTACTTCAGCCACCTGATGCAAACAGCTGACATTAGAAAAGCCCCTGATGCTGGGAAAAAATTGAGAGAGGATGAGATGGTTGGATGGCATCACCAACTTGGTGAACATGAGTTTGAGCAAGCTCTGGGAGTTGGTGAGGGACAGGGAAGCCTGGTGTGCTACAGTTCATGGGGTTGCAAAGAGTCGGACATGACTGAGCAACTGAACAACAACAAAAGGGCTAAAGTAGTTTCTTAAATGTATTTAACTATAAGGCGCTTTAAAACTTTTAATATATAAACACCCAAAGGAGTTTGGAAGACATAATGCAAACTAAATTTTAAACCATTGGCAAAAAATGGTCAAAAGAGCTCATTATTAAGTAAAATTAGTTCATGTGCATTTCCTTACACTTTGTAACAGAACAAATGACACCAGTGAAATATATATAATAAGTGGTACTGATTCTCTTAACAAAAATAGACAGTATGTGAAGGTCACTCAGTCATGTCTGACTCTTTGCGATGCCATAGACTATACAATCCATGGAATTATCCAGGCCAGAATACTGGAGTGAGTAGACTTTCCCTTCTCCAGGTGATCTTCCCAATCCAGGGATTGAACCCAGGTCTCCCGAGTTGCAGGCAGATTCTTTACCAGCTGAGCCACAAAGGAAGCCCAATATATATAGTAAGTGGTACTGATTCTCTTAACAAAAAAACACAGTATGTGTGAAGTTAAAATATCATGAACTTTACATTTTGTCATATTTATAAGTGAAAATAGTATTTAGTGTCTGGTATTGCTTTATATTAGGTATGTTGCTGCCTTGTCAGTGTGTATCAGAGGTAGTCTTAAGTTTATTCCTTTGTTTCCATTATAAGATCCTATGAAAATCTTGTTTTGCATAGACATATGGTAGCAAAGCTAAGAACATAAAACTGAGACTTTCTCAGTATTCAAGTGGGCTCACATTTGGCCATTGAAAAAGTCTTTATTTCATCTTGAAAAATATGCTTCTTGATTGTTAAGAATAAGGAGGCTACAATGGTTCACTTTCTTTGCAAAAGTTGATTTATTTATTTAAATCAGTTTGAATGCTCTTTATTTAAAGCTTCTCTCTTCCAGACACAGATATATAAGAATACATAAAAATTTTGGGTAGTATGAGTGTTTAACAAAAAGTAAACAAAATCCTATAAAAAATGTGTTGCCATATCAGACAACACAGACAGTAAGAAGTACATTGACAGCCATATGGGTTACTCTGAAGATATTTGTAGTAAGTCCTTAGTGTGTATCAGCGTGCAGACCAGCCTCTTGGGTTCCAACATGTGGCTTCTTAAGGACTTTTGACTCACTTTATTCTTAAGCAGATTATCTCAAAACAATGAGTGCAGCTGTGAAAAATGAATTTTATTTCTCTCTTACATATATATTGCAAATACATTTTAGGAAAAAAGCATTTCCAGAACCTCTGCCCCTATACACACACACAATAGAGTAATTCATAACAACTTAAGGAGTGCTAAAATTTTACTTCTGGCACAGTGCCTTGACCTGAATGCCTGATAGATTCTTAGCCAGAATACCAACAAGCAAAGCAGATTATGGACCACTCAGCCAGCTTTCTGTGTTTCAACCAAAACAGTTTCCTTGCTTGGGGCTTGTCTATCATGATTCATCAGTTAGTGAAAGGGAAGGATTCTGAAGCTGAGTCAGAGAGTCCAGAGCTCAGATCCATGCCTCCTTTCACAAAGCATGTTCCCCCTTTGCTCCTGACCATCTGAAGACTGTGCACAGGAAATAACATCCTTGAACATTTTTAGTAAATAATTTGAGTGCTTACTACATACTACAGTCTATTCTTGGCAATAAAGACACAGCTGAGAAAGAGACAGACCACATCTCTTAGGGAGCTTACAACCTAGTGAAGAGAAGATAGATGACTAGCAAGGAAATAAATAAAATATAAAAAGATAATTGCTCCCTGCATCATACAGCAAATTTCCACTGCTCTGTGATAACCTAGAGGGGTGGTATGGGCAGGGGAGTTGGGAGGGATGTTCAAGAAGCAGGGGACATACATATATACCTATGGCTGATTCATGCTGATGTATGGCAGAAACCAACACAGCATTGTAAAGCAATTATCCTCCAACTAAAAATAAAAATTTTTTTTAAAAAAGATGTACTATGAGGATGATAAAACTAGTTATAGACTAGAGCTGTGCTATCAGATATAGTAATCACATGTGGTTATTCAAATTGAAATGGGTTAAAATGAAATAAAACTAAAAATTCTATTTCTTGATCACAGCAACCACACTTCACATAACATATGAAGTTAGTGGCTACCATACTGGACAGCTCAGAGATAGAATCCCAACATCATCACAGAAAGCTCTGTTTAAAAGCATTGTGAACTAGAGTGATAAGGAGAAGTTAGAGCAAGGGAGCTCTTTAGATGCCATTGTTGTTGTTTAGTCGCTCAGTCGTGACCGACTCTTTGTGACCCCATGAACTGCAGCTCACCAGGCTTCCCTGTCCCTCAGAACCATCAGTTGGAGCTTGCTCAAACTCATGTCCATTGAGTCGGTGATGCCATTCAACCATCTCATCCTCTGTCATCCCCTTCTCCCCCTGCCTTCAATCTTTCCCAGCATCAAAGTCTTTTCCAAGGAGTCAGTTCTTCGCATCAGGTGGCCAAAGTATTGGAGTTTCAGCTTCAGTATCAGTCTTTCCAATGAATATTCAGGATTGATATCCTCTAGGATTGACTGGTTTGATCTCCTTGGAGTCCAAGGAACCCTCAAGAGTCTTTTCCAACACCACAGTTCAAAAGCATCAGTTCTTTAGCACCCAGCCTTCTTTATGGTTCCAATTCTCACATCTATACATGACTACTGAATGCCATAAGTATATGTAAATGACCTTGAGATGAGAAAAACAAACTGTAGCACGGACTCCATAAATTAGAATTAATCTGTTGTTGTTGTTTTCCAGTCGCTCAGTCATGTCCGACTCTTTGCGACCCCATGGACTGCAGCAACCCAGGCTTCTGTTTTTCACTGTCTCCTGAAATCTGCTCAAACTCATGTCCATTGAGTCAATGATGCCATCCAACCATATTACCGTATTTCACTGCTTTGTATCTATTTATTCCTCAACTTATAAAGTCTAGGAATCAACTTATTTACCTGTAATTTGGGGACTTCCCTGGGGGTCCAGTGGTTGGGAATCTGCCTGCCAAAGCAGGAGACACAGGTTCAATCCCTGCACCAGGAAGATTCCACATCCCCAGGGCAGCTGAGCCAGGCACACCACAACTGAAGCCTGCATGCCTCACAGCCTGTGCTCTACAACAAGGGAGGCCATCACAGCTGAGAAGCCTGTTCAGCACAACTAGGGCATAGCCCCCATTCGTGGCAATGAGAGAAAACCTATGTGTAACAACAAAGACCCAGCACAGCCAAATAAATAAATACAATTTTAAAAATCACAATAATAAATGTAGTTTGCTCTTTACTTCTAAATCATGGATTTCTAATAACCTGAAATTCTAAGCTAACTGTTCAGACTCAGCACACTGAAGTAAAGGATCATTTTTTCTTTTCTGCATAGCTTCCTTGATCAAAAAAAAGAAAATAGTCAAATGCATTAAGCAGAAAGAATAGTGGGGACAATTTCTTAAAGATTAAAATTTTATTTGAAGTTAGAACACATGAGACTTTAGAAAGGTTTAACTTTGAAAAGCAAATTCTCTGTCCTTGGTTTTCTGTAATCTATCACTAAATACTCCATCCACCACATCTTAAAGATTTTTAGGGCAATAGAACATGACCTTGTTTTATATACAAAAAGCTATGTATAAAATTAATTATTTGNTTTAACTTTGAAAAGCAAATTCTCTGTCCTTGGTTTTCTGTAATCTATCACTAAATACTCCATCCACCACATCTTAAAGATTTTTAGGGCAATAGAACATGACCTTGTTTTATATACAAAAAGCTATGTATAAAATTAATTATTTGTGCATTGAATCCTATCTCCTAGTGAATGTTGTTTTGAGAATGCTTTACTGAGATTAAAATAGTGCAAATACATGAGTATTTATTATATTCCATCTTAAAAAATGACCAACAGGAGAGGAAGAAAGCTCTCCTTAATTAGTTAATTTAAAATTTAATATTCACTTAACCATAGTCAGCTGTACACTTTCATATGTAAAAGCAGGTAAGGTAATAGATGAATAAGTCAATTTGTCATTGCACATGTGTTTAAGAAGCACACAGCTTAATATATGCCAGTCATATTTTATTTCTATTTCTTTGAAAATGACTAAGTAGCAACATTGGTTATGCCTCAGCGAGGAATTTAGCAGAATTAATGCAGTAAAAGGGCTTCCCTGATGGCTCAGACGGTAAAGCATCTTCCTTGCAATGTGGGAGACCCAGGTTTGATCCCTGGAGAAGGAAGATCCCCTGGAGAAGGAAATGGCAACCCACTCTGGTACTCTTGCCTGTAAAATCCCATAGACAGAAGAGCATGGTAGGTTACAGTCCATGGGATCACAAAAGAGTCAGACATTACTGAGCAACTTCACATGGTCACATGGTCAATGCAGTAAAAGATACATGTGTGTGTTAATCGTTCAGTTGTGTCAACTCTTTGCCACCCCATCAGCTGTAGCCTGCCAGGCTCCTCTGTCCATGGAATTCTCCAGGCAAGAACACTGGAGTGGATAACCATTTCCTTCTCTAGGGGATCTTCCTGACCCAGGGATTGAACCCGGGTCTCCCACATTGCAGGAAGATTCTTTACCATTTGAGCTACCAGGGAAGCCCAAAAGATCCATAAGGGAACATATTTCCAACTAGAACTGGAGAATTAGTTGAATTCCTGTTTGTCAATCTAACAGCTATGGTGTTAATATTTAATATTTGTATTAGTGAAAATCATAAACTCCTCTAACAGCCATCAAAGTTTTGTTGACCAAATGGTTAAATGAAAAAAGAGGTTAGCTGTCTCCTTAGAACTGAAAAGTGTTGATTGAGCCAGCAGGAGCTCTGGAAATGATTTTCCTCTTCTTGGCCACCTGGTGCCCTCAGAGTAGACAAAAGTAGCATGTTAGCCATGTATTTGGAAATTGTGTCCAAATTTATAAAGAAAACAACTATGATATGTAACGCCTTCCCAGTTGGCACAGTGGTAAAGAATCCACCTGCCAATGCAAGAGACACAGGAGATACGGGTTCTATTCCTAGGTTCAGAAGATCCAGCTGGAGGAGGAAATGGCAACCTGCTTCAGTATTCTTGCCTGGAGAACCCCATTGACAGAGGAGCCTGGAAGGCTACAATTCATAGGGTCGCCTAGAGTCAGATAGGACTGAAGCAACTTAGCATGCATGCACACATGAGATTGCTTCAACCTTCTCTTCCTGGGAAAATCAACCAGTGAAATAAGCAAAGCAGTCTATTTATACCTGTTTGGTGTTCAAAGAAAAATCTCAAAACTATGTCTTTAAAAATGCTTTAAGAAATGGACTGTGTCCAATTATAAAATAAAGCCCTGGTTATGGTACATACTTCACAGTGATTTAAATTGCATCTTCTTCCACAGCCCCACTACCAACTCTTAGAAGCAAAATATAAGCCTTAGAACAAATTAATGAGTCTTTAGGGTCATGCAAGAAATAACTTGCTTTTTGTCTCAGCCACAAGACCCATTAGCAGACTTAGAGTGGCAGCTGCGTGCTCAAGCTTCCTGATTATTACTGATCCTGAGAACAGTGAAGCAATTGTTCATGACCTTTTGCACTGATATTCTATAGGAATAATTTTACTGAACAAAGTTTCAGAAGAGATATCTTAAAGGACTTGTTACTTTGAAAAAAGTCGAGTACTCTACTATACATATACCCATATTTGCATATTTATGATGTTGGAATTTTTTTTGCCTTCTACTTCCAAAAATATTAACATATTCAAGTCTTTGAAAGGAAGAAATATACAGAAAACGAAAAGCAGGACCATAGAGCTTTACTTGTTATTTTAATTGGTTTTGTTCACTTTGTAATACATCATAAACATTTTCCCATGTCATTAGATGTTCCTCTAAAGTATGAGCACACCATGTAATGGAACACTCTAATTTTAACAATCCTTGTTTTTGAACATTTGGGTTGGTTCCAAATTTGCTATTATAAATCACATTTTGACTTTGGAGAACATGCTTATACATAAATCTGTCTGCATGCCTTTCTTTGAGATATATTTTTTAAAATGGTGGTCAAAATAAGTCTTTTTAAAGAGTTTGATAAGTGTGGTCAAATTCAGACAGTCCCTCTGATTTATGTACAAGAGAAAATGAAAATAAATAATATGTGGAGTTATTTCCTGGCAAGTCAGTTCAGTTGAGTCATTCAGTCATGTCCGACTCTGCGACCCCATGAATCGCAGCACGCCAGGCCTCCCTGTCCATCACCAGCTCCTGGTGATGTCCATCGAGTTGGAGCAGACCACAAAATGGTCATGCCTTTGCCTGACAGAATTCTTCACTGAAAGNTCAGTCATGTCCGACTCTGCGACCCCATGAATCGCAGCACGCCAGGCCTCCCTGTCCATCACCAGCTCCTGGTGATGTCCATCGAGTTGGAGCAGACCACAAAATGGTCATGCCTTTGCCTGACAGAATTCTTCACTGAAAGGATGATTGGTTGATCCTTTATGACCACCAGATGTCAGTCTAAAACAGGGCAAACTGAACCTAGACTGACGGGGAAAAGGGAATCCACTCTTGGCCTGAAGTACTTGACTACCTTGCTAGGGAGACTGGACTTTGTCAAATAAACAAGCAAAAACAATGAACATCATCCATTAGAACAAGCAAAAAGACACTGAAGGACCAGATATCTTTCAATGGAATTCAGTTTTAGAGGACTTATCTGGCTTGTTTTGTATTTCCCTAAAACTCTCTTCACACACTGATCTCA
Organism: Neotragus pygmaeus; assembly: GCA_006410875.1. Lineage (NCBI taxonomy): Eukaryota > Metazoa > Chordata > Mammalia > Artiodactyla > Bovidae > Neotragus > Neotragus pygmaeus. The sequence continues at coordinate 190,123 of SJYV01032706.1, forward strand.
AGCTGAATCTTTTCAGTATTAGTTTAGTATCAGGTGGCTCAGTGGTAAAGAATCAGCCTGCCAATGCAGGAGACACAGGAGACATGGGTTCGATCCCTTGGTCAGGAAGATCCTCTGGAGGAGGAAATGGCAACCCCCTCCAGTATTCTTGGCTGGGAAATCCCAGGGACAGAGGAGCCTGGTGGGTGGCAGTTCATGGGGTCACAAAGGAGTGTTGCACAGCTTGGTAACTAAATAACAGCCGCATCGTTTAGTATTAGTCTCAGTATTAGTTTGGTATTAGTTTCCTTGGAAGCTGACAAACATTTCATGCCAACCCATCAACTTGTTCACTAGTTCTCAATAAGACATGTCTCCTGGGGTAAAATGAAATGCTTTAATGAGGTGTTTTTGAGTTTTTCTGTTTTGTTGCTAAATAGGGAGTGTCATCAAGCAAGGCAGAGTGGCCACTATGAGATGCCCTTCCACGTGGACTCTGGACATCCATTTCAATGGATGCTTCCTTTTCCTGTCTCTGAGAAAAGGATGCACCACACAGTAATGCATTAGCAATTTCCAAAGATATTGGAAAGCTATTCTCAAGATGCTCAGTTAGTGCAGAAAGCTGTGCTGCAGCTGACACACTGATGCCACCACCATCACCCACCAAATGCAATGGGAAGTTCCACTGGCTGGGTGAGTGCAGCTGAGCAAAAGATACATTAAAAAGGCAAAAAAACACAAGGGTGCCTCACAGAGTGCTCACACTATAATAACAAACCAAGGGGCTTCGTGGTGGCTAAGTGGTGAAGAATCCACCTGCTAAGGCAGGAGACACCGGTTCGGTTTGATTCATGGTCTGGGAGGATCCCACATACCGTGGGGCAACTGAGCCCATCAACATCTGAGCCTGTGCTCTNCAAACCAAGGGGCTTCGTGGTGGCTAAGTGGTGAAGAATCCACCTGCTAAGGCAGGAGACACCGGTTCGATTTGATTCATGGTCTGGGAGGATCCCACATACCGTGGGGCAACTGAGCCCATCAACTTCTGAGCCTGTGCTCTAAAGCTTACTGAGCTCATGTGCTGCAGATACGGAAGCCTGTGTGCCTAGAGCCTATGCTCACAACAAAAGACGCCCCTGCAATGCAAAACTCCTGCACTGCAACTAGAGAACAGAACTGCTCACTGCAACTAGAGAAAAGTCTGCGCAGCAGTGAGATCCAGCACAGCCCAAAATATATAAACATTTAAAAAATACATACAGAGGCTTTACTCTAAATTATGTGAAAAAAATTAAAAGGATTTATTATCAATATGGTNACAGAACTGCTCACTGCAACTAGAGAAAAGTCTGCGCAGCAGTGAGATCCAGCACAGCCCAAAATATATAAACATTTAAAAAATACATACAGAGGCTTTACTCTAAATTATGTGAAAAAAATTAAAAGGATTTATTATCAATATGGTGCTTTAATCATAAAATCATTAAAAATATGCACAAAGAATAGTTGGCCCACTATTTGAAAATAAGAATGCTAATTTCTGTTGAAAAACACTTCATACAAGCAAAAACAGTATTAAAAAAAAAAGCAGGGATAAAGGAAAAGTCCTGAATCTATATTCAAATAAGTAAATTGTACAAAATGAGCTGTGTATGAAGCCTGAGTATTTTAGATGACAATTGGGTAGTGCAACCCAGAGGAGAAAAATAAATACACTATCTCTTAGTCTACATTCATAGAGATGCAGTTGCTGTGTTGTTAAAGGAAATGTCTGCCTCACTAACCAGAATACACAGGGAATGTTTGCTCAGATCAGAGGGGAGATAACAAGCCAGATTCCGTCTTCAGGGGAGATAACACAGTCAGAGTCTCAAACCCAAGTCCTTTCAACAAAGAATGAAAGTTTCCTCGAAGAGAAGTCCAAGGCGACAATGTGATGGCTCTCTTCAGATACTGAATGACTGTCAAAAAAAAGACAATGGAATTTAGCTCATCTTCTCAAGTTCACAGAACTAGAATCAATGTGTGAAAGTCACAGGGAGATTGATTTGGAGACAAAACCAGGGCTCACAGCTCTGTATTCTATATACTCTGTATGGATGTTGATTGAGAGGACGAGGTGAGTGCCACCGTCTCACACAATTCACTTTTATCCTTAAACAAAGATGCGAGCCCTGCCCCCACCATATGAACAGCTGAGAAGGGACTTCCTGATAACAATGCCTCGGGTAGGTACCTCCAGGCACTGTACTCTCCCCAGCTTCATTGCTTCTAGCCTGGACTATAGCAACAGCATCCTGTCTGTGATGGGGATACAATGTGTCCATAAATTCTTCACATTTCTTCCTTCAAAAAATGGAACCCAATTCTACTGCCTTCCAATGTAAACTGGACTCAGTGACAGTCTCATTTCTGTCGAATAGAAAACAGTGGAAGTGAGTGTGTGACCAAGTCATTAAGTCATCCTTAATCTTTAGTAATGCTATCTCCTGGATGGCTGACTTGAGAGGAGGTGAATCACCATGCCATGGAAACCCTCAAGCTGACCCCATGGTTTATGAGACATGGAACCAAGGCCTCTGGTAAGTAGTTGCCAAGGACCTGGAGGCTCTTGAAAGAGACCGTGTGAGTCTTCTTGAAAATGGATCCTCCAGCCCCGGTCAAGTTTTCAGGACCAAGGTCCTCAGCCTTTTTGGCACCAGGGACCAGTTTCGTGGAAGACAATTTTTCCATGGACTGGGGTTGGGGGGTGGTTTCAGGATTGTGTATTTTGTTGCTGTTGTTCAGTCACCAAGTCATGTCTGACTCTTTGAGACCCCATAGACTGCAGCACACCAGGCCTCTCTGTCCCTTATGTGTGTACTTCATTTCTATTAATGTGCATTTTGTTTCTATTATTATTCCATAAGTTCCACCTCAGAGCATCAGGCGTTAGATCCCAGGGGTAGGGCACCTCTTTTAGGTGACTGTGGCCCCAGTTAACATTTTGACTGCAACCTCATGAGTGACTCTGAACTAGACCCATCTGACTAAGCAGCTCAGGAATTTCTGCCCCACAAAAACTATGAGATAAGAAATGTTTACTGCTTTAAGATACTAAGTTTGGGTGGCAATTGGCTATAAAGCAAAAATGACTAATACATGGTCTATCTCCCTCACACATCTCAAATTTACCCTTTTTTTCTGGGTCAAACCACAGTCTCCACCAAGACAGCAGTAAGCCCAGCCCCCAGCTGGTCTCCTCATATATTTACCCTCCTCTATCCAATCCATTAAAGCCTAAGTGATCATTTTAAAGCATAAATCTGGTCAAACTAGTTTCCTGTTGACTCTGCGAGTGGCTCCCCATTCCTCGTAGCACACAGTTTATAGTGCTGAACAAGGGCCTGTATGACCAGACTCTTACCTTCTTCTCCAGCTCTCACTCTCCAACCACATGTGAGGCCAGATGTTTCCTACTTCCCTGCTATATTAGCTTAATGGGGCTGCTGTAACAAAGTACCACAGACAGGATGATTCAAATAACAGAACTTACAGTTGTGGAGGCTAGAAGTCCAAGACCAAGGCATCAGCAAGGTTGGTTTGTCCTGAGACCCGTCTCCTTGGCTGACAGATGGCCGTCTCCTCTCCGTGTGCTCACACAGTGTTCTCTGTGCAGCCATGTCACTGGTGTTTCTGTTTGTCCTGATTTTCTCCTGTTATAAAGACTCCAGGGACTAGATTAGGACTGACCCTAAGAGCCTCACTTTAACTCAGTCCCTCTAAATGCCTTACCTCCAAATATAGTCACATGCTGCGGCACTGGAGGTTTCAGCTTCAACATATGGATTTGGGGGAAACATAACAATGAACTGAACTCATAGCAATGACTTTTGCCCTGTCTCCTCTATTGGAAATGGTTTTGTATTGGTTGGGGGCCGGGGAGGGGGGAGTTTGAATCCAGATAAAGAGCACACAATGAAGGCAGAGGATGAGTGGAGGCAAATCAGAAGAGGAGAAAACAGGGACAGTAGGAGAAATAGAGATGAGTAGACTTCAGGTAAATACTGCCTCCCTCACTAATTTGCTAAAAAGAATTTATTCAAGCATGGATAGTCTCTACCATCAACTACAGAAAAAGGTCTGAAGAAATCATACCACAATCTCATGGGCAAATGAAATCATAGAACAGAAGACATACAGGGGGCATAAAACATGCAAGGAAGCAACTTCTCCTACCAGGAGGGGATTACAGCACAGGGGTCAGACAGAATGTTAGGCCATTAGCCTGAGAAATGAAACATAAAACACCATATGAAATAAATAAACACACATGGTCATGGTCAGTGTCAAAGTCAAACTGGCTTTGATGAAGTACATCTGCAGAAATGAGTTAAGAAGACAGAAAGGAGAATTTTGCACACTTCCAAAGAGAAAATCGAAATGGAAGTGGATACTATTAATAAATGGGCAGACAAATAAATGTAATTTCATGTTTCAGGGATATTTCTCACCTCTTTGAATCAATTGATATTCTGAAAAGAAAACTAATTCAAATATGCCTGCCTGCTCAGGCATAAACAAAAACAAGTTCTTATATTTATTAAACTTGAATTACAAACACTACTCAACTAATGAAAATAAATGCATTCCATTATTCTCACTAGTAGCAAATGCCTATTTCTGTCCAAAAGTTACTCTTTGGTGCTCTTATTTTCATAAATGTTTGCTAGTATCTAAGCGTTGATCACAACAATTATACTACCTGATGTTAGAATAAATCTCAATAGCCTACAAGGTGCTCTCACATACATTTTGTCTGTAAAAGTTCAAAATAAGTGGGGAAAACTCTGCAGTTTATGTGTACAGATTAGCAGAAGATAAAGGCTCAAAAATATAAAACTGAGGGTCAGAGGAACTTCCCTGGTGGTCCAGGGGTTAAGACTCTGCACTTCCAATACAAAAGGTATGGGTTCAATACCTAGTTGGGAAATGAAGATCCAGCATCTGTGTTATTCACTTTGCTGTACACCTGAAACTAACACAGCATTGTAAATCAACTATACGCCAATAAAAGNGGTCCAGGGGTTAAGACTCTGCACTTCCAATACAAGAGGTATGGGTTCAATACCTAGTTGGGAAATGAAGATCCGGCATCTGTGTTATTCACTTTGCTATACACCTGAAACTAACACAGCATTGTAAATCAACTATACGCCAATAAAAGTTTTTAAATAATGAAACCTTGTTTTTAAAATGGAACAAAAAACTGGGAGTCAGAAAATGTAAATAACTTGCCTAAAGTCACACAGATGATAATTAGTGTAGTCACTACATGAGCCTCAGGTTTTAAAATTTAAACTTGATGTGGTTTTCTACTCCACTAAACAGTTGTTCATTCATGCATTCCTACAACTGCATGCCAGGCTTCGTAGGTGCTGTGGACACACAGATGCACAAGGGTCAATCCCTGTCCTCAGTTTCATTAACATCTAGAAAGGAAAGGCAGATGTGTAAACAAGAAAGTGTAACCAAGTGTCAAGAAGTTTTGACATGAAGGATGCAGAGGGAGCACCAAANAAGAGTCTTCTCCAACACCACAGTTCAAAAGCATCAATTCTTCGGTGTTCAGCCTTCTTCACAGTCCAACTCTCACATCCATAAGTTGATATTTAAAATTCCTATGAAATGCTATAATAGTAATCAATTTTCCAGTAGGTGGTTTGACATAAAAACCAGAACTTAAAGGAGGGATGAGTAGAGATTTGAGTCATTTTGAAAACGTGAGAGTAGACAAGATTGCTCAGAGAGGCACTGTGGACCAGTGGTACTGTTTACCGTAGCCAAGACGTGGAAGTAACCTAACTATCCACTGAAGATGAATGGATAAAGAAGATGCAATACTTTTACACAATGGATTATTACTCAGTCATAAAAAAGGATGACACAGTGCCATTTGCAGCAACATGGATGGACCTGAAGATTATCATACTAAGTGAAGAAAGTCAGACAGAGAAAGACAAATGTATTATATCGCTTATATGGGAACACTAAAAGAAATGACTCAAATGAACTTACTTACAAAAGAGAAACAGCCTCACAGACTTAGAGAATGAATTTATGGATACCACGGGAAGAGTAGGGGGTGAAGGAATAGATTGAGAGTTTGGGATTGACATGTACACACTGCTATACTTAAAACAGATAGACAACAAGGACCTACTGTAAAAATAAATAAATAAATTTCAATGAGGTCAAAGAGAGAATACGTGTTTGGAGGTTAGAGTAAAAATGGAGTTTAGAATTCCAAAAGTGGAACAGTTGTATGAAATAAGATCATAAGTGTGCCCATGATAGATTTATCAATATAGATGTTGATAGATTTATCAGTTTGGTTGGTAATTATTCAAGGTAAGGATACCAGGAACTGTGAAGCCAGGTTGATGGGTTATTAATGATGCCAGGGATGCTGAAGTCATTCATTATGTGACTTGAAGAGATAACATAGAAAGACAGAGACCATGAAGAAAGTCCAAGAGTTAAGCAGACTTGAATGAAACCAAGGAAAGTGATAAAATCTGATGCTAGGAAGATCAAGAGGGGAATAGATTTTTCTGGGAGGATGAAAATTCATGGTTTAAAAAGAGTTATGATAGCTTGATAACTGGTAGAATTCCAGCCTCATCTTCAGACTCCACTGCCAATGAAATATGTGAAATAGTATTTATCCAGCACAAGAAAGTCACAAATAAAACATGAGCTTGAACTTGGCTGATACATACACCTTAAAATGTTATCACCTGAATTAACTCAAATAATTACTGCCAAATAAAATATAAGAGCTTAAACTATCTGAGCAAGCGAGTTTCAGACTTGGAAGTGATTTTTATAGGTGTTTAGTTCAATCTCATAACAGTAAGGGTTCTCATCCTCACCTCAAGTTGGAGGTACATCCCTGGCCTCACAGTCGGCCTTGAGTATGTGCCTGACGGTAAAGAATCCACCTGTTATGCAGGAGACCTGGGTTCGATCCCTAGGTCGGCAAGATCCCCTGGAGGAGGGCGTGGAAATCCACTCCAGTATTCTTGCCTGGAGAATTCCCATGGACAGAGGAGCCTGGCAGGCTATAGTCCATGGGGTCGCAAAGAGTCGGACACGACTGAGCAACTAAGTACATTCATGTGCCTGAATGTGAGAGAATAGAGAGAAAGAATATTTGGTGACACATTGTTCTAAATATGTTGATTCAGCAGATTATTTTTAAATACACCCAATTTAAACTTTTTTTCTCCTTTAGATTCCAGAACAAAGGGGCTTTTTCCCAAAGAAAGAGCACTTGTAACTATAAATATACACTGACAAATTGCATCCTGAAAGCCTCAGAAAACAGGTTAGAACATCAGAGCACTAGCATCCCACAGTCTGCAAAAGATACTAATAAATATGTTTGAAAGTGAAAGCATTAGTCAGTCGTTTCTGACTGTTTGCGACCCCATGGACTGTAGCCCCTCAGGCTCCTCTGTGCATGGAATTCTCCAGGCAAGAATACTGGAGGGGGTTGCCATTTCTCTCTACAGGGGATCTTCCCGACCCAGGGATAGAATTCAAGTCTCCTGCATTGCAGGGGGACTTTTTACCATCTGAGTTACCAGCGAAGTCCAATATGCTAAATATGTTTACTACATAGTTACATAGATATGTTTAATACATGTCACTTCACTCTTTAAATTTTTGAAATACTAAAATTACACCTCCAAAGTGAGGTGTAATTCCTTGATGTGCTTCTTCCCTGACCTTTTGGAAATTTACCAGACCCAGAGCCGTGAAGGGAATAATGTTCTCTTAGCATCAGAGAAAGCTATTGACATAACTAAATCAGTCTGAGTAAAGTACTACTATCTTTTCTCCACTTTCCCTCTTCTATTGAAAACAAAGGGGGAAAAAAAGCAAAACAACCTGAAAAGTGCTTACTGCTGGGAGGAGAGGCCTTTCTAGATTTAGCAATTTGTCAGGCTGACATTTACCGCCTGATAAATATCAGCTCTGGAAAGTTTGTGGAGAGCTAGACTTTGAGACAGACCTCTCTGGCTATTAGTTGGAGAGCTCATAAACACAGGTATGCATTTGGATTGGATTTGTGAAGAATGAAGAATAAGTACTGATTAAGCACATGCAAATTATATGATGGAGAAGCATAGCATACCTGAGGCTGTAAATGTCTCAATTTTTAATAAGTGAGAAATGCTCACTGTAAAGGATTCTCAGAAATAACTAAATTTAGAAGGCCCCCTGACTCCCCTTGAAGTACAGAAAGTTAAGAGAAGGCAAACAGCTCTGTTCACAGACAGGAATTAGTTGCTACAAAAATTCATTTTATATTCTCTGGGGTCAAAAAATTAAATTATTCCTAGAGGCAATATTTTCAAAAACCTGTGCTTCTTAAGTGAAACGAAGCTCCTAAGATATATTGATACAAGGCTATACATTTTTCTTTGCTTTTCCATACTTCCACTTGGCTTAACAGCCCCCGTTTTCATTGCAAATAGAAATACTTGATGGTACTATCTCAGCTTAATTCTTAGGGCTCACAACTTAGGCTCCTTGGGTTCATTTCTCTTCAATTCAAAGGGAGGTTTTACTCCCTCCCTTACTCCCAGTTTCATCTGGAGTTAGGGAAATTGATGTAGCATCTATCTACCCATCACTAGTTGGTGGGTAGATGAGGTGCACTGTCTGCGTACTTACCTCTTTTCTGTTAAACAGACACAAAAAATAACACTGATTCTGACACTTGTTAAAATGTCAAGGGAGATTTTATTCAAGACCGTTGAAGTAGAGGCTTGCAAAAGAAAAAGAGAAAGGGGAGTTTGCAGAATGAGGGGGGTCAGTGGGTAGAAAACTACTCAGAGAGATATCGAAGGGAGGCAAATGCTTCTCAAACTGACCTAATCAGAGTCTTGCTAAGGATGGGCCAAGGATTTATCCATAAAAGTGCAGGATGAGGAACTTGATCAGATGTCGTGGGTGGGACATGCTTTAATAGAACTCTTTGCTAAGACTGGGTTGGGCAGGTACAGGACAGGATCAAGGTTGAGGCCAACTTGAAAAGAGGAGGGGGGTTCAGGATGGGGAACACGTGTACACTCATGGCAGATTCAAGTCAATGTAAGGCAAAACCAATACAATATTGTAAAGTAAAATAAATTAATTAATTAATTTAAAATAATAAAGTACCAGTCAAACATGTGAGCCTAAAAATAAAATTAAAATAAAAATTAAAAAAAAAAAACAGAAAATGGGCTCAAAGAAGCCAGAGTAATGTTTGGGTCATGAAGGGAGCTTTTGTAGTCCTTGTCAAAGTCCTGGGAAGCCCAGATCACTCTAGTTCTGGACTTCCATCCCTGTCCTCCTAGCATTTCCTGCGGAGGCCCTCATTCTCTGTCCACTCATCCATTATCTTTCTAATTTCACTGCCAATGTCTTTCCCAATCAGCTGGCTCTGCACCTTCTTAGTGGCTCAGGGACTCCACTCTGCATTCCCACATTATATTAGAGCGTCCAAGAAGAACCCTGTGAGAATGCCTTCCGTATCCTCCACCCAGACATCTGACAGAGTCATTGTTATTCTAGCATCCTCTTTGGCTAATTTTTGAAAGCTGTAGCTGGCCCCTGTATTCAGAAAAACTCCATAATTCACCAAGGGTTTCTGCTCATGGGGACTAATAATGAAGGAAATAATCATTCCGAATCTGCCAACCTTTAACTTCAGATCTGGAGAGAACCATGGATAAAGCCCATATGAACAAGAACACGAGAAAACAAAGAAAAGGAGGAAAACAGAGCAAATATTTTCTTCTCTTATGCAATTTTTTCCAGCTGTCTATATTGCCATCTAGGACTGGCAGACGTTCCATATATATAGGATTCTGAATTCAATTCTGTGGACATAAGTATGAGGTATATAATGTTACAGTTTTCTGAACATATCATCTTTTCCATGTAATTTCAGTATATCACCACCTGCTAAGGACACCTGAAGTGGAAAGAGCACTTGTGAAGGTGTCAGGAGGTCTGGAATAGTCTTTATTTTGTCATTAACAAACTAGATGATCTCAGCCCAATTCTTTTCCTCTCTCAACCTTGGCTGCTACATATGCCAAATGAGATCTGAATATGTAAACTTCTGTTTTTTTGTTATGATACTTGAAGGCTGCATTACTGGAAGCTGGGCATGTTCAGCAGACTTCTGTAGACACCAGCTTGCTAGCCGTTGCAGGAGGACTCAGATCTGGCTGTGAGAACTCATCCCTACAGAAGAAAATGCCAGTCTCCAGGAACCTGACAGGAAACAAAGCTTTAGCTGGCATAAAACTGGTTATTTTCAATGTGTAGCCATGTTTATTATTACTTGTCTCCTAGCTTCATGTCTAAGTTCAGTGGAAAGTAAAGTAGAAAGTGAAAGTATTAGTCTCTCGGTCATGTCTGACTCTTTGTGATCCCATGGACTGTAGCCCTCCAGGCTCTTCTGTCCAGGGGATTCTCCAGGTTCCTCTGTCCATGGGATTCTCCAGGCAAGAATACTGGAGTGGGTTGCCATTTCCTTCTCCAGGGGATCTTCCAGACCCAGGGATTGAACATGGGTCTCCTGCATAGCAGGCTGATATTTTACCATCTGAGCCACCAGGGAAGCCCAAGTGGAGAGCTAAGTAATTAATTAATAATAAATTGATAATAACTGAAAGACTGGGTTCACTAAAAATCTCTTAAAAGTATGGCATTAAAACAGTGTTTTGTGATGCTTCCAACAAACTGTCACAAAGGAAATGAGCATTTCTTCACCTGGTCAAAGTCAAGGTAGAATTCTGGCACCTAGAAGCCTCCAGTGATGTTGCATTGTGGAGACCCAGCTGCACACAGAGAGGCTGGGATGCCCACACAGGGCAATGGTAGAACCTCCCAGCATTACCCAGAACTTGGCAGTTCCTGGTATGAATAGCAACTGGTTCATAAGTTGTTATGAGTTATCTCCAAGGATTTCCATTAAATTCTGAAAGACTTGGATAAAAGCTGGGGGACCTGAGTGAGCACAAATATAACACACAAATAGTGCTTTTGATAGACTGTGTTGTTGTTGTTCAGTTGCCCAGTCATGTCCAACTCTTCGAGACCCCATGGACTGCAGCACAGCAAACCTCCCTGTCCCTCACCATCTCCCGGAATTTGCCCAAGTTCATGTCCATTGATGGATTTCCCCCATAACTCAGTTGGTAAAGAATCCACTTGCAATGCAGGAGACCCCGGTTCAATTCCTGGGTTGGGAAGATCTGCTGGAGAAGGGATAGGTTACCCACTCCAGTACTCTCAAGATTCACTTGTGGCTCAGCCGGTAAAGAATCCACCTGCAATGTGGGAGACATGGGTTTGATCTCTGGGTTGGGAAGATCCCCTGGAGAAGGGAAAGGCTAGCCACTCCAGTATTCTGGCCTGGAGAATTCCATGGACTGTATAGTCCATGGGGTGGCAAAGAGTTGGAGACGGCTGAGTGACTTTCACTTTCACTTTCAAGTCCAGTGATAGACTATACAACACACATTTGCCCTTCTTCAAGTAAGAGAACACTAATTTTGGAACCCAGCAGGACCCTGTGTGTTTCCTGGGCACAAAAGCCTTTCTGTGTTCCCCATTTTTTGAGTACAGGTTGGAACAATTGCTAATTAAAGAATGGAGGGGCTACGGAGACAAGGGAGGAGCAGTCAAGAAACAGTAGTTCAGGTTTGGGGCAGGGTCCTGGCTACCCTCAAGGGATATATATAACAATACCTTTTAGCTGTTTTGAAGGCACTAAAACCCAGGTGAAAGAAATTAGTGGTAGCTGACACTATCACTTGGAGAAGGCGATGGCACCCCACCCCAGTACTCTTGCCTGGAAAATCCCATGGACAGAGGAGCCTGGTGGGCTGCAGTCCATGGGGTTGCGAAGAGTTGGACACGACTGAGCGACTTCACTTTCACTTTCATGCATTGGAGAAGGAAATGGCAACCCACTCCAGTGTTCTTGCCTGGAGAATCCCAGGGACGGGGGAGCCTGGTGGGCTGCCATCTATGGGGTCACACAGAGTCGGACATGACTGAAGTGACTTAGCAGTAGCAGCCACTATCACTAGACCTCAAAAACTGGTAAGATCAAGAAGGTTGATGAGGCCTACTCCCACTTACCTCACCACCAACCAATCAGAAAAGTGTCCACAAACTGAATGTCACGCCCTCCTCTTTGGACTCTATAAGTCTCCTCACTAGCCCTTGCAGATTGAAACACACAATTTTGACCACCCACTGTGGTCCCCTTTGCCTGTCAAAGCAATAAAGCTATTCTTTTCTACTTCATCCCAAACTCTGTCTTCAAGAGTTAATTCAGGTCAGGGTAAAGAAGCCAGATTTAGTGTCTATTTTGCTTCAGGAAACCACCCTTACCTCACTCTTAGTTTTTGTAGTTTAAATGCGATTGACCTATTTTCCAGCTCCGTGGGTGAGCATGAGCCACAGGAAAGGTTAATTGATATATTCCGTCTTTTTGGCCATTGTGATTGTATCATGGGCTGGAACACAACAAAAGTCGGGCCATGAAATGAAGTTCACAGCTTTTATGGAATTTTTGGAAAAGAAATATTTTTTTCCACTGATATTGTACACAATAAGGAAAACGAATGTCTAGAACTGAAGATCTAGAAGATTGACACATGGCTGAAGATTGACACATGGCTAAAGTTTACCTGAGAAAGAAACAAATACAGGAGGAAGTAGAGCCAAGTGTTATGAAAAACTACACAAAATTTTGGGATAAGCCAAAAAAATAGGGCAACACATCCTTTCAGAGATAAAGGCTTCCCAGGGATTAATTAAGGGAATTGAACTTGTTTGAGTCACTTTTCATATTGATTAAACATCCAGAGATAGTGAAATCCTACATTAACTAGTAAATATTTGTCTCATCAGTTCAGTTCAGTTCAATTCAGTTCAGTTGCTTAATTGTATCCGACTCTTTGCCACCCCATGAATCATAGCATGCCAGGCCTCCCTGTCCATCACCATCTCCCGAAGTTCACTCAAACTCACGTCTATCGAGTCAGTGATGCTATTCAGCCATCTCATCCTCTGTCGTCCCCTTCTCCTCCTACCTCCAATCCCTCCCAGCATCAGAGTCTTTTCCAATGAGTCACTCTTCACATGAGGTGGCCAGAGTACTGAAGCTTCAGCTTTAACATCATTCCTTCCAAAGAAATCCCAGGGCTGATCGCCTTCAGAATGGACTGGTAGGATCTCTTTGCAGTCCAAGGGACTCTCAAGAGTCTTCTCCAACACCACAGTTCAAAAGCATCAATTCTTCAGTGCTCAGCCTTCTTCTCAGTCCAACTCTCACATCCATACATGACTACTGGAAAGACCATAGCCTTGACTAGATGGACCTTTGTTGGCAAAGTAATGTCTCTGCTTTTGTTTTATTTTTTTATTTTTATTTTTTACTTTATTTTACTTTACAATACTCTATTGGCTTTGCCATACATCAACATGAATCCACCACAGGTGTACACGAGCTCCCAATCCTAAATCCCCCTCCCACCTCCCACCCCACAACGTCTCTCTGGATCATCCCNCACCTGTTTGCAGGGGATTAAGCTAGGCAGTGATTAATAAGAAATGAAAGCCATTTTTTTTTCTTACAAAGATTGCCATTATCTGGTAAATAATAATAGTAATTATTGTTATGCTTCCTCAAGCTGCATAAATCCTGGTTGAGACAGAATGACATTAACAGTAGCAACACAGATTTCTCTCTCCTCTGTAATCGAAGGACCTCTGCTTCTGGGAGCGGGTCGGGCATTTATTGCCGGGAGTCCCGTGTGGTTCCTCCTGGGTACCCCGCGTGGCCCCTGCGTTCTTCCCTTGCTGCTCTGGCTTCCTTCTGCATAGGTCCCCAGTCTCGGGGCCCTTGCCTGCCTCTGGGGCCTGTGATTGAGCTGGTCTCACGCGGTCTGCCTCTTCTGCTGAGCGTCTCCACTGCTGATGTGTGGGATTCCTCTGGTGGCAACAGTGCGTCTTGGACTCCAGAGCCACACCATATTCCTGGCAGAAGCAGATGATGTATGTCTTTTCCAGTTTTGGGTCACAAGGCAAAGCAGGGCTGTGTGTGCCAATGGCCTTGCAGAGCTCTACTGCCCCGGGCCTTCCTGTTTTCATTCATAGCTTTTCCTCCCTGATTTTTCCTCTGTGCCCTCTCCTTCTCTCCACCCCCCATCACCACGAAGTTCACTGGGGTGAGGGCTGGGGGGCAGTGAGTGCAGGCGGACACATCCAAGTCAAAGCTTCTCAGACTCATGCCCTCCTCCAACGGCCACTTTTTCTAGACCAGCCTTTATGCTGATGCCTTTTCCCCACTGGATAGAGTTCTCTTAGTTTTTGTTGTGAATAGACTTGTAGTTGGCCCAGTTTATCAGGCCTGCAGGCATGCTCAAACATTGTAGGATAAAGTCTACTCATAATTATTTGCATTTGAATCTCATCACAAAACATTTTCGTGGATCGTATCTCATTTTTTTCACAAAAGCCCAGGGTCATGCTGCTTCAGCTTTCTGTGCAGGTTCGGTAGTAGAGCGTTCATATCCGTTTCCTCTCTGGCATCTGCACAGCTCTATTTATTTCCTCTCTCCATCTCTTCACGTGAATGTTATATACAGTCATACCAGGAGAAACATGTGCGGTTTTCTGAATTCTCCATGCTCCCTTTCGCCTTTGTGCCTTTTCGCTTGTGTCTTAGGTTGGGTTCCCTGAGACGGGGAGAACTGCTCGGGGTATGCTCCGGGGGCTCCCTCACCAAGGAGTGAGGAGGCAGGGCTGGGCCTGGGGAGAACCTGTTGTGCAAGTGGGGCTGCAACTAAGCTTTCAGAGAATCATGCAGAGGATGTAACCCTGGGCAAGACAGTTCTCTGGGGCAGAGGGCAGTTCCCAGGGAGGGATGAAGGCCTGAATGGTCAGCATCTGATATTACTAGCAACCAGGGGGAGGGGGGAGTCAGAAGGAGGGCACAGGTGAAATACCGAAGTATCTATTCTACATATTTTCCTTCCACTTTGACGTTCTTACTCAGCTTAAATTGCCCTAAATCATGCCATATTTTGGTTTCTTTTATATTTAAATCACTTTTTTGTTTTATACAACTAATTTTTCTTGGACTTTCTAATTGACACTTTGCAACATGACAAAATAAGCATATGTTTTAATCTAACTGCTAAGTTCAACCTACTTCTTTATTTAAAAATGAATGGGACTCCCCTGGTGGTCCAGTGCTTAACAATCTGCCTGCAGTGCAGGGGACATGGGTTTGACCCTCTGTCCCAGAAGACTCCACATGCCTCAGGCAATTAAGCCTGTGCCCCACACCTGGAGAGTAGCCCCTACTCAGCACA
This sequence comes from Neotragus pygmaeus, assembly GCA_006410875.1. Classification (NCBI taxonomy): domain Eukaryota; kingdom Metazoa; phylum Chordata; class Mammalia; order Artiodactyla; family Bovidae; genus Neotragus; species Neotragus pygmaeus. The sequence continues at coordinate 205,545 of SJYV01032706.1, forward strand.
GCCAGAGAAATCCACAGCAACAATGATGCAACACAGTCAAAAATAAATACACAATTTCTTTTAAAAATTAATGGAATAGCATCGAGAGGTGAATGGATAAAGAAGATGTGGTATATCATCCTGATACCAAAACCAGACAAAGATGCTACCAAAACAGAAAACTACAGGCCAATATCACTGATGAACATAGATGAAAAAGTCCTCAATAAAATTCTAACAAACAGAATCCAACAACATATTAAAAAGATCATATATCATGACCAAGTGGGCTTTAATCCAGGGATGCAAGGATTCTTCAATATTTGCAAATCAACCTGTGTGATACACCATATTAACAAATTGAAAGATAAAAACCATATGATTAACTTAATAGATGCAGAGAAAGCCTTTGACATAATTCAACACTCATTTATGATAAAAACATTCCAGAAAGCAGGGACAGAAGGAATATACCTCAACATAATAAAAGCCATATACAACAAACCCACAGCAAACATTATCCTCAATGGCAAAAAAGTAAAGGCATTTCCTCTAAAATCAGGATGAAGACAAGGGTGCCCACTCTCACCACTACTATTCAACATAATTTTAGAAGTAAGTCGTAGCCACAGCAATCAGAGAAGAAGAAGAAATGAAAAGAATCCAGATTGGAAAAGAAGTAAAACTCTCACTGTTTGTAGATGACACGATTCTCTACATAGAAAACCTAAAAGATACCATCAGAAAGTTACTAGAGCTAATCAATGAACATAGTAAAGTTGCAGGATATAAAATTAATACACAGAAATCCCTTGCATTCCTATACACTAATAATGAGAAAACAGAAAGAAATTAAGGAAACAATCCTATTCACTGTTGCAACAAAAAGAATAAAATACATAGGAATAAAATTACCTAAATAAACAAAAGACCTATATATATAAAACTAGAAAACACTGATGAAAGAAATCAAAGAGGACACTAATAGATGGAGAAATATACCATGTTCACGGATCAGAAGAATCAGTATAATGAAAATGAGTATACTCCTCAAAGCAATTTGTACATTCAATACAACCCCTATCAAGCTACCAACTATTTTTCACAGAACTAGAACAAATAATTTCACAATTTGTCTATACAACATAAAACCCCTCGGATAGCCAAAGCAATATTTAGAAATAAGAATGGAACTGGAGGAATAAATCTTCCTGACTTCAGACTATACTACAAAGACACAGTCATCAAGACAGTATGGTACTGGCACAAAGACAGAAATATAGGTCAATGGGACAAAATAGAAAGCCCAGAGATAAATCCATTAGCCTATGGACACCTTGTCTTTGACAAAGGAGGCAAAAATATACAATGGAGTAAAGACAGTCTCTTTAACAAGTGGTGCTGGGAAAACTGGTCAACCACAAGTAAAAGAATGAAATCAAAACACTTGCTAACACCATACACAAAAATAAACTCAAAAGGAATTAAAGATCTAAAGGTAAAACCAGAAACTATAAGACTTTTAGAGGAAAAGATAGGGAGAACAGCCTCTGACATAAGTCACAGCAAGATCTTCTATGACCCACCTCTTAAAGTAATGAAAATAAACACAAAAAATCAAAAAGTGGGGGAAAGAACTAAACAGACAATTCTAAAAAACAAAACAAAACAAAAAAACCATGCAGGTGGCTAATAAACACATGAAAAGATGCTCAACATTACTCATTTTAAAGAAATGAAAATCAAAACCACAGTGAGGTATCATCTTACGCTGGTCAGAATGGCCACTATCAAAAAGTCTACAAACAATAAATGCTGGAGAGTATGTGGAGAAAAGAGAACCCTCTTACACTGTTGGTGGGAATGCAAACTGGTACAGCCACTATGCTGAACAGTGTGGAGTGGAGATTCTTAAAAAACTGGGGATAGAACTGCCATATCACCCAGCAATCCCACTTCAGGGCATACACACCAAGGAAACCGGAATTGAAAGAGATACGTGTACCCCAATGTTCATCACAACACTGTTTACAATAGCTAGGACATGGAAGCAACCTAGATGTCCATCAGCAGATGAATGGATAAGGAAGTTGTAGTACATATACACAGCGGAATATTACTCAGCTCTAAAAAGGAATACATTGAGTCAGTTCTAATGAGGTGGACAAAACTGAAGCCTATTATGCAGTGTAAAGTAAATCAGAAAGAGAACTCCAATACAGTGTATTAACACATATACATGGAATCCTGTATGCAAGACAGCAGAAGAGACACAGATGTGAAGAACAGACTTATGGACTCTGTGGGAAGGGGCGAGGGTGAGATGATTTGAGACAATAGCATNTCCATCTTTGGCTGCATAGAATATAATCAATCTGATTTCGGTGTTGACCATCTGGCGATGTCCATGTGTAGAGTCTTCTCTTGTGTTGTTGGAAGAGGGTGTTTGCTATGACCAGTGCATTCTCTTGGCACAACTCTATTAACCTTTGCCCTGCTTCTTTCCGTATTCCAAGGCCAAATTTGCCTGTTACTCCAGGTGTTTCTTGACTTCCTACTTTTGCATTCCAGTCTAGTGTAATGAAAAGGACATCTTTTTTGGGTGTTAGTTCTAAAAGGTCTTGTAGGTCTTTATAGAACTGTTCAATTTCAGCTTCTTCAGCGTTACTGGTTGGGGCCTAGACAAATAATGTCTGTCCAATGGAACACATCATCCTAAAGGTTACAGTCTGTTGCCCTCTTGGCTACTAACCCATTTATATCTCCATCTAGCAATCTTATGTTAGCATGTCTTTTTAAGTTGCCTATAAATTCTTATAGTCTGTTGGAGAGCAAAGAGATGAAACCAGTCAATCTTAAAAGAAATCCACCCTGAATACACTTTGGAAGGACTGATGCTGAAGCTCCAATACTCTGGCCACCTGATTGCGAACAGCTGACTCATTGGGAAAGACCTTGATGCTGGGAGAGACTGAAGGCAGAAGGAGAAGAGGGTGACAGAGGATTAGATGGTTGGATGGCATGACTGATTCAATGGACATGAAGTTGGGCAAACTCCAGGTGATGATGAGGGGACAGGGAAGCCTGGCATGATGCCGTCCACGGGGTCTCAAAGAGTCAGACACAACTTGGCAATGAAACAACAACAACACAAATGCTTAACTTCTCTAATGTTTTTGGACCCATTTTATATCTTTATTTCTTTTGTTAATGAATTCGATAAAATCTTTGGCATGGGTTGATTTTATATTTTCCAAAGAGTCGTAATTTTACTTTTTCAAAAATTTGAATTTAACACTAATGATGAAGAGGGAAAAAAGGATACAGAAAACAAGTCCTGACTACTTCAAACAGGACCTGGATCCTCCTATTCCTGTTTATGAACCGTACCCTCCTTTGAGCTAATAAATTCCATAATTTGGCAAGCCAATGTGAGATGGGTTTCTATTAACAGTGGTGAAAAAAAAATGACAAGTGCTATAGCCAGGAAAATACAGCTTGATACCAGTTAGAATATGCAGTTTGATGAGACCTGGGAAATGAAGAATTACATGTTAAAATAGAACTGTTTAGTCTTAATTTCAGCCAAGGTCCCCAAAATGATGAATGCTATGTACCACAGACACAGTGTAACATCTTTACATCTTAAAAAAAAAAAAAAAAGGCTATTCTGAAAAACCATTCTGTGACCCTTAGCTGACCATTAGCTCTAACCTATAAAAAAGAGGTTTGAGGGACTTCCTGGTGGTCCAGTGGCTAAGATTTTATGCTTCCAACAGAGGGGGCCTAAGTTTGATCCCTGGTCAGGGATCTAGATCCCACATGCTGCAACTGAGAATTCGAATGTCCCAACTAAAGATCTTACATGCTGCAATAATGGAGAAACAGACATAGAGAACTGACCTATGGACACGGTGGGAGAAGAGGAGGGGGAAGGGGAGACGAATGAAGAGAGTAACATAGTAAAACAGATAGCCAATGGGAATTTGCTGTATGACTCAGGGAACTCAAACAGGGGCTCTGCGAAAGGCTGAAGGGCTGGATGGGGAGGGAGGCAGGAGGGAGGTCCAGTAGGGAAGGGACACGGGTATACCTGTGGCTGATTCTTGTTGATGGATGACAGAAAACCACAAAACTCTGTAAAGCAATTATCCTCCAATTTAAAATGTTTTTAAAAAAATTCAACAGGAAAATAAAAATGAATAATGGAAACTTTCTATTGGTAAGAACCAATCAATAATTTCATTCAGAAGTTAAAAACCTCTGAACAATTGACACAGAAAGCCATCTAATATTCTAACCATCTAATAAACTATGAGAGATAAAGAATATGAGATTTTACATTTTTAAAAAATCTAAAAACATTATAAGGACTTCCCTGGTGGTCCAGTGGTTAAGAATCAACTTTGCAAGGTGAGACATGGGTTGGATCTTTGATGAGACCCACATGCCACAACGAAGATCCTTAGAGCCTCAGCTAAGAATTGACACTGACAAATAAATAAAGAAACAAATATTAAACAGAAAAAAAAAAAAGATTCTACATGCTGCAACTAAGACTCAGACAGCCAAATAAATAAATATTAAAAAAAAATAAACTTATGTTTAAAAAAGAAGAAAGAAGAGGACTATCTGAAGGTCCAAGGTAACTTAAAAAGAAAGAGTTTAGAAGAGTCCTACTAAGTCTGTAGGGGTGAGGGAGGGAGTCAGAGCAATCAGATGGAACAGTCACTTTCTCTTGTGCCAAACAGAGGTCAGGTGACAGATCTGAGTTAATGGAAATTCACAGTTCTTCTCTCTCCTCGCTTGGTTTGGACATATTCAATCCTGAACTGAGATTGCAGGTGGGGACAAAAGGGTGACAAAACATTCATGTACTTTGGTTTAAGATTCATTTAAATAGATGGGAAAGAGCTACCCCTAAAAACTTCAAAATGCGCTTGGATGAGCTGTATGGGAAATAAATAAATTTTGTTTTCTCAATCACACTACATGAGTTCAGCTTGGCTAATGCAATCATTACATATGAAATCTCTATATTGCCTTGATTATTAAATAAAGGTTTTCCCTGTCAGTTTAATGCTTCTGAAATCAGAATACACTTTGAAATTAATGTGTTGAAAGGCATCACTGACTCAATGAACATGCATTTGAACCAACTCCAGGAGATGGTGAAGGACAGGGAAGTGTGGCATGTTGCAGTCCATGGGGTCTCAAAGATGGGGTCGCAAAGAGTCAGACATGATTGAGTTACTGAACAACAACATTATGGAAAAAGTGTAACCTTTTTTTTTTTCCTTTCTAAAAATATGTTATTTAGTTGATAGTGAGATTTAGACTAAGATACATCAGGTAATAACCGCAAACAGTGCATTCCATTAGCACTCCATTCCTATCACCACATCAGAAGGTACATAGACCACGTTATTATAATGAAATCTGGCAGCCTGCCAGCAGGGCCTTTTGACTCCTGTTTGGGAGACAACCACATTTCTAAAATCCCAAAACTGTGTTGCCAGGTACCCAATGATAAATGATGTGACAAACTTGTAATTGGTCAAAATGTCCAGCAGAAAAGGCTTTAGAGCCTGGCAGATTCCCTAAATTCCACTGATGATTTTGGCAGCATCACTCTCAAGGAACCCAAATGTCAGTGCCAGCTCGTACCTCCAGTCTCAGGGAACAGGACAGGACAGGAGAGCTGAGACTGCCTTCTAGCCAAAAATTGGAGGGTCTGTTAGAGATGGCCAGAAAACTACCTGAACAGAACAAAGTGGGTTTATTAGATGCAGAGGGCAACAAGTGATTAAATTTTATTTCCCTACTTAGACTCCTGAAGAAATGCAATATTCTAGGGAGGTAAACAGTGACAGCAGAGCACAAGCTGTTTTGTACCTTTCTTTATACCCTGGGTCAATATCAATAACCTCAGATATGCAGATGACACCACCCTTATGGCAGAAAGTGAAGAGGAGCTAAAAATAATGAAAAGTGAAATGATGATGAAAATGAAAGAGGAGAGTGAAAAAGTTGGCTTAAAGCTCAACATTCAGAAAATGAAGATAATGATATCTGGTTCCATTACTTCATGGGAAATAGATGGGGAAACAGTGAAAACAGTGTCAGACTTTATTTGGGGGGGCTCCAAAATCACTGCAGATGGTGACTGCAGCCATGAAATTAAAAGACGCCTACTCCTTGGAAGGAGAGTTATGACCAACCTAGATAGCATATTCAAAAGCGAGACATTACTTTGCCAACAAAGTCTGTCTAGTCAAGGCTATGGTTTTTCCTGTGGTCATGTATGAATGTGAAAGTTGGAAGAAAGAAAGCACCAAAAGAATTGTGAAGAAAGCTGAGCACCAAAGAATTGATGCTTTTGAACTGTGGTGTTGGAGAAGGCACTTGAGAGTCCCTTGGACTGCAAGGAGATCCAACCAGTCCATTCTGAAGATCAAGCCTGGGATTTCTTTGGAAGGAATGATGCTAAAGCTGAAACTCCAGTACTTTGGCCATCTCATGCAAAGTGTTGACTCACTGGAAAAGACTCTGATGCTAGGAGGCATTGGGGGCAGGAGGAGAAGAGGATGACAGAGGATGAGATGGCTGGATGGCATCGCTGACTCGATGGACGTGAGTCTGAGTGAACTCCGGGAGTTGGTAATGGACAGGGAGGCCTGGCGTGGTGCGATTCATGGGGTCGCGAAGAGTTGAACACGACTGAGTGACTGAACTGAACTGAACTGAGCCTCTGCTTATTCTGTAGAATTTGATTTGTTGGTGTTTTATTAAGAATTGGTATGCATACTTTCACGAAGGACGTTGGTTTGTAATTTTCTTTCTTTTTTTTTGCTATGTGATCCTTTCTCTGCTTGCCGTGAGTGGGGGCTACTCTAGTTGCAGTGCAGGCTTCTCACTGCAGTGGCTTCTCCTGTGGGAGAGCATGGGCCTTAGGACCTGTGGGCCTCAGCAGCTGTGGTGCAGAGGCTTTTCTCCCTGTGGTATGTGGGATCTTTCCCGATCAAGGACTGAATCTGTGTCTCCTGCACTGGCAGGCGAATTTTTAATCACTGGACCATCAGGAAAGCCCNGAGCATGGGCCTTAGGACCTGTGGGCCTCAGCAGCTGTGGTGCAGAGGCTTTTCTCCCTGTGGTATGTGGGATCTTTCCCGATCAAGGACTGAATCTGTGTCTCCTGCACTGGCAGGCGAATTTTTAATCACTGGACCATCAGGAAAGCCCTGGCACTATCTTCTAAAGCTCCCCTGGAATGTCACTTGTGGCCCAGCAATTCCAACAGAAATGCACACGTAAGTTCACCAAAAGCTATGTATAAGAATGCTCAGCATCATTCATCATTAGGAAAATGCCCATTAAAACCACAATAAGATACTAGTAAATACCTATTATAATGTCTAATAGGTGTCTATAAGAATTGAATGCACAGGTGTTAATGAGGATTAGAAGCAACTGAAACTCTTATATACTCACTTCTATTGGAAATGCAAAAGATACAATCAGTGTGAAAAATAATTTTAAAGTTTCTAAAAAAGTTAAACATGTTTCTATGACGTGACTCACTAATGTTNTTCATGGGGTCGCAAAGAGTCGGACATGACTGAGCGACTGAACTGAACTGAAATGAACTGAACTGAACTGTGTCCACAGTGACTGTGAGAAACTGGTGTTGTTGTTTAGTCACTAAATCATGTGTGACTCTTTGAGACCCAAGCCCATAGACTGCAGCACTCTAGACTTCCCTGTCTTTAACTATCTCCCAGAGTTTGCTCAAACTCATGTCCATTAAGTCGATGATGCCAACTAACCATCTTGTCCTCTGTTGCCCCCTTCTCCCAGGATTAGAGTCTTTTCCAAAGAGTTGGCTCTGGACATCAGGTGGCCAAAATATTGGAGTTTCATCATCAGTCATTCCAATGAATATTCAGGTTTGATTTCCTTCAGGACTGACTGCTTTGATCTCCCTGTAGTCCAAGGGACTCTCAAGAATCTTCTCCAGCCATAGTTCAAAAGAATGAACCCTGGGCTGAACATGTGCAGTTAGTTCTCTGAAAACCAGGAGAAAGAGGCCAGTGGAGAAAGAGCTGAGAAGCTGGGATAAGGATGCTTCTAGTCAACAATCTCTGCCTCTTCCTGCTCCACCTGTTGAAATGCACAAATGTTCTCACTCGGCTCCAGGGCCCACCTAGTGCTCTGACACTCTCCTAGTCAGAGAATGGCCATCAGGACGATCATGAAGACGGTCATGAACTGAAATAGGAAATGCAAGAAGAAAGAGCAGATGTGGAACAAGAGGAGGACTTGTGTTGAAACTGAGGTTTGATCTCCTCACAGCTTTGTGCTTAAAGTTCAGAGTAGAGGTTAGAGATAAGAAAGCTGATTAGTAACACTATCTGCATTAAGATCATTGTGAAGCTATGAAACTAAATGAGATTGGTCTCAAAGAAGACTTTGTGGGACACTTTCATTTAAGAGGTAAATGGCAAAGGATGAGTTAGAAAAAGAATAAAGAGCAGCTAGAGAAACCAGTGGAGAAGACAGTTTGGAGACAGAAAACCACATTGCGACTGTCCTTAGAGTGCATTTCCTGTCTTCTTAGGGACAAAGAAGATGAAATCAGGTCATGTGCTGAAACTGAGAGAAGGGTTGCTATGAACATCTAGGGTGGAAAAAGCTTTTAAAAAGGTAATAGATGAATGAAAGAATTGCTGGACAGTGGGTAGGATGGAGCAGCAGTTATAGCATGAAGCTCTTGTTGGTGTTAAGTTGCTAAGTTGTGTCTGACTCTTTGAGATCTCATAGACTAGAGCCCACCAGGCTCCTCTGTCCGTAGAATTCTCCAGGCTAGAATACTGGAGTGGGTTGCCATTTCCTTCTCCAGGGGATCTTCCGGACCCAGGGATCAAACCCACAACTCCTGCATTGCAGGCAGATTCTTTACCACTGAGCCACCTGGGAAGCCCACTATAGGACATCAAATGAGAATGCTTCTTACTGACTCTCCTAAAGGTCACCAGGAAAATGTCTTTATCAAGCAAAGCTATGTTTATTAGATTTCAGTACGAGAGAAAATCACCTTGATAAAGCCTTAGTAGCATGTTGGGAGAGGGAAGTCAAGTCAAAGGAGTGTATTTGTAGGATTTAGAACTTGCCTGGATGATTTTTAGGTAGGTCTTGGAAAGCAGGGAACTGGTTGAGATTATGTGGAGTTATGACACCGTAACTTTAGAATGACGTGCACAGGGAAGCAAGGGTCTTGAAGGGAATCTTGATGATCACCCTGTTGGTCTTATTTCTCAGGAGCAAATAGTTCCTGGAGCAGGAGACTAAGTTATTTCATGCTTGTTCTCAGTATTATTTAACATAGGGACAGGAAAGTTTACCCAGATATTATTTAGCTCAGAGACAAGAAATTGTTTTGGTTTCAACTCTCATTTCCTAATTTTCTCTGGAAACAGCAAGAAGAGAATAGGAGTAAAAGTGAAGTACAGGATTATCCAGAGCTGAGAACTGACAAGCTATGTAAGATCCTAATGAGGGAGGTTATGCAGTCAAGCCTGTTAAAGGGAATATAGCTGGCATAATGAATTATGGGGGAAAATACAGGTCAGGATGGAAAACAATCCAAAGACCAGTAGAAGGGAAGGAGCAGAGGTTGAAGTAAATAGTGGACTCAGCGAGAGTGAGGATTTCAAAAAGGTTAAATAATAAGAGGGTGAATTGACAAAGAATACCAACATAATTTAAGTGGGGTGAAAAAGTGATAGCACACTTTTACAAATTACAAGTAATACACTCCCCTAGTTGTACTAGCATTTATACAGTAACCTGGAATAAATGCTTCTCTTGTCCTTTTCCCCATTTTCTGACTGGTACATTCATTCTTACTTTCAAAACCAGTTCAAATCTCTAGGAAGCTTCCCTGCCTTTCCCAAGCCCCTCTTCTGGACCATCATACCACATTCTGCCTCTATCTCCACATTGATTCTGCTCACAGGATGTTTTTAAGCAAGACAAGGAAGGGAAAACTACATTCATTTTGTGTTTTTGTTTTTTATTTTAATTGGAGGCTAACTACTTTACAATATTGTGGTGGTTTTTGCCATTACTTTGACATGAATCAGCCATGGGTGTACATGTGTTCCCCATCCTGACTCTCCCTTCCACCCCCCTCCCCATCCCATCCCTCAGGGTCATCCCAGTGCACCAGCCCTGAGCACTCTCTCATGCATTGAACCTGGATTGGCGATCTGTTTCACATATAATAATATACATGTTCCAAGGCTATTCTCTCAAATCATCCCACCCTTGCCTTCTTCCACAGAGTCCAAAAGTCTGTTCTTTACATCTGTGACTCTTTTGCTGTCTCGCATATAGGGTCATCGTTACCGTCTTTCTAAATTACGTTGCTTTTTAAAACCAAAACTGCCAACAGTCATTTGTGCCCCTAAGGGAGTGGCAGATTTTCTCTGTAGAGGGTCCTCTATTTAAGCAAATTAAGTTCACAATTCATTATGGCTGTGATCTCCAAAGTATGATTTGGAAGGATCCAATGAAACTATGAGAGAATGAAACGGCTTTGCATTTTAAATGAGCAGAAATTTGAGGACATTGGAGGCAAACAAGAAGAAAATGTAAGGAGATTACAAAGAGAGCAAAGGAACAAGCTGCCTCCATAAATAGGAGATGGTGGAATGAAATTGTCCTATTGTCAGTAGTGAAGGACAGGGAAGCCTGGCACGCTACAGTCTCAGTTCAGTTCAATTCAGTTCAGTCACTCAGTCATGTCCAACTCTTTGCAACCCCATGGACTGCAGCACACCAGGCTTCCCTGTCCGTCACCATCTCCCAGAGCTTGTTCAAACTCATATCCATCGAGTCAGTGACACCACCCAGCCGTCTCATCCTCTGTCATCCCCTTTTCCTCATGCCTTCAATCTTTCCCAGCATCAGGGTCTTTTCCAATGAGTCAGTTCTTCTAATCAGGTGGCCAAAGTATTGGAGCTTCAGGTTCAGCATCAGACCTTCCAGTGAATATTCAAGACTGATTTCCTTTAGGATGGACTGGTTGGATCTCCTTGCCATCCAAGGGACTCTCAAGAGTCTTCTCTGTTCAAAAGCATCAATTCTTTGGCACTCAGCTTTCTTTATGGTCCAACTGTCACAACCATACATAACTATTGAAAAAACCATAGCTTTGACTAGACGGACTTCGTTGGCAAAATAATGTCTCTGCTTTTTAAAATGCTGTCTAGGTTTGTCATGGCTTTTCTGCATGCTATAGTCTATGGGGTCTCAAAGAGTCAGACACGACTGAGTGACTGAACAACAGCAGCAGCAGTGAAGGTGGCCTAAGAGATTCTAAAAAGAGAGTACAGTAATATTCACACTCAGTTATTTACTATTTGGTCCTCAGTCACTACATCACTCCAAACATTTAATAAAGTCTAGTGTATGCAAGAATGCCTTGTTTTTCAGGAAATTAAGAAAAAAAGTGCTGAACTCCATATCTGGGTCTGTTCATGGCATAAAAAAATAGAATAGCCAAGGAAGAAAGGATACCAAAAAAAATCAAATTATTGGAGTCATCAGAAAATTAGAGTGAGGTGAGCAAGACAATATAAGCCGATGGAATCTAAAACAACAACAACAAAACTTCACAAGGGTGACGGGCTTCCTCTGGGATGTTCAGTGAGTGTTGGAGTATTTTTTCTTAAATATCTGAGGAAAGAGGATCCCAGTTTCCATCTGGGACACTTTCATGATTATATGTACATTCTACTTTTGACATAGAGTAACTGGTCAAGAAGTATTTGTTATATATATATATCAGTTCCATCTAGTCAAGGCTATGGTTTTTCCTGTGGTCATGTATGGACGTGAGAGTTGGACTGTGAAGAAGGCTGAGTGCTGAAGAATTGATGCTTTTGAACTGTGGTGTTGGAGAAGACTCTTGAGAGTCCCTTGGACTGCAAAGAGATCCAACCAGTCCATTCTGAAGGAGATCAGCCCTGGGATTTCTTTGGAAGGAATGATGCTAAAGCTGAAACTCCAGTATTTTGGCCACCTCATGTGAAGAGTTGACTCATTGGAAAAGCCTCTGATGCTAGGAGGGATTGGGGGCAGGAGGAGAAGGGGACGATAGAGGATGAGATGGCTAGATGGCATCACAGACTCGATGGATGTGATTCTGAGTGAACTCCGGGAGTTGGTGATGGACAGGGAGGCCTGGCGTGCTG
>SJYV01032706.1:218380-240424 GCA_006410875.1 Neotragus pygmaeus
TTTTTTTTTTTCTAAAAAGTATATCCTGGAGAGATGATGTGCTAAAATTTCCTTCCCTTCAGAAATCTCATTTATTACTGGGAGGTGAGAAGAAGGAGCTAGTTAAGAATGCTGCTGCTGATGGTCTCGTTTCTCACCTTGTAGAATAGGGCTTGTACTGCGTGCATGCTCAGTCCTGTCTGAACTCTTTGCTATCCCAGGGACTTTAGCCTGCCAGGCTCTTCTGTTTATGAAAATTTCCAGGCAAGAATACTGGAGTGGGTTGGTGTTTCCTGCTCCAGGGGATCTTCTCAACTGAGGGATCGAACCTGCCATCTCTTGCATCTCCTACATTGGAAGGGGGATTCTTTACCACTGTTCCACATGGGAAGAGAATAGGGCTTACCCATCTCCAAACATGTTAGATATTTGGAAAAAGGCTCTCAGATTCTTAGTTTGCTTCCTTTATGACTAGTTGCTAACACTCTTGTTTCCATGACCTGTTTTGCGCGCGTGTGTGTGTGTGTGTGTGTGGCTCCTTTACTGTTGTCAAGCTAGCCCTCGAATACTCAACTATCTGGATGAACTGTCTTGATTTGAGTTTTCCAGGTGGCACATCTGGTAAGGAACCCACCTGCCTATGCAAGAGAAGTGGATTGGAGCCCTGGGTTGGGAACATACCTTGGGGGAGGGCATGGCAACCCACTCCAGTATTCTTGCCTGAAGAATCCCATGGACAGAGAAGGCTGGTGAGCTACAGTCCATGGGGTCACAAAGAGTAGGATATGACGGAGGTGACTAAGCACACAGCATAATCCTTTGGAATATGGTTTTCAGTATTTGTCCTCCATCTCCCTATCCCCCATAGTACATTATACTTGTTCCAAATTGGCTTAATGAATTAAAATGTGGCTGGTGGGAAAAAGGGAGATTTGAAACATTCACTTGCCTTGAAAGAACAAAACTCTCATATGGTTCCAGAATATGAAAGTCTATATAGGTCATGTTTCTTCTAAGATATCAGTGATTTATCATTCTTTAGACCTCCATTTGCAATACCTTTATAAGTAATTTTACTTAAATGAGAATTAAAATTCTTTTTTGAACCTTCTTTGTGCAAAAGTGGCAGGGGACATTCAAGCAGCCAGTCTTGTAAGCTGTAAATATTTTTTTTGCTCTGGAATTTGCACTGGCAGGTAGAAGAGAGTGAGTAGTGAAGATCTCTTGAACTTCTAGGGTACAGAATCAAGGATCTATTTCATAGAGTAATTCCAAAGCATCCATAGTTATGTGGGAGCTCCTCTATGCCTCCTGAAGTAATCAAGTTCCCTGACTATCTCTATATGTGGTTTTCTTTCAATGCTTCTGAGGTGATATGGCTACATTTTATCATGGAAACTACCATATTTTATCAATCTAAGCTATTTATATTTTCACATTTTAACTTCTCAGAAATTGACATGCAGTAATTGATGGTGCATCATAATTTGATTGCCAGTATATTTTTATTCTTAGTGGCACATATGTTTGAGGTTCCATTTTATAATCAAAGTCATTTTAGATTCAGTGATTTACAGTCACTTATTTAAGTGCACCTTCAAAGATTGTCTACCTTTCAAATCTAGAATTACAACAGGAATCACAATCCTGGCCATCTCTGTATTCTGTTCCCCAAAGAAGAGCATTTTAAAACACACTTTAAAATAAAACAAATAAAAAAACTCACAAAATGTTTAGAAAACATTTCATGTTTCAATTTTTGTCATTTACTGTAAATTGTTGTTCTGAAAGCTCTCTTCCTTTNGGAAGTTGAAGATGTGTATAAGAGACAGTTTTAAAACACACTTTAAAATAAAACAAATTAAAAAACTCACAAAATGTTTAGAAAACATTTCATGTTTCAATTTTTGTCATTTACTGTAAATTGTTGTTCTGAAAGCTCTCTTCCTTTTAAACTCACTGCAAGTGTCCATAATAAATGAGGCCTTCATTTGAGAATGGTGAGCCATGTTAGTCAAATAACTACTGCTATATCATGTATCTTTACTTCCAATAAAAGAACATCCTGAATTGGATCCATGCATTTGATCTTGTCAATTACTGTGATAGTGAAAGTGTGTACAATTCTGAATCAACTGTCATGAGAGATTTAGTTATACTAGAGTCATGTCATGATATCGTAAACCTTAAAGTCCTTGTTCCAAAGATAGCTTATATATTAGATTACCTTCAAATATGCAAGACAAGTTTAATATTGCTCTCTAATGATTTGCTATGTTCTCTAGATATTTAATCTTTGTTCAGATTTGTGCTTAGTTTTGAATAAAGTTGAGAGGAGAATAGGGGACTAGAGGCGTTTATTGAGTGAAATCACCCTGAATCCTTCATGGCTACTGACCAAGCAGTAATGGAAAACGTGAACCAAGAAATAAAAACCTCAATAACACAGCAAAATCTGTTCTTCTCTGTCTATATATAAACCTTATGTGTTGGCTTTGGCAGCAGTTTGCTTTGTCATTCCAATAAAGTTCCTGAAATTCACTAGATATCCCTTCTTTTTACAGGAAAACATCTGCAAGTGTATTTATCTGGTTATAAACAAGAATATGGTTTACTTTTCAAATGACATAGCAGAAATATTTATTTGTTACTAGCAATATATATCATTAGCCTATCACAAAAACCTGTGAGCACATGCCCATTATGAAAATAGCATTCATAAGTTTAAAAATATACTAACTAGAGAAGCACACAGAGTGCTCTGTACCTTAGAACATTTTTATTGTACTGTTGAAAGAATTTCACTTTGCTGGACAGAAAACTGCTCTTAAACTTTCTTTGGGAAAATTTAGTTAAAACTAAATGATCCAGTTCAGTTCAATTCAGTCGCTCAGTCGTGTCCGACTCTTTGTGACCCCGTGAATCACAGCACGCCAGGCCTCCTGTCCATCACCAACTTCTGGAGTTCACTCAGACTCACGTCCACAAATCGAGTCAGTGATGCCATCTAGCCATCTCATCCTCTGTCGTCCCCTTCTCCTCCTGCCCCCAATCCCTCNCTTTCTGCCATAAGGATGGTGTCATTTGCATATCTGAGGTTATTGATATTTCTCCTGGCAATCTTGATTATGGATAAAAATATAATATGTGGATGAAAAAAACAACTCTATTTTATTAGGGCAAGAAGATCAGATTATTTCTTGTTGGTGTGAGAAAGCATCAAAAGGCAGGAGAACACATCTTAAATTACATGCTCAAAAACTGATAACAGGAAAGTGATTCATATATTTACATGTCATATGCTATAAAAATATGAATGATAAAGCTGCAGAATAACAAGCAATTATTGAGAGAAGGTAAAATATAAGGAGAAATGAAATCCTTATGAAAGAATAAAAGGATGAGCAAAGACTATTAGAAAGAAATAATAACCAGGTTGAGAATCTTAGCCTTGTCGGTACAGTGTGTTATGTATTTTCCTATCATCTCAGTAGGGCAGACAGCAGCAACACCTATACAACAACAGACCAGAGGTATACACACAAAATTGTGTTGGTCTAGAACATTCTACAAGTCAGTGATAGAGTCCAAGCCCAGTTTCCTACTCTGACACTGACTGTGGAAAAAAAAAAAAAAAAAGAGTAACAAAGGAAAGCCCACTTTGAAAAATCAGAAGTTCCTCCACCAACCCTCCCAGAACTGTAGACCCTTGATGGCATTCCATTTCACTACCCATCTCATTGCAGAAAGACCCACATCTGGCAAATACTTAACTATTGTTTTAACAGCTACTTTTTGGAAAATTTCAGATAACATTGGAGGCATTCTAGCAAATTAAGAATCACTATGTTAGAAGTAAATTATGATTTAAAAATATTGTATAGAAGCTTAGAATTTCAGACACCTAAATCATTTTTTTCATAACATTGTGGTTTGAGTCTAAAGCAATAAGCCTTGCTTCGAAGAATTAGATTTGCAGCCATATTTATATTATTAAAGCACTTTACAAGCTAAAGCAGAAAAATGAAGATTAAGGCAAGAGTTTTTTCTTTATTTATTTATAGAATCAAGGCAAGGAGAGTAAATTCAAGATGACAGAAAGTATTGTGAATGGAGTAGAATTGAGGTGTGAGGATTCCCTCAAGCCATAAAATCACTCCACATAAATATGTAACACTAGTGCAGGCTTTCTTTACATGCTACAGAGAAACAGACCAGATTTAAAAGCCAAAAGCTGTTGTCTTGTTGTATTGTTAGCAGTTGACCTAGCATACATAATATATAAAAATATAAAAGCCTGCGTACAGGCTAGTTTATGGAATAATATGGTCCTGAAATAATTATTAGACTATTTAATGGGAAAGTACAAAATCTTTATTCTCCTCTCCTGGAAAAGTCCACAGCACTCTCATTTCTTATTTTTGAAAAAGGATTTCTAACACTTGACACCAGATGATTTTTGCAAAGTGCTTTTAGAATTTGGATAAGACTGTTCTGAGTCACAAAGCACTGAACATTTTTTCCCTTTCTTTTCTTGTTGTAAAAAATAAGGACTTCATTCAGTCCATCAAGTGATTTTACAAAGCCAACCAAATCACTTATTTTCTTCCCCTCCATATTTCCCAGATTTCTAGGCAATTTTTCAGAAACCTCTTTTCCTTCATTGTAAGGAAAGAACCTTCCCTCACTATCCCCTCATGGTTACCTTTCCTGTCTGTGACTGCCTATAACTTTCCAGTCCTTAGGCCCATTGTTACAGAAATCCTGAAACAAAGCTGAGTCATTGGCCAGAAAGCACAGAAATAAATGAAGACTGCTGAAATCAGGACAGACGAGGCTATTTATTCAGTGTATAATGGCAAGGAAGTCAGCCACTATCACTTTCNTCCTTCCTGGGATATTTTAAGGGTTTCTTCCTTAATTAAAATAAAAAATTAGTGATAAGTGGTTTGGTATCCTTAAAGAGCTCACACAGCTTCAAACAAGTTTATTTAAATCAGGGAAATAATCATGTTTTGTCGAGCCCTTTTTCTGTTTTGTTCTGGTTTTGTTTGTTTTTTCATTTTTTTAATTTATTTTTTAATGGAAGGATAATTGCTTTACAGAATTTTGTTGGTTTCAGCCAAACATCAACATGAATCAGCCATAGGTATGCATATGTCCCCTCCTCCTTGAACCTCCATCAGGCCCTTTTAAAACTGCCTTTGTTCAAACAAGTATTTTTTTGGCAAAGTTCCAAGGTCTGTTTCCCATATTGCATCATTGCCTTTAATCTTTTTTATCATTAATATTTTAAAAAGGAAATTGGAATTAAAAAGAGAGAAGCAAAGTTATGTAATGAAATACATAGCAGAATCCACAGAGGTATTTTTGCAATGCAACTTGGAAAGAGAAATGAAATCAAGACAAAAAAAGAAAGAAAGAAAGAAAATGAGTTGGCCAAAAGCTTCGTTTGGGAACAGTACATCTGATGTTGAAACCGAACGAATTTTTTGGCCAAGACCAAATATCAGGGTCTTGAGGCTACTGCACTGCTGCCTTCGGGAGAGAGGGGGTTGGGGGAGGAACTGTCAGAGATCATTTAGAACTTCCCCCTGGAGCTCAGATGTAGCAGGAATAGAATTGCCCAAGGCACAGTTCAAGTTTCATAACTGTGCATATGAAAAAATAGTCACAGCAGCATTAATATTTTCTCCTTGTACTTTAGATCCTAAAATGATTTTTAAACGTACCTCAATACTTTGGCCAACTGATATGAAGGGTTGACTCACTGGAAAGGATCCTGATGCTGGGAAAGACTGAGGGCAAGAGAAGGGGGCGGCAAAGGATGAGATGGTTAGATAGCATCACTGACTCAATGGATATGAGTTTGAGCAAACTCCTGGAGATAGTGAAGAACAGGGAAGTCTGATATGCTGCAGTTCCTGGGGTCACAAAAAGTTGGACATGACTTAGTGACTGAACAACAACAAAGTTTCTTCTTTAATAATAACTTACATTTATTGGTGCCTATAACATGCCAAGCATTTCACATATGTAATCCATTTAATCTTCGCCATGTCAGAAAGAAACCAAGGAAACAGATGTACCAAGTAATGTCAGTAAATACATGGAATGGCAGGGATTAGAACTCAGCCTTCAGGGATCATGGGCTAGACATCAGAGTTCAGCCTCTAACTACCACACCACCTCTCTCAACTGAGTTATTCTGCCTCTACTTGGCTATGATGAATCAAGAGTCAAGAGCTTACAATTCCATACTTCCTAATATGCATTATCTGACTTAATCTATACATTATGATAAATTCAGGATGTTGAAGACTAAGTCAGCCAAGGGCGATTTTTTTTTTAAATATCAAAAGTCTACAATCCCAGAAATTCATTTTAACAGTGATCAAAAAGAGTAGAAGTCAGTCAAAGGCAGGCTTATCTTAGATTTTATCCCAGAGGAACATTATGAAAGAATCAAGAAATCTATGAAGAAACTGGCTTTTGCTATAAAGATGTGACTAAGAGGTTACATGCAAATTCCATCCCTGATCCCACTCTGAGGAGTGCAATTCTCCCTGCTTTAATATCTTAGCATCTTTTGGTTTCCTTCATACTTAAACTTTCATAAAGTATATCTCAGTCTCTTTATTTGTAAAATCTGGGTAAACTTATACAGTGTAAAGTTTAGACAGATTACTCAAAATGCTTGAAACAATTCCTAACATAACATAGAGGAGAGACTCAGTAAATGTTAGTGGGCATTTATTATTTATAGTATTTCACATAACAAAGTATTGCATATATTTTGAGTTCTTTTTTATTCAGTTCAACAAACAACAACTATAAAACAATTCACTCATTTCTCCCATCCCTTTTCACTTTAACATAACAAATTACCACATATATTTTGGGGATCATTCAATGCTTGACTCCTCACTTCTAGAATATAAGCTTCCTGGTGGCAGGGACAATTGACCACTGTGCACAATCACAACCATGAAGAACGTGCTTCCTGGTGGTGAAGAATCACCTGCAATGCAAGAGATGCAGAAGATGTGGATTCAACTCCTGGAGAATAAAATGGCAACCCACTCCATTATTCTTGCCAGGAAAATTTTACGGACAGAGGAGCCTGGCAGGCTACAGTCCATGGGGTCACAAAGAGTCAGACATGCCTGAGCAACTGAGCACACCATCAATAAATTATGAGCAGAACAATCACTTCCGGGTGAAAAACATGAATGCTGCACTCAGTTCTCCTCCTCAGTCTTTCCTGGGTGTAGAAGAAAAGGAGTACAACACTGAATCCTGATGTAGAAGACATCTGCTCTGGGGAGTAGCTGGATCCACAGGCAATGATGATCAGAGAGAAGAAAACCTCTACTGTTTAAGCCTCTGAGCAATAAGCAATAATGGGGTGCTTTACTACAGCAGCATAATCTATCTACATTGACGATTACAACACATTTCATTCCCACAACCTACAATAAGGTCTACCACCTAGTAAGTAATCAAATATATTTTTACTAAATTAATAAATCAAAAGCTTTAATGGTTGACAAAGACTTTAGTTAAATTATTTTCAACTCTATTCTGTATACAACGAAAAGCTTTGGAAATTTTAATTAATTCACACATAGGGATCATAATCTGCTGTTGCTAAGTGACTTCAGTCATGTCTGACTCTTTGCAGCCCTATGGACTGTAACCCACCAGGCTCCTCTGTTCATGGGATTCTCCAGCCAAGAATACTGGAGTGGATTACCATGCTGGGTACCAAACCAGCATCTTAGATATCAAAGCCAGTCACACATGCTTTGCACTACCAAGGGACTCCATTAAAGTTTTATTGAATTTCAATTGAATAATTTTTTCTGTGAAGTGTTTTTGAGAAAGATTTCTGTCACAGAGTCTCTTACTTAAATGACCCTATCTAAAGGCACCAGTGCCTTACAGAACGTGCTTGCAGAACTCTGTGTGTGGTCCCTGCCTGCGAACCAGTCACCACACAGATGCAGAAATTCTTCATAATCACATAGATTACACTAGAAACCAGAAGGACCTGAAGGTCAAAAACATTAAGACAACTTGTTTAATAAATTGAATTTGCAGATTCTCTGGTCAGGGAGGAGGAATGGGGGATGGGCATTTGGTTACTTATTTCAGCGAGAATCAATACATTTACCAAGACAAAAGAAAAACCATGACCTCAGTTTAATCTGGTTGGAGAAACATGACAAGCTGCATCAGTGGTAACGGTGGGGTCAGGCAGAGGAACTGATGTCATCACAGAAAAAGTCATGAGGTCCAAGAGAATGAGAAAATGAAACCTGAGGCTCTGTCTGGTAAATGAGAAAGAAATCACAGGAAGAAAAAAAAAATGTTGCCCTCCAGCACTACTCATGGATCTGAGCAAATTACTTCTTTAGAATGCTCAATTTCTGCAGCATCCCAGCTCTAGTGTCCAGGGACCACACTCAGTCACTTCGGTCATTCCAACTCTTCTGCCCATGGGATTTTCCTGGCAAGAATACTGGAATGGGTAGCTATGCCTTCCTCGGGGATCTTCCTGACCCAGGGATCAAACCTGCGTCTCCTGCATTGCAGGCAGATTCTTTACCACTGAGCCTTTCAAGAAGCCAGCCTGGGGGACCACCAGGCTCATAATAACATAGATATTGGGAGGTGATCTGGCATCTGGTCTGATAGAAATGTAGAAATAAGCAGGTCTACGGTGGTGGGGGAAAAGTGAAAGGTCAGTGTTGACCTGTGTGAACACAACAGAAACTCTGGGCTTTGAAGAGAGAGTACCAGGATGACCTGGGGTCCCTAGGCAGGCATCTTATCTCTACCATTATCTAACACAAGCAAGTACTTAAACCTCTCAGTACTTTCATTTTCTCCCCTGAAAATGAAGATATAACAGTGTGACCTAAGAGGATTGTTTTGAAAACTTGATTTGGTTAATACAGGTACAGCACAGTTGTCCAACATACAGCATTTCTCAGGAAATGGCAACCTTTGCTATTATGCCCTGGGACACAAACTCGTGACTTGTGGAATGCAGTCCTTACCAGTTCTGTGTCCCTGGGCACATTACTCACCTTCTCTGCACCTTAGCTTTCTCATCTGTAAAATGGAGTAATAATTCTTATGTCATAGGGCCGTTAGAAGGCACCATGATACACCTAGTAGAGTTTCTCGCTCATAGTTATCCCACGATCACTGACATTAGTACTATTTCTTCTGTTAACAGTAAGAAGCTGAATAGGATAGCAGACATTTTGGCTCAGGCACCAGGAAATGCAGTGGGGCTGAATGGGAGTGAGGGTTTAAATGTACACACAGAGTATTTGGGGAAATGAAAAAAACGAAAAAGGCTCTCATATTTGGAAAAAAAGTGTATGTGCTTAGAATGGTGGGGTCTTGGCCCTTCTGACATACGGTCACCAAGGTTGTAACTCATGTAAGAAACTTGAGATAAATTTCTGAGAACAGAGATCTGCTCTCATTTCTTTGCATTCCCTTAGTTCCCAGCACAGTGCTAACGGCCCCAAACATTTGCTGAACCGGTTCAGAACTCGGGTCACGCGCCCTGACTGTCCAGCAGAGGCCGCCCTGGGCCGGGACTCTCGGGACTCGAGCGCCGGGAGAGGAAAGGCCAGGGGTGGCCTTGTCGTCGCCGCGGGGCCCGGGTGGGAGGGGTTTGGCGGCGGCTGTCGCGGCGGCGGAGGCGGCCCCGGGCTCCGGCGGCTGGGATGGAGCAGAAGCGCGCCGGGCGCCGGAGGACGAGCAGCTGACGGAGCCGCGCGGCGCTCGCCTCGCTTCCCCTGCCGCCGCCCGGGCCGCCCGGCTCCCGCCGCAGCCAGCGGGCCGAGGAGAAGCTGCCCGCGCTCGGGGGCGCTCGGTCAGTCCCGGCAAACTCTCCTGCCGTCCGCGCCGGGCTCGGCACCGAGTACCAAGGTACCATGGTCTGCAAGACCCTCTTCGCTCTCTGCATCTTCACGGCAGGTATTTTGGGGCGCTGTCCCTGGCGGAGGGGTCGGGCGCGGTTTGGGACCCGAGGCCAGCGCTGGGTTGGGAGCTGAAGCCGGGGAGTCGGGAAGGAAGTCGCCGCGCGCGGTTGGCAGGATTGGTGCGAGCCTCTCGGGTTGCGCAAAGGTATGAGCGCACTTGGTTTTGGGGGTGATGCGCGTGTTTGGAGATTCTGTGCCGAGGCGGACGGAGGGGTTGACAGGGCTCTTCCGGCCGCAGCTCGCCTCCGCAACAAACTCCGGGCTTTGTGAAACAGGTGGCTGCCCGACGCGTTTGAAGCCAGGCTTGGCGACGCTAGGGTTTCTCGGGTCTCCGAGCACACCACGCCAGAGTTGGGCGTCAGACTTCCTGACGCAGTTGCACGCAGAGAGGGATGAGAAAGAGAAGCAGGCCGGGGGTAGCATCTGGGAAAGCGTGAAGTCTTGGCTGCGCACCCGCCCGGGCTGGTTTGCGTTCCCCGAGTTTTGGTGGGCTCTGCCTCTGCGTCCTTTCCTATTTACGCTTGAGGATGGTGCGGCACTGACAGCCCCGCTCCCACCCGGCTCGAGCTTCCGATCACCGCTGGGGAGTTACCACTTCTACCTTGTGGCCCCTGGCTTCCCCAGAATCCGTGCCCCTGGCTGAAACTGTTAACTTGGCAAACACTAGCATTCTCCTGGTTCCACCCCTGCCCCTCCGGCCGGCTCGGCTTCCCCACGCGCGTATTTCTCTGGACCACGGACGGCAGCGGCCTCTAAGCAGGGGGCTGGGGAGAGAGGAGCCCAAGGACTGAGCTTGGCTTGGTGGGGAGATACAGAAAGGCGCTTTGAGTCAGAGGTCGGGGTACCCAGTTTTTCTAGAAAACGCAGGCCGACAAGGGACAGGCATAGGCGGAAAAAGCCGCCGAGTGCGCGGGCGCCGGCGTGTTTAAAGATAAGAATGTCCCAAAGCCACGTCCATACACAAATCATTTGACTCATGCTTGTAGAACGTGTATATATATTTTTCGTACTGAATTGCTTGGGTTCCTATAATCATGGACACAGGTCATCACAATCCCATAAGAAGAAACTAGGGATTTCCTGGTAGCTCAACAAAGGATAATGCAGTTTTGAGGAAAAGTTTCCCAACTTGAGGCTAGAGAGTCTTCTTCCTCTACTTGCTGAGCGCCTCGGAAAGCTGTCTTTTCTCTGCTGTCTGCGCGGTTCGGAGCGTCCGCAGCCTTGGCCAGGCTGGGAGCGCACGGATCCCGGCAAGTGTGACAGCGAGGGTCCCGGCTTTGCCAAGAAACGTTTATGAAATGACAGGGAAGGTGCCTTCCATTCTCCTCGCTAGAAATCTTTCCATGAGGCTCGAGGCTCAGAAAACCGTCAGTTAGCCAGTAGGTAGGTTTTGTTGGCTAATTTTATTTAGTGGCTTGTCTTTTTAATTTCTTCCTTTTGTGCGTATGTGTGTGTGTGTGTGAACAACTCTAGCAGTTGGCAACGCTGGGATTAGGCAGTGTATTGTGGACCACCACCACCCCACCCGCCTCGCCCAGCCCCCGCGCAAGGAGCTCACGATTTTTTCTCCCTCCTTGGCCAATTTTAGAGTTTAGCTCTGCTGTTTTTTGCAGCTGAAATCTTGCCTTTGTTCCTGGACAGAGTGAGGAGGCTGGATGCTCAGGGACTGACTGAGTAGCCTCATTCTCATCCTAAAGCACCTGTGTTGAGGTCAACGTCCAGAAGATCACAGCCTCCGACTTCCAGGGCTCCCCTGACCCCCGGAAGACATAGTTATGTTTCTGGGTCCATCTCCCAAACAGAGCCTGCAGAAGCTTCATCCTTTCCTCTGAGTTTGTGCCTGGGAAGGTCTCTTTGGGGATCACTGTGTTAGATCTGCCTACAGTAAGTTATCAGGAAAATCATATAAAAATATGTATAAATACCTTATGAGCTTCTCTACATCCCCAAGTAGGGTGCTTTCAGAAACTAAAATACAACTTTTCTAGAAAACGTTGGTAAAGGAGACAGGGACTAGGGTTCTTAAGATGAAAGTGGCATGCATGTTTCAGTGGATCGTTCTGGCTCCCATGGCAAAGCTCTAACGAGTTTCACCAGGCAGTTGCTTTGTCTTTTCTTTTGTTTCTTTTTTAATCCGTCCAACTTTAGTGGCTTCAGGAAATTTTCTATAAAACTCTCAATGATACTTCTTGAGTCAGGAATGGGGCATAGCAGGGAACTTTTTTTTTTAGCTTAATAAATCTACTCATTATAAATACTTAGCATTTCTTCTAACGTGTATAATGGACAGTTGTAAATATCTGTGCATTGTCAACAACACAGCAAAAGTAGACCTCTACACTTAGTTGTATTTTAAAAAGAAAGAAGAGAGAGAAATCTTGAGCTGTCTTCAGTTCTTCCAGAGCTGACTGAGGTAGAAAACGAGCGTGGCTATTTTACAAACCATTCCCAAACACCTCTAAGGCCAGTACTCTAGGCATACAGAAACACTACCTCTAAATTACAAGCCAGAACCTCTGAAGTGTGGCATCAGAACCAAGAGGGAAGGGAGAATGAAGGGCCACAGGAAGTCTCCATCTTCACCCCTCTCTGTTTCTCCACTGGCTTCAGTTCTGTCGTTCCCGCCACCATTGTTGCCACCCTCCAGTGCTCTATGGCACAATATGTTCAAAAATTCCCTCACTGAGACATCTGAGATTTACTGGAACTTTCCAAAGGCCTTTTCCAAACATTCAAGTAGTTCAAAGGAGAAACAAGATAAGAAAGATACAACAACCCTTGACTCCATGTTTTCTGACGTGGGTTCTGCCCTGTATGTCCCTGGTCTCCCCACCCCACCCCAGAGAGAATGCAGCATTCTGCCCCATTACCCAAGCTTGGTGATCAAGACCAGCAGGGCTAGATTCCAGTCTGCCACCCAGCTCGAGTGCCTGTTTGTGTCTTGCGCCTGTAACATCATTCTTCAGGTGACTAACATCTCAAATGTCCTTCCTGGAAGACCCCACCCTCCACGTTTATGGCTCTGTTCTCACTATAGATCCCAATATATGGAAGGGCCTTATCATAAGCTTATTAAAGGAGTATCATAAATCTTACCATAAACATGTTAAAAATAAACCCAAAAAGTGCACACACGTTTAAGGCAACAGCAGGATTGCCTATGGTTGGTTGAGAGTGGAGGTGAAGGGTGGCATGCATTGCTTTAGCCTGGTTACCGCCTATTCCCCTGAAGTCTGCGTCACAAAGGGATACATCCTTTACTGGGAAACCTACCTGAGAAGGTAGAAGTTTTCTATTACTATGGGATACATTTGTTGACACAGTATTGCAAAGTGGTGAGCACTCAAATTCTGCAGTTAGATTGCCTTGTACGAAGCAAAATTATTAACACTAAATTGTATAATCTAGGGACCCAATCTAACCATTCTTGACTTTTATTATCTACAAAATTGAGGGACTAAAACCTAATTAGGTTGTTGAAAGTGGTAAATGACTGTTCATACCTATAATGCCTGGGACATAGTAAGCACTCAATAAGTATTAGCAGTTGTTATTGCTGTTATTCTGATTAATAAACCTGACTGTGTTCAGCACCAATTAGGTCATCCTCTCTGAAGTGTATGTGTTTCTGCTTGGCCTGTGTAAATTGAAGATCTCAACTAATATTCCAGCACAGTGCCAGCTGTTCTGGCAAATCTTCATGTGCAAATTAAGAAAAGATTCAGCTGAGCCTACTAAATGCCTAATTTGAAAAGGTTAACAATTGCCAGCTCAAATTTAGCACAACAGTCCAAAAAACACTCAGTAACAAACAGAAGTGTCACCAAAGACTTTATTTCTTCCATAAAGTCTTTTGCAAACTGATCTGTTTCAAGAGCCCAACTCGGCTAAACCTTAAGGTCAAATAAGGCTTCCCTGGTGGCTCGGGGGTAAAGAATTCACCTGCCAATGCAGAGACATGGGTTTGATTCCTGGGTCTTAAACATCCTACATGTCACACCACGACTATTGAGTCTGTGTTCTAAAAACCTGGGAACCGCTCTAAAGTCATATACAGCTACTGAAGCCCACACCATAGAGTCCATAACCCACAATGAGAGAAGCCACTACAATGAGAAGCTCCAGTGAGAATCACTACACTGTAATGAAGAGTGGACTCCGATCACCACACCTAGAGAAAAGCCTGTGCAACAACAAAGACTCAGCCTAGCCAAAAATAAATAAATGAACAAATAAAAATTTTAAAAAAATGCCAGGTGCCCAGATCACGAATTTTGGATAATTGAGATCAAACAATTTAGGAAAAGGCATTTCCTTTTGTATGAATGACCCAGCATGGCTCTCTCCAGAATCCAAAATCATCTGTAATGGCCAGATCTCTAATTTAACCTGATCATTTGGGCCTAATTTAGTAGTGTTTATGTTTTCCTAAGAAAAATATTGCACAAATGTATACTCCTCTTGAGCAGATTTTCTTAAACAATAATTTTGCAGGGGGCAGGGGTAGGGGGTACTGCATTCACTGGAAACAATGAAGAGGGATGTTAAACATAGTTTCAAAAGGGATTGGCTATTTTTTAACACCCAAATGAAAGGAATCTTGCTATAGTATTTACAATAGTTTTCTCCCTTTTTGAAATATCTGTTACTGAAATTGTACATGTTAGTTTAGGAAACAAATAGAGTCATCCCTCAGTATCCATAGCCTGCCCTCACCATAAAAAATCCTCAGATACTCAAGTGTCTTATATAAAATGGCATAGTATTTGCATATAACCTACACACGTTCTTCTGTATACTTTAAATCATCTGTGGTGTTGGAGAAGACTCTTGGGAATCCCTTGGACTGTAAGGAGATCAAATCAGTCAATCCTAAAGGAAATCAACTCTGAATATTCATTGGAAAGACTGAAGCTGAAGCGCCAATACTTTGGCCACCTGATATGTAGAGCTGACTCATTGGAAAAGACCCTGATGCTGGGAAAGATTGAGGGCCGGAGGACAAGGGATTAACAGAGAATGAGATGGTTGGATGGCATCATCGACTCAATGGACATGAGTTTGAGCAAACTCCAGGAGATGGTGAAGAACAGGGAAGTCTGGCATGCTGCAGTCCATGGGGTCGCAAAAAGTCAGACACGACTTAGCCACTGAGCAACAACAATAACAAAGTTGCTTAAAATACCCAATGAAATGGAAATGCTATGTCAATTGTTTCAGGCACGCAGCAAGTTCAAGTTTTGGTTTTGGGAACTTTCTGGAACTTTTTTCCCAATATTTTCAGTCTGAGATTGGTTGACTCCATAAATGCAGACCCCATGGATATGGAAATCTGACTGTATTTGCTTTGTTAGCAAGATATTAAATAAAACAGTTGCCTAGAAAAAATTAATTCTTCATTTAGGATATATCAGTGGTCATGAAAAAAGGTAGGCCAACAGTGGGTACCTGCATTATGCAATCACTGCTTTTTACTTGGATTGTTAGTTGCTCAGTTGTGTCTGACTCTTTGTGACCCCACGAACTGTAGCCCACCAAGTTCCTCTATTCATGGGATTCTCCCAGGCAAGAATATTGGAGTGCGTTGCCATTTCTTTTTCTAGGGGATCTTCCCAGCCCACGGATTGAACTTGGGTCTCCTGTATTGCAGGCAGATTCTTTACCGTCTGAACCACCAGGGAAGCTCTAACCTATTAACCACTTTTACTTGGAAGTACAAGGTTAATAGGTTATCATCCAGTTAATGTACACATAAGGTGAATCCCATGGACAGAGGAGCCTGACAGGCTACAGTCTTGCACAGAGTCGGACATGACTGAAGGGACTTAGCACACACAAAGGGTTACTATAAAATAAGACTCATTTGTGTATGTAGTTCATGGCATTATATTTCGTAGTCACAGCTTAAATTATTTCAGTGATGGGGATTGATGTGACATCAGATTTTCTGATATGTGGATCTTTAAATAGTCTTCATGATCCTTTACAGCAGTTCAGCTTGTTTCTTTTACCTGTTCTAATACTGTTGAGACTTTTGCCATTTATAAGGTAATATAAACCATTAAAGCAAAATAAATGATTATATAACTGTTTCCATATTTGTTTTTCGTTGGTGCAAGATAGTATAATATTGATTGAAAATAAACTATTTTAATTTTCCTTGGGTACATATTGCCAGGTTTAGCAATGAAAAATACAGGATGTCCAGTCCAATTTGAATTTAAGTAAATATGAATTCTGAGTCTATCCCACTTAGTGCTTGGGACACACTTAAGCTAATTCTTCCTTGTTTATCTTGAATTCTGATGTAATGAGGCACCCTGTATTTTGTCTAGCGGTGCTACCTTTGGCCTTCCATATGTGGTTCATCAGAACAATGGGTTTGACATAGGATTGGCTTTATTTTGAACTGTGCCTCACCCAGCTTTGGCTGCCCTACACCATTTCATTCATTAGTCACAATCTGTTCATGGGAAGAAGGCACCGAGATTTCAAAGCAGCTCTGTCTCTGGAAACAACTTACAAGGTTAGGCTTCAAAGGGAGCTCTCCAGTGGAACGTTTTGAATTGGATTGCATATCCATTCACTGTGCTCTGTGGTGGGTTTCTGAACAAGTGGTGGGGTTTCTTTAGCTTCCCCAAGGCTACATTACTTTACCTTCCTTGTGACCTTTCCTTCAACAACGAAAAAAAAGTATATTGTTTAAAATGGTAGCAGTGTTCTTGCATAGGAACTGGAACTAGTAGCTTTGCAGAATCCAGCTGGCAGCTGATTAAAAAAGAAAGTTATAGAACAGCTTTGGATTTCAAAGTTCTCTTCTCTGCCAGGATTTTAACACATCTCACAAATATTACATAAGGTTTGCATAATTCCTGCAGGAAAGGTCTATATGTATCAGTTGAAAGCTTTGGCTCTATGAAGCCTAAAGCAGCACATTAGACAGAATTTCAAGGCAGACTGGGGGGAAAAAATCCTTGAAGCAACTAGGCTGTGCTGGAAATTTATACCTTTATACCTAAGGCTAAAAAATTGTGGAAAGTTACCAGGTGTGATATTTAGAAAATATGTCTATTCAATACAAAATACAATGGATGATAGAATACAACTTTGATAATATCTTACACTTGCAATCCAAATTCTGACACTTGATTTTCTTTTCTATCAAGGAGGAAATAGGACAGAGATTTTAGGGCAGGTGTTGCACATGAAAAGAACTGGGAGAGAAAGGATTTTGTTTATTTGATTTTTCATTTTTTTGGTCATGGTTGTGAACTTAAAGCTACCATTCAGGCTTCCTGCTGATTAGAACACATTAAAATATACATTACCTTTAAAATTAGGATGTTCTTGCCAGGTCTGTGTAGTACAGAAGCATAACCTCATTACTGAGAGGGTTTATCCACCACTCTTGTATCCAGGATGAGTTGTTATTGGCGCTGTCTGCCCTTTATGAAACCTTTTCATTTTCCATTGGAAAAGTTTTTGTGATCCTACAGATAGACAGCAGACAGATACCATTATACTGGCACTGAACAGTTATTTCACCATTAACCCCTCTATATTGCATGATTCTTGCTTTGTAATTTGGACTGTAATTTGGAGTCTTTAGAAAGAACAATAAAACTTATTGTGAGGATAAAAAGGTGCCCTCTTTATTCACCATGCAAAAAGCTGCATGTGTTTTGTTGTTTCTTGCTCAGCGGCTCAGTCATATCCAACTCTTTGCAACCCCATGGGCTGCGGCACACCAGGCTTCCCTGTCTTTCACTATCTCCCTGAGTTTGCTCAAACTTCTGTCCACTGAGTCAGTGATACCATCAATCATCTCATCCTGCCCTCGATTTTTTTAGGGAAATGTTTAAGATCTCAGTCATTCTCTTGAGTTAAAGTAATATGCCACATTAGGAGAAGACTCAGTCCATCTCAGAATTAGGACATGAGGATCTCTCAGAGCCCATTTGTCCATCAGAAGGTGCTAAGGAATCTGGTGGTCTGAACACCTCTTTCTTGGTTTGGGAAAAGTAGGTTATTGGTGGATCACATACTGCTGGTCATGAAAATTCTCTCTGTTGTTAGATCAGCTGCATGAGAGGTAACATCAAGCTGAATATGGCCATCACCCAACTGATGGGAACTCAGCGTGTTTTATCTTAAAAATTGCAATGTTGTCAGAGTTGGCAATCCAGAAGAGAAATCTCTAGAACTGAACTTTCTGAAGAACTGCACAGACAGTTCTGAGTAGGAGAAAGAATTACAAATTTTTGAGGATAAATAATCATTTAAGTTTGTTGTTGTTTAGACATTAAGTCATGTCTGACTCGTTTGTGAACCCATAAACTGTAGCCCACCAGGCTCCTCTGTCCATGGGATTTCCCAGGCAAAAATATGGAGTGGGTTGCCATTTCCTTCTCCAGGGGATCTGCCCAACCCAGGGATTGTACCCACATCTCCTGCATTGGCAAATAGATTCTTTACCACTGAGCCCCCAGGGGAGCAATATGGTTTTATCTTCCAGGAGATGTAGGTGGGAAAGGAAGTGTGATATCAGATTATTGTATATATGGAAAGTGGATAAGAAATGGACAGAGGGCAGGGGCCATGGCTGTTTCAAAATTTCTGTGGAGAATACATGGAAGAGGCTGGGGGTGGTCCGCTGCATGACATGGTAAGAATGTCAGATAGCTGAGAATGTCAGATGGCTGAGTGAGGCTGAGAAGTGAGCACTGAAATTATTGGGGCTACTAAAGTCCAAAGCATCTCCTTGATGATGCTGCTGGGAATGGAAAATTAATCCAGTTTCACTTTTAGGCAAGGGGGATAAACAATTTTCCCTCTAAATTTATATGCATATCAAGTGTCTTTTAGTCCACGTTTCTAGTTTTGTGAAAGGTTGCAAATTGAGCCTTTCAGAGGAATCATTGTGATGGCCCTTAAATGCCCTGAGATTTCAAGAGAAATTTAGCTGCATGGTTTGGTTCCATGAAGGAGGACTGAGTGGGGCTGAGTGACTGGGGCTTGCCCACTTCCAGGCAGTCCTCCTGGACTGCACGTCCCAAAGAGTCTATTTTTGAGCAGATTTGAAGAGAAACACAGCCCTGGTACTTACCTGGTAAGGATAGGATTTGTGTTACTTCCTCTGAGAGGCAACATGGTATGGTGAAAGGGGCTTTGGAGGAAGACAGGCTGGTGGGATGCCAGCTCCAGGGTCTTGACTTCCTTCTAGAGTCATGATAATATGTTTATTATCATAAACATTGAATGCCATGTAGGTAAATATCCAGCGAAGGTTTATTAAACAGGTATACCAACAGATAGAAGATTTCTTTTATTTCATTTGTTTATCGCCTCTCACTCCTAGAATGTAAGGTGCATGGGAATTTTAGCTGTTTTATCTCTGCTGTCCTCCAAAGCTTGGAGAACAGAGCAAGACATGGAATGAGTGCCTAGCAAATATTTGTTAAATTAATTTTTAATAGAGAACCTACACATCTGTCTAAGGCTTTGGAGATATGGCAATGAACAGAATAGATGGAAGACTACCCTCAGAGAACTTACATTCTTTGAAGATGATGAATTTTGACTTGGTCAATAGTTGACTGTTTCATAGTCATCTCAAATCCATCACGTCAAAATCTTGAAATCTGAATGCAGCCATAAGGGTTAATTTTGAATCCATACTGGATCTGCTTCTGTGACTTTAATTCTTACTTTGCCATCTGTGTTATTATAGGCGTACATAATGGCCTGCCTCAGGAGTGCTACCCACCCGCCTCTGCTTGACCCTTGGGCTAGGGTGCCTTTGTTTGGCTCATAGGGAGATAGCCTGATCCTGTCCACCTGTTAAGGGCTGTAAGGAAGTGAAACTAACATATGCCGCTGCTGAGGCTTGTCATTCTAGAAGATATTTGCATGGGTTAAATGGTCTTTTTACTTTGTTTCCTCACCTCCCCTCATCTCTGATCCATAAAAGAACCTGGCATCCAGGCCCCAACAAGATGGTTACTTTGAGGCCCTGATCTGCCATCTTCTCTGCCAACCAGCTTTCTAAATAAAGTTGTCTTCCTTGCTTCAACACCCCATCTCAGATTTACTGGCCTACCCTGCAGTGAGCTGAGCAAGCTTGGAGTCTGTTACGTGTACTCTTGGACTTTTCTCCTTACACAGGCCCCAGTGGAGGCCTTCCTCACCCCAGTTAGTGGCAACCCCACCTTTTGAATTGCTCATGTTGAAAATCTTGATTCATCTTTTTTTTTGTTTTTCCTTTTAAACTGTTTATTTTGTATTAGAGTATAGCCGATTAACAATGTTGTGATGGTTTCAGGTGAACAGCTATGGGACTCAGCCATACATATCCCTATATCCATTCTCCCCCAGACTCCCCTCCCATCCAGGCTGCCACATAAAATTGAGCAGAGGTCCATGTCCTATATATTAGGTCCTTGTTAGTTATCCATTTAAAATCTGGTAATGTGTACATGTCCATCCCAAACTATCCCTTCCCCCATCCATCTCCCTCAGCAATCATAAGTTCATCTTTTAAGTCTGTGAGTTTCTTTCTATTTTGTAAGTAAGTTGATTTGTATCATTTCTTTTTAGATTCCACCTATAAGGGATGTCACAAGTATTTCTCCTTCTCTTTCTGATATACTTCATTCAGTATAACAATCTCTACGTCCATCCATGTTGCTGCGAATAGCATTATTTCATCATTTTTAATGGCTGAGTAATACTTCACTGTATATAGCTACTACATCTTCTCATAATGAGTCATCTTTGAGTCTCTTTTTCTCTCAACACCCCTTATCCAGTGCTTCAAGGGCTTCTGTTCGCCCTACCTTTAATGTTCATACAGAAGGCAGACTCTTTCTGTCTCCTTCATTAGTGTCTGT
The DNA here is from genome assembly GCA_006410875.1 of Neotragus pygmaeus. NCBI lineage: Eukaryota > Metazoa > Chordata > Mammalia > Artiodactyla > Bovidae > Neotragus > Neotragus pygmaeus. The sequence goes on from SJYV01032706.1 coordinate 239,256, forward strand.
GGTGTGATTCCCCCATACTCTTTCTCCTGGAATTCTGCGGGGGCCTCCTCTCAGGCCTTGCAACTTTAACCCTTTACCCCTTAAGGTCTGGTTTCTGCAGAGCAGCGGTCAATCCAGAGGAAATGTATCAAATGATACCATTGCTCTGTTCACAGCTCTGCCGCAGCTTCCTGTTGCAACAGAGTAAAATTCTAGCACATGGCCTTAGAGCTACCATCCAGGTCTTCCTGAGCTGCTCCCTGTTCATCTTTGGACTCAGATTTCTACCTCTCCTCTGGTCCCCTGGCACCTGTCATGCTGGTTTCCTTATCACATACCATGGCTGGTTCCTGTCTCTGGAATATCCATGTGGATATTCTCCATATATCCACACGGTTAATTTCTTCACCTCCCTAAAACCTTTGCTCAAATGTCATCTTCTCAGTGAGACTTGATCCTGATTAACAATTTTTTAATTGAACTATAATTGCTTTACAATGTTTGGATAGTTTCAGCTGTCCAGTGAAATGAATCCACTATATGTATACACATATTCCCTTCCTCTTGGACATCCCTCCATCCAAAACCCTCTATCAGCTATATGTATACACATATTCCCTCCCTCTTCAACATCCCTCCATTCCAAACCCTCTATCAGCTATATGTATACATATTTTCCCTCCCTCTTGGACATCCCTCCATCCCAAATCCTCTAGGTCATCAAAGAACAACGAGCTCAGTAGTCTGTTCCACCTGCCGACATCGTATTCCCCACGCCTCTGCTTTTTCCTTAACGTCTCTCTCCTTTCATCCCTAGTCCCTTACCCCCTGGGATTTTTGTCTTTTACTGTGGTATCCCCAGTGGTATATCCACTGCTGTGGCATCCCCAGTGCTGTGTGGCACTAAGGGGATACTCAGAATATATTTGTAGAACTGAATGATTCAAATACATTTTTGAGGGCAGGCAAAATGAAGACTTAAATTTTACCTTCTATCCCCTCAAAAGGAGACACGGGCAGACTGAATTACTATCAAGTGCTCGTGTCTATTGTTTCCAAATAGCTTAAAAAAGAGTCAGTCTATTCATTTTCATTGAGGGTTACAGAAGCTGAACTTGAAAATCAGCTTTTTTAAAGCTATGCATATACAAAACACTTTTTTTTTTAAGGCAAGACTTTTTTTTTTTTTT
>SJYV01032706.1:241142-333015 GCA_006410875.1 Neotragus pygmaeus
TTTCTTTTATTTCATTTGTTTATCGCCTCTCACTCCTAGAATGTAAGGTGCATGGGAATTTTAGCTGTTTTATCTCTGCTGTCCTCCAAAGCTTGGAGAACAGAGCAAGACATGGAATGAGTGCCTAGCAAATATTTGTTAAATTAATTTTTAATAGAGAACCTACACATCTGTCTAAGGCTTTGGAGATATGGCAATGAACAGAATAGATGGAAGACTACCCTCAGAGAACTTACATTCTTTGAAGATGATGAATTTTGACTTGGTCAATAGTTGACTGTTTCATAGTCATCTCAAATCCATCACGTCAAAATCTTGAAATCTGAATGCAGCCATAAGGGTTAATTTTGAATCCATACTGGATCTGCTTCTGTGACTTTAATTCTTACTTTGCCATCTGTGTTATTATAGGCGTACATAATGGCCTGCCTCAGGAGTGCTACCCACCCGCCTCTGCTTGACCCTTGGGCTAGGGTGCCTTTGTTTGGCTCATAGGGAGATAGCCTGATCCTGTCCACCTGTTAAGGGCTGTAAGGAAGTGAAACTAACATATGCCGCTGCTGAGGCTTGTCATTCTAGAAGATATTTGCATGGGTTAAATGGTCTTTTTACTTTGTTTCCTCACCTCCCCTCATCTCTGATCCATAAAAGAACCTGGCATCCAGGCCCCAACAAGATGGTTACTTTGAGGCCCTGATCTGCCATCTTCTCTGCCAACCAGCTTTCTAAATAAAGTTGTCTTCCTTGCTTCAACACCCCATCTCAGATTTACTGGCCTATCCTGCAGTGAGCTGAGCAAGCTTGGAGTCCGTTACGTGTACTCTTGGACTTTTCTCCTTACACAGGCCCCAGTGGAGGCCTTCCTCACCCCAGTTAGTGGCAACCCCACCTTTTGAATTGCTCATGTTGAAAATCTTGATTCATCTTTTTTTTTGTTTTTCCTTTTAAACTGTTTATTTTGTATTAGAGTATAGCCGATTAACAATGTTGTGATGGTTTCAGGTGAACAGCTATGGGACTCAGCCATACATATCCCTATATCCATTCTCCCCCAGACTCCCCTCCCATCCAGGCTGCCACATAAAATTGAGCAGAGGTCCATGTCCTATATATTAGGTCCTTGTTAGTTATCCATTTAAAATCTGGTAATGTGTACATGTCCATCCCAAACTATCCCTTCCCCCATCCATCTCCCTCAGCAATCATAAGTTCATCTTTTAAGTCTGTGAGTTTCTTTCTATTTTGTAAGTAAGTTGATTTGTATCATTTCTTTTTAGATTCCACCTATAAGGGATGTCACAAGTATTTCTCCTTCTCTTTCTGATATACTTCATTCAGTATAACAATCTCTACGTCCATCCATGTTGCTGCGAATAGCATTATTTCATCATTTTTAATGGCTGAGTAATACTTCACTGTATATAGCTACTACATCTTCTCATAATGAGTCATCTTTGAGTCTCTTTTTCTCTCAACACCCCTTATCCAGTGCTTCAAGGGCTTCTGTTCGCCCTACCTTTAATGTTCATACAGAAGGCAGACTCTTTCTGTCTCCTTCATTAGTGTCTGTGGTGTGATTCCCCCATACTCTTTCTCCTGGAATTCTGCGGGGGCCTCCTCTCAGGCCTTGCAACTTTAACCCTTTACCCCTTAAGGTCTGGTTTCTGCAGAGCAGCGGTCAATCCAGAGGAAATGTATCAAATGATACCATTGCTCTGTTCACAGCTCTGCCGCAGCTTCCTGTTGCAACAGAGTAAAATTCTAGCACATGGCCTNCTTTTGAATATACTATCTAGGTTGGTCATAACTTTTCTTCCAAGGAGTAAGCGTCTTTTAATTTCATGGCTGCAATCACCATCTGCAGTGATTTTGGAGCCCCCACAAAATAAAGTCTGACACTGTTTCCACTGTTCCCCCATCTATTTCCCATGGAGTGATGGGACCCAATGCCATCATCTTCATTTTCTGAATGTTGAGCTTTAAGCCAAGTTTTTCGCTCTCCTCTTTTACTTTCATCAAGAGGCTTTTTAGTTCCTCTTCACTTCCATAAATGAGCTCCAGCAAATTCACAAAACATCATATCCAACAATGCATGGATGAACTTACTTTTTTTTCTGTTGGGAGACAATCCAGAGATTGTACCCGTACTTGAACTCTGGCTCTCCGATAGGTTTAAGAGGGTCTAATTTTCATTGTGTGATTCAATTAACCCTTAAAGCTTTATTCTTTCTTTGACAGTTCATAAGGTTCCTAGGGGTGGTCTGGTGTTTAAGGGTATCCTTACATGACCGTTGGTAGCACTGGCTCATGTTTATTTGGACTGTGACTTCCTCAGTACAGATTACTATTGCATGCATTCACCTCACCTTGAGTCACCCACAAAGGTGGAGACTGTCCTTTCAAATTAAGGCTAAAAATGTCAGGTGGGGAAAACAGTATGGCTTAGAGATGTCTCATTGAGATGGTCAGTGAGAGCCTGGGGAGTGAACCTCGGGTGTTTTGACTTCTTATGCTGGTGTTCTTTCCATTACAGTGTGTTATGTAGACTGTCATAAAAGCTACATTTTAATGCATGCAGCTCAGTATTTCAGAAGCCATTTAGGTTACTTAAGGTCTCCAAACTCTAGCTGCCCACCTCTCCTCAAAAATGGATCCTGAATGAATTAGACTAGTGGCTAATATGAATTTCAGTCTAAAAATGGAAAATCCTGCCCTGAGTATACAGCTCTTTAGGCTCCAGCTCCTTAATTCTAACAAAAACATCCATCTTGTGGATTCCACAGAGCTTTCAGGTAGAAAATGCTGCCCAGTCTTCACAAGCTCTTGGCAGTCAGCCAGTACCCCCATTATAGAGACAAGCAAAATCAAGACTCATAGAAGTGAGATGACATGTCCAAAGCCACAGAGAAAGGGGCAGAGCCAGGAAGCAGTACTGATCTCAGAACTCCAACTCTGCCCGTGTTCGTGGCCAACTCTGCACCTGTTCGTGGCAGCACAGCTGTTTCTACAATATTCTCATGGCATTGGATGTAAGTGATGGGTACACTGGCTGGGACATATGTGGTCAGGTCAGACCATTTTCATAGACTTAAGCACTGGAGAAGCTGTCTGCAAAATAAATTCTATGGTAAAATAAGCAGTGTGTTCCCTGGAGTGTAGATTTGAAGAATTTTTCTAGAAGTTCAGAATCTTTCTGCATACCAAGCAAAGAACAAATATATCTCTAACCAGCAAGAAAATAGCAAGACTAAACTCCTCCCCAGTTCTAAACGCAGCCAACACCTTTTTGCAAGAGCTTTTTTTGTGGACTTACTTTTTTTTTTTTTTTTTCTAGAAGCAAACAGAGCCTGCTTCAAAACAGGGAGACTATGAGAGAGATTTAGGACAAGAAAGGCTATTATTTTTCCTAATGTGTTACTTACCTTTTGCAAAGTCAATAGGCACTGAAACCCAACAATTGTTCTATTATCTTCTGCCAATTTTAAACCTTTTTCCTAAATAGTTATATGATGTTCAGTGGCTGGAAGAGGTATTTTTGTGATCAGGCTGTACTGAAGGCACATTATAATACACTGGAGAAATGCATGATTTATTTGTTTCGATTTTGACTTTTGAAAGATTTACATCTGGACATAGATATATAAAACAATAGAGTGTTCTGCCAGTACAAAGGTAAGAATGGCTCAACTTCAACTAGTTTGATTTTGTCACTGCAGTGGTAGATCAGCAACTCCAAAATGTTCTCATTATAGACATGCGAAGAACTTGGTTTGGGTCCTGTGATTCTGCTGTTGAACTCCAGCCCTGCTGTTTTGGCGACAAGCCAAGAGGATGGGAAACTAACATGAAACCCAGTAAGATGCTTGCCATCATGTTTAGGCACGTTGTACACATTTTCTTATCCAACTCTACAACAGCCCTGGAAGGTTGGTGCTATTGGTTTCTACTTCTGAATGAGAAAACAGAGGCTTGAGGAGGTCCAGTCATTCCTCCAGAGCCACAGAGATAATGGATTTCAAATTTGAACCCAGATCTCTCAGCTATTAAACCCATACTCTTTTGGATTATTCAACAGCTTCTTTCCTGGGCTTCCACGTTTCCAGCTGTAAAACATGATCACTAAACATATCTTTCAGGGATTCCCTGGTGGTTCAGTTGGTAAAGAATCTGCCTCCAATGCGGAGACCTGGGTTTGATCCTTGGATTGGGAAGATCCCCTGGGGAAAGAAACCACAACCCACTCCAGTATTCTGGCCTGGAGAATTCCATGGACTATTCATGGGGTCACAAAGAGTCAGACACGACTGAGTGACTTTCACTTAACAAAACCTATCTTTTACAATTGTTGACTTATAAGATTAATTTACCCAGAACAATACAGATATACAGGAGGTCTTCAATAAATAATTTTTCTCTTCCTACACTTTGTTCTGATAACAATTCTTAGTTTAGTAAATCAATTGGGGTTTTTATTTCTTCTTTTTTTTTAAGATTTAGATTTTTTTAACTTTAGATTTTGACCTAACTCAGGTCTTTTTAAAATGTAGAAGCAAAAAGATGACTCTCAATAGAGGTGCCAGTATGGTTTTAGAGGACAAGGAAGACAGGAGTAACTTTCTTCCATTTTCTGTCTGGTGTGGGTAGCTTCAGCGCAGGGAGTAGGGTGGTAATGTTCTGGTCCCAGGGAGAAGGTGTGGGGTGACCAGGTGTCTTTTTATCTGTGCATCAAGACCCTGATGCTGGGAAAGATTGAGGAGAGGGGAGAAAGGGGACGACTGAGGACAAGATGGTTGGATGGCATCACCGATTCAATGGACATAAGTTTGAACAAATTCCAGGAGATAGAGAAGGACAGGGAAGCCTGGCATGCTACAGTCCATGGGAGTCAAAAAGAGTCAGACAAGACTTAGCAACTGAACAAGACCCTTGTAAATACTTTTAATATCACTTTTATAATGCTGCTGAAGTCGTGATGCTTTGGGGAAGGGTTGAAACAAGACAACAGTCAAGCTGCACCATGTTGGCCTGCAGTATTTCTGAATGGCCTCTGTTGCCATAAGCTGGTTGCCCAGTGCACTGCTCAGGCCTGGTATGTGGTAGAAAATGTGGACAAAATTTCACCAGAACTGGTGGGAAGTGTCAGTATTTCCTTGCTTGTAGGTGACAACCTGCTTACAGAGAGACTTGGGAAGAATTACTTGTCTGCAAGATGACTATGTATGTGTGTATATTCGTATTTAACTTTGCTCCCTGGCTGAAGGCCCTGGAGCCCTCTGCATGCAGATAGGGAATGCATCTAAACCGCAAGTGCCAGGGAAAGTGGAATGAATCAGGGTAAGCGGAAGCAGTTGAGAGAAGTGGTGATTCGATCTTAGGGATTTTGACATTTTCATTTAGCAAGCATTGACTCAGCACCTTTTTTTAAACTGAAAGTGCTGGTCACACACTTCATCTTGAATGCACTAACCATCTGGTGGAAGACCAGACTTCCAAACAGATACTATCATACAGTATGGTGGGTTCCATGTTTGAGGTATGAATGGAGTGTAATGTAAACAAAGCAGACAGGGTAACTATTTTGCCAGATAGAAAAGTAGCAATAATATCTAGATATTTTTAAAAGATAAATAGGAAATTTACAAGCAAAGGAAGGAGGAGATGGAGAGCATCCTAGACAAAGCATGTGCAAAGGCCTTGTATCCACAACAGGGGAGTTGTGAGGAATCCATGAGGCTTGGCCATAAAACAACAAGACCAGAGATCAAAACTGGGGCCAGGGTGAAATGTCAGGGGTCTGGATGACAACAGTCAAAAGTCTCAAGGCTTAGGTCTGCCACTTCATGGATGTGGCTCTGAATGACGCACATTATCACTCTGAATCTTGTTTTCCTCATTCATAAAATGAAGAAACTAACAGTACCTATCTCAGAGAGTTGTGGGGTTGATATAAAAATAGCCTAATTGCTACAATTCCAGCAGTAGTAGGGCTCAGTAAATGTCTACTCTTAGTAGCTGTAGCCATCATAGCAATCGTTAATTTTACAATAAAATCAATAACTGAAAATGTGAATAGTGTTCGTATTAGACTTCTCAAGTGTCTTTCATAAAGAGATTTTTATTGGGCTGTCCAGTAAAACTCTGTGAAAATGGAAAAGCTTTCCTTCTGCACCAGCCAGTTCATTAGCCATTAGCTGCATCTGGCTCTTGAGCATTTGAATGTGACCAGTGTGGCTGAGAAACTGCACTTTTTGTTTGATTTTATTAACTTCAAATACTACTGTGTAAGACAGCGAAGGTGCAGAGTCATGAAATCATAGACTGTTTAATGTACAAGGAACTCTAGAGATTGATATAAACTTTCCTCGTTCTTCCCCCAACCCCACCACCACCAGCAGCACTATTTTTCAAATATGGAAATGGAGGCTCAGAGAGGAAAACTGACTTTCCCAGGATCACACAGCTAAAAAGACTCAGCAGTAGAATCCAGCAGGTCTTCTGGCCTCCTGGGCCAGGCTCTTATCATCCTGAAGTCTGGTCAGATTGCCCTCTCCACGTAAGAAAGTATAATATCTGTCGCCTAAGCTTCATGGTTTCTGGTGTCACCATCAGCCACCCCTCTTTTCCCCACCATGTACATTTCTGCTCCTTTTTCGCTGTACCCATTTGATCCCCAATAATCCATAACTCACTGACAGATACCTTAGTCCCTGATTTTGACACATGCTAATGGGAAACTCTATGTATTGGCAACAGCTCATTTAGAACAAAATGCCCTGACCAGTGTTTTCATAACTAGTACTTTTTTGTTGTAGTTGTACTGGAGTATCATTGATGTTGTTGTTGTTACTTTGCCTGGTGGTTAAAACAAAGTGTCAACAAGGACCTTCTTTTAGTATTTATAAAATATGAGCCTAAATTCTTTATCCTTGGAACACTAAGGTGATTGAACAACTCACTTAGCAAGTCATTGGTTGAAGAGAGATGATGAGGTATAGACACAAGTCCTTGCAACAACCAGTGTAGTCATCCTTAAACTCAGAGGCAGATCTGCTGGGGGCCTCTTGTGGTACCTAGTCTACAAATATAGCTCTTTCTTTCCTCTGTGGACAGAAGCTTCAGCCCTTCTCTGTTGCAGACCCTGGTGAGGAGTGGCATGTGGTGTCCGGGAGCTGACCTGAAGGTTTGCAGCCTGGTTCTCTTCCTTCCTGAGCCTTGGGCGGGTCAAGGAGGGGCAGGGTGCGTAGCTGAGAGAGGCGTGGGCAGGTCTCCTGCTGCTGCTGCTAAGTCACTAGCACTGACTTATTTTAGATCTCACAGTGCTCTGCTGTGAAGTGGAAGAGATCCTTAACTCTTGCCCTCCTGAGCACTTGCCATCACGCCCTGCATTGGAGAAGGGCGTTCACAATCTTGAACTCAGTCTTCTGTTGGCCTGCAGGATTGCTGAACTCTGTGCTCCAGACACACTGTTGTCTGCGGTTCTAGAAGATTCCTTCAGGCTCCCCTTTCAGCCTGAACTGTGATTTTCAGTCAGTTTAGCTCATTCTTACTCACTCCTTGAAAATGAAAGTGTTAGTCGTTCAGTTGTGTCTGACTCTTTGTGANTGCCACTAGCGCCACCTGGAAATCCCTTTCTCTTGGACACCTGACCAGTGTTCCTCAGGACTGTCAAAGTAATGAAAAAGGAAAGACTGAAAAACCATCACAGACAAGATAAGACTAGGGAGACAGGAAAACTGACTGTAATGTGGTACCTGGAACAGAAAGAGGACATGAATGGAAAAAGGATGAAATCCAAATAAAGTCCAATTAATATTGGTTTTAATTAAAAGTTTAATAGGCATGTATCAATGATAATTCCTTTGTTTTGACAAAAGTAGGATGTTAACAGTGACGAAACTGGATGAGGGGTAAGGGGCAGTTGTCTGCAACACTCCTGAAACTTTTCTGAAAATCTGAAATTCCTCCAGAACAAACAGTTTATTTAAAGGTAAAGCCTCATGACTAAAATAGTGACTGCTTTCTGTAAATCTAAAATTATTCCAAAATAAGCAGTTTATTTAAAGATAAGACCTCAAAACTAAAATAGTTAATGTTGGCTCTTTGTTAAACTAGTAGGGGAAGGAAGTAAAATAAATTACTAAAGTTTTTTTTTTTTTAGTTTAGTTAAACAAAGTCATCACAAAAAGGAAAACTCTGTGCTAAGCAGACAGTGACATTTGTTGTCAGTGTCCCTGTTATCAAGGTCAAGGTTTTGGCTCCCTCATGTAGCACGGTCATCACTGCTAAAGGAAAAAAAAAAAATTATTCTGACACTTGTTGAAATGATGAGGAAGACTTTATTCAAGACCATTGAAATAGGAGTCAAGACTATAGAAACAGGGGAGAGAGATGGGGCTTATCTCTGAATATAGCAATTTCAAATGGGAATTTATCTCTGAATATAGCAATTTCAAAAGGAGCAGGGTGAGAGGGTCAATGGATGGAAAATCCCTAAGAAGAGGTATCAAGGAGAGGGGGCTTCTCACTAAACCAGCTTAGCAGGAATCTTGCTGAAAGCGGGCCAGGTACACCAAAGGTGAGGGATGAGGAACTTGGTCAGATATCCAAGGTGATGAGAAATCAAGGGGGCAGGGGTAGTTCATCAAACTGACTTAGCAGGATTCTGGCTCAGACTAGGCTAATTGTTGTTGTTCAGTCACCAAGTCATGTCCGACTCTGTGACTCCATGGACTGCAGCACGCCAGGCTCTTCTCTCCTCAGCTGCCTCCTAGATTTTGCTCAGATTCATATCCACTGAGACAATGGTACTATCTAACCATTTCATCCTCTGCCACCCCCTTCTCCTTTTACCAGACTGGGCTAGGCAGGCCACAGACAGGATGAGGAAGGGCACAGAAGGCCCCCAAGGTTGAGGTCAAGACAAGAAGAGGGTTCAGAGGAGCCTGACTTAGGTTGAGAGGGGCTTTATCATCATCACTCATGCCATGTGATTGCCATTTGAGTGATGCTATATTATGAGCGTTTACCCTGCTTGATTCCTATCCAGGTGATTTGGTTGCATCCACAGCTGCGTCCATAGTCTTGGGGGGCTTCCCTGATAGCTCAGCTGGTAAAGAATTCACCTGCAATGCGGGAGACCTGGGTTTGTTCCTTGTGCTGGGAAGATCCCCTGGAGAAGGGAAAGGCTACCCACTCCAGTATTCTGGCCTGGAGAATTCCAGGAACTATAAAGCCCATGGGGTCGCAAAGAGTCAGACACAACTGAGTGACTTTCACTTTCACTTTCTTTCATAGTCTTGGCATAGTGCAGCCTGGGAGCAGATTCCACCTGTGATTTCACATTCAGCATCTGGATCTTGGCCGTTGGTTTTTCTGAGTTGATGTTATATGAGCCCGTTTCCTCCCAAATTGATTGGGTTGTGGGCCTGGAGACAACAGGCTTTGAGAATTTGGCCTGTAATTTTACAGATGGTTTGGTACCTAGAATCCATTAGGCAGTTCTTTCCCAGAGCAGAAGTCATTGTTCCAGTCAAAAGATCCTTATGCAGATGTAAGGACTTGACTTATGGAACAAACACGAATCCCATCATCTGCTGGTTGAAGTCAAGGGCCAGGAGGGCTTTATTTCCCTCTGGGCCGGCCCAGCACATTCATTCGCACTAACATGTCCAGGTGTGCAGGGCTTTGCAAAAATCAATAAGCTCCGTCCTCATTTGCATTACTCTTGGTGTAAAATGTCATGGCTACTTGTCACTTGGGTAAGTTTTGGATCAGTGTGCTTCCACATAAAGCCAAGCGACGAAATGAGGACAGCCAGGCAATCTCAAGCAGAACCAGTTTTGGCCTGTATTCTGGCCTAAAATTATCTTCACAATAGCCCCGGTTCTCCACCTGGCTTTGGCTGTGGGGCAGCTTAGAGCTCCATCTGCAGAGAGATAGACTGTGTCATGGGGAGAGCTTGGCGGCAGGGTTGATGGAGGTTGACATTGGCACATGGACCGAGCTGGTGAAAACTTAAGTTCAAACTTGGGTTTTTTTTTGTTTTTTTGGTTTCAGTTCCAAAAAAAACTTCATAAGCTAACACATTCTGACTCTCCCAACTCTTAAAGAAATTCTGAAAGGACATAAAAGAAGGTCAGAAAATCCAAGAAAATCTATGTCTACTTGTAAGGTCCTCTTGTTCTGCTGTTACTGAAATTGTGTTTTTTCCCTTAGGGGATATTTTAATATATGGAGAAGGTGAAAGGGTAGCTAGCATATTGGGCAAAATGTAACCATTATTAAGCAAAACACTGACAAGTTGTCAGCTTTTACCCTAACATTGGTGGTTTTTTAAGTATCCCACCAGTGAATAAAGCAGCAAACACAGGAGCCTTATGTCTTGGAAGAGGCAGGCAAAAAACTATAAATGTTTCATTATTTCTGAAGTCTTCACAGGGTTTTTTTCACCCTCCTTTCATTTTCCTTCTTGCAAAATTCTTTAATTTTAATGCCACCTCTTAGCCAGCTTTCAAAATAAAATTAATATATGTCTATGACTTCATTTCTTTTCAGCAGTTTATAATATTTAAGGACAAGCCTGTCATAATTTATTTATAAAATTTGATCCCGTTTCTGTTTCTCTATTTTGTCTCCTAGAAAGCAGAGGAAAATAGCCCTAAATAGATCTGAAAAAAATTAGACATTGAACTTTACTTTCCCCCAAATACTACAAATAAAATTAGAGCATTTGTCTCAAGAAAAATTAAGGGAAAGAACATTGCATCATTTGGAAATCAGATTACTAAAATATCAGGTCTGGATAATTAAGTTTGTACAGGTCAGGAAATAAGAAAGTCGATTTATTCTGGTTTTATGCCTCATCTTCTGTGTGGGTACTGTTTTCTGTAATAAGACTTCTGTGCTTCCTGATTTCTATACCACCTCAACGTCAAATGAGTTTTGAAAGTTTCACATGTCATGGCCTGATTATTTGTCAGTGTGCATGGAAGAAGAAAATGAGGGTAAAATAATACTGGCACTTAAATTAACTGAAACAATATTTAATTGTGGAGCCAGCCTCCACCCCCTGCCATGGCCCCTCTGACTAGAGAGAAAAGGCTCTTTAGGATCGATTGTCTGTTATGGTTCCTTTTGCCAGTTTTCTTTCTCTTTTTCTCTAGTACAAAAGAAGGAACTTTTCCATTTGATCATGTACTTCTGTCTCCTCAGTACTCAAAGGTAGCAAAGTACATGGTGTAATTTCACTGGGCAGAGTCAAATCCAGCTTGAGTTGGAGAAGGTGTCAAAACTGTATCCTAGAAATACAGGCAAATCTGTAGGGCTGTTGGTTTCCACTCATACCGAGAGTCGTGGTGCTTTCCCATGTTTAAGCATGGCTGTGAGGAACTGAGAACGTCTCCAACTGCACAGTCAGTGTGTTGAGGTTTGACACTGTGTCATTTCAGTGTTACCACCCCATCTCAGAGCATTTAACCCGAAACTGGGGATGAGCTTGAATGTTGGTAATATTATAACGTCATTGTACATGATTTTAAGGTACAGCTCAGGAGTGAAAGCCACGCTTGTAAAAATATTTCTTTGTAAAGGGAAAGAAAGAGAGAACAAAACAAAAAAAAGGAAAGGAGGGAGAGAGGAAAGAAAGAAAACAGAAAAAGAAATGCTGTGTAAGCCAATTATAGACTAAGATGAGCTTGTTTGCAAAGCCGTTCATGTTCAAAAATAGAAATAACATTCTAGAGAGAGACCCAGACTCAACTGTGTACAGACATGCATTAAGCTGTGTTTTGACTGCAGGTCTCTCCTTGCAGGTGGCTGTTGTCAAGGTCACCACTGTGTGTGAACACAGGGACGAGGAAGAGGGTAGGGCGATGGGGGGCATCGGACGTCCTTCTGCCACTCCATCTCGCTTTCAGCAGTGCCCAGAGCAGCCAAGCCCTCGGACCCTGGTGGTCACATTGGGGGGTCTGGGGCACCTTCCCGGCTGTGTCAGGTCGCTTAAAGAGGGCTTGCAGGCATTCGGGGTAAAGCACAAACCATAACTCTTGCTCAACATACAGACCAGCAGGGATCCCCGAGGCAGGGAGTACAGTCCAGCACAGAGAAGGCTGTATTATTCAGGTTGCTGGATAATAGACAGATAAAGCTGGATAAAGCAGATACCACATCTGCAGGTGGTGGCCGCTCCATCTTATCCAGCGCCAGCACCCGGGTCTTGCCTTCCAGACTCACACAGGGCTCCTCCAGAGCCAGACAAGGGCGGAGTGGGCAGGCAGCCTCCCATGTCATCACAAGAGCTAAAGTGCCCATATTGGTGGTCAGAACAGCATCTCAAGGGCAGTGATACGTTCTCTCCAGCAACTTGTTTGAAGGCACAGCTCTGAGAGTGTTGCCTTTCTTCACAAGGTCAGAGGCAGTAAAGGCCAGAAGACCAGGCAGTGGAGTGATGGAACCAAATGCCCCCCCGAGAAGGCCAGGCCTTTATTCCTGCCCTCGGCTCCATCTCTTCGGGCACTCCCAACACCTTGCCAACAGGCCGCCGGCAGCAAGAGTGGCTAGGGAGCCATGGGTTGGGTTTCCCCACTGTTTTTGAGATCACACACAGTGCACTGCACCCTCCTCATGAGATGATCTGTGGGCTGAGTTCCCAGGGCACCTTATAGGGGCCAGCCAAGTGAGGCTGGATGCACCAGCCGCTGGGCTAGGTTCACCTGGAACCCAGATGTTGGAACGCTTTGAGTTAAAGGAAGATTGTCTCCGTGTGAGGGATTAGAGGCTCTGCCTCCCTAAGTTAAACTTCAAAAGTGACAGTATGTGAACGGGAAGTACACAGTGTCTGGGATTCCTGGAGCACCAGCCAGATGAGACATTCCAGATCTTTCTCTTCCAAGTCTAATTTATGCCTGGGTGCCAGCCTGGGCAGAAAAGGCCCTGTAAGGAGTGCTGTCCTCTTGTGTGGCCTTGCCCCTCTTCTCAAGTCTGAGGGGGATGAGGGCCACCTGGGGCTGAAGAGTTCCCACGTCAGTCCCTGGAGCTTGTAGTGACAAGCAGGCTAAGCTTTCACCATGTATTCATTGGCACAGGAGTTATGGAGGAATCTTAGCACGCTAACTTTGGGGTGGAGGAAAAGATCAGGCTCATGAAAAACAGAATTGTTCTCAGCCCTCTCCCATAGTCCAGTGTTACCTAATAAAACATCAAATCTAACGGCAAGAAGTAGTGCTTTAATCCCCAGGCCTGTGGATTACCTACTTGGTAGATTTTCCTGAGCACACTGTAAATCCAGAGGCAATGTCCTCCCCACTGGCAAACGCCGACTCCAGTTACTGTCAACCTCTCTGCAAGTATTCAAGGCAGCAGTTTATTAATTTTCATATTATCATAAGTAAAACCTAGTCAAGAGACAAATCTTCTGCAGAGGAATTCAGTTTAGTTTTCCAGAGCCAGAGATCAATAGCTTGGAGCAAGAGTCCAAGAGAGTCATGGGCACCATCTTGAAGGGGTCCTGGATCTAGCTGGAGTCCTGCCTCTCTCCTTATTAGCTCAGTGATTTTGAGTAAGTCACCTAGGCTCTCAGCTTTGGATTTTCTGTCCATGAGTAGAGCTACAGAGTGTAGTGGAGGGGTTGAGAAAAGCCTAAGAATTGAGCTCTGAGCATTTGAGGGTAAGTGACTTGGTATGTCTCACCCATTCTAAAGCACCCACTTTTTCCCATTCTGTTTACCACCTCTGAAACTTGGATGCATCTCACAATCAATGACTTAATGTTAATGGTGCATGAAATAATGGTGCATCTGAGAATTACTACCTTTGAGCTTGTGCTTCTGAGCTGGGTTTGCTCATCTGAAAATGAAGCAGTTGGAGCTCTGAATGGTCCACTCTAGGGCCTTCCCCCACTGGTGGGGTTAATGAGGACCTGACTTAACCTTTTAGTGACCTTATCCCATCTTTTCCCTGCCTGGTCTAGTTTATTCTCTCTTGGAGAAAGTTCTAAAGATTCCTGAGATGTCCAAGAAGTAGGGACACATTCTTTCTGCAGTGCCGATTAATGGGATGGTGCCAGTCCCCACCAGGGTCAGAGACTGGTCATGAGCATAAGAATTTGATGTTCAAAATTCTTCTTTATTCACATGCAGCTCCTTGATGTGACTGGCAGTGGGGACATGGCTGGGACTGTGCACAGGTGAGTCAGGGCACTGATTACATGTGTCTCCCTGGCTCTGAGCAGGACACAGGGTGGAAACCCTGAAGATCCTGACTCACACCCAAGGAGCTCCCTGAGCATCTTCAGAGATGGAGAGAGAAGGAGCTGGAGGCAGGACCTCATGGCCCTAGAACTTCCCCATCATCTGTAAGACCTACCTCATTCCACCGTTAGGATCCTTGCTTTCCCTGCCCTAAACATTGGATTTGTTTTGCTTCTTCTTTCACAGTATTAAAAAAAAAAAAAAAAAAAACTACTTTTAAAGCCACCTGTGGTGGATTCATGTCGATGTATGGCAAAGCCAATAGAGTATTGTAAAGTAAAATAAAGTAAAAAAAAAAAAAGCCTACGACAGCACTTACCTTTCAACCACTTTTGCTTACTTGATTTTGAAGGCTCTCTGTTTCTTTCAGAATGCTCCATTTAGTCGGTTTACTATCAAGTTGCATGTGGGTATTTCATAACAACAAGATAACTTCAGAAAGAAGCACGAATCTAAAAGAAAACCTTTCTGAACTCTCTGCCTTTGTAAACATCCCTAGCTGAACTTGAATGTTCTCAACATGTTTTTAACACAGTTTTCCAGTCAAATCACGTGAGCTCTGACATTCTGCTGGAAATAGCTTCTCGAGTCAAGAGCTCTATTTGGGGGATTTGTCTTCTACTTTCACACCCTTGTGAAACCGCTTCTGGTAAATACACAAAGTAGTACTCCATGGTTTCTTATTCTGATTGGCAGAGACCCTAAGAAAACATAGATTGGTCTGAGCCTGCTAACAGTTAATTCTTTCTGGTTTCTGAATTTTTCTTTCCAGTGGGAAGTCCCTGACAATGTCATCTTGATGATGCCCCTTGTTTTCAGGCAGTGAGAAGAAATGAAAATGTACAATTTTGGTACAGGAGGGTTGAGGGCATCTGGAAACTGGTGTAGCAGGAGGAGAAAGCATGAGCTTGGATTTCATGCAGGTGGCAGTTGAAAACGTTGGCTCTGTCCCTTGTCTAGCAGACCTTATTTTCTGTGACCTTTCTTTCTCTGAGCTTTATTCTCCTCACTTGTAAATGAGGAGACCCTAGTACCTCACAGTGTTATTCTGAAGATTAAACAAGCTAATATACGAATGTGCCTACTATAGTCCCCATCGAGCAGTAGTATTTGAACTTACCCCTTCCACTCACTTCCCCGTTGCTTTTAGAAGCTTTGTTCATGACTTTGTTGGTTTGAAATTTGATTTTATTTTTGTTTTTCAGTCAGTAAAGTGTAAAACCTGGGTGTTTTATAGCAGTTTTCATGGTACACATTGTACGCAATGTAAACTTGAGAGAGAAAAATAAGCAAAATCTGTGACTTAGACAAGGCTGTAAAAAATGTTATGTGGATGAGAGTAACATTTTTTCCCAATAACTATGAACAGACTTTAAAGACTCTAAAAGAATAAATGACTTCAACATATAAAATGCTTCTCGTGTGTGCATGCTCAGTTGCCTCAGTGGTACCCAACTCTTTGTGACTCCATGGACTGTAGTCTGCCAGACTCCTCTGTCCATGGAATCCTCCGGGCAAGAATACTGGAGTGGGTTTCCATTTCCTTCTCCAAGGGAGCTTCCTGACCCAGGAATCGAACCTGGGTCTCCTGAATTGGCAGGTGGATTCGTTACCACTGAGCCGCCTGGGAAGTCCATAAAATACTTCTATTTCCTCCTAGATATCTCCATATCTTGAAAACAACCATGACATCTCCCGGGACTAAATCATCCTCCCAGGGGAGAACTGGGGACGTGGTCTCTTCCAGACCGCTGGAGAGTCAGGTTTCCTCGGCTGCAACGGAATTCTGGAAGGGAATGGAAGGTGAAAGCCAAATCCTGCCCTGAAGGTCTGGGTCACCTCAGATTCTTCGCCCAGACCCTCTTTCACTGGCACAAGCCTCTAGCTGGCCATTAATTTAAATATACATTTTTCAGGGACTTTCCTGGTCCAGTGGCTAAGACTCCGTGCTCCCAAAGCAGGGGGAGCAGGTTCGACCCCTGGTCAGGGAACTAGATCCCACACGCCTTGACTAAAACCTGGGTTGGCTGCACTGGGTTTTACTCGAGGCATGTGAGATATGCATTATATATATGCATTTTTCCAATGTAAAAAGCCTGTACTGTCCATACGCTAAAGATTCTGGCTGTCTCTTCCTTCCCAACACAAGTTCCTAAGGTATTGGCCAAGAGAACCCAGGCTGCCTCCCTCAGATTTCAGGACAGTGCGACCCACAGCTCTGTCCTGACCTCACAAAGATACGCTGGGAGGTCGGCTGCTGTGAAGTGTAGAATCCTAGCAAGAGGATTTGTTCGAATTTTTTAGACTTCCATATTTATTTAAGAGGAAGTTGTGTTTTTTTTTTTAAGTTTACTTGTCTGATTTTTCTAATTTTCTATATTACATATATACTGCAACCATAATAGGGAGGCTTCCCTGGTGGCTCAGAGGGTAAAGCGTCTGCCTGCAGTGTGGAGCACTGGGATTTGATCTCTGGGTTGGAAAGATCCCTTGGAGAAGGAAATGGCAACCCACTCCAGTATTCTTGCCTGGAAAATTTCATGGACGAAGGAGCCTGCCTAGTGGGCTACACAGTCCGTGGGGTCGCAACCATAATGATACAAAGTTCATTTTTTTAAAAAAGAAAACTATACCCAAGCCATTGTGGGAGAGTTCGTATACAATTGGCTTGCCTCTCCTAACCAGATTAATCTGATTAAGACAATAGATGGAGTCAAAGGTGACGTAATGTCAGTATGTTACCAACTTCTCTGGTCCTTTTTTTCTTTTTTGCAGTTTTGAATCTCACTTATTTTAGCAATGACAATATTCTTACAAAAGGGTAATTTTAATAAAGATCCTTTAATGAGCAGCTCTCACTTATACATATTTATGAATCATCTTTGGTGTTGTAAGAGCCTATAGAAATAATAACATCATACAGAGAAATGTAGTTACATTGAAGAATTAAAAAATCACAGGAAAAGCATCTGGCTCCTGCTTTAACTTTTCCTAAGTTGACCATAAATAAGCTGTCTGCAGTAGCTGCCCCTGAGACAGGGGATAACAGAACATAATTAGTTACACATGATGAGCTGGTTTCCAGAGGTGCTCTCTTCCAATCTAGATCTCCTCGTTCAAGGTCAGGACACATGGAGATGTGGAAATCTTTTATTGGCCATGCTAGCCTGCCAGAAGATTTCCATTCCGCATTCTGGTTTATTAACAAAGAATGTGGAAGTGGTTGCAACCACAGTAGAGGAAGGTGAATGCAGAGACAAACATTATTGTGTCCACTTACAATTTGAGGAAGTGACTCTCAAGGGCAGCACTGGACAATGCAGCCGCCCTCCTGTCCATTCTACTGTGACAATCAGACTGTGCCCAGCCCCGCCCCGCTCTGAAAGCTGAAGCTACCATCACATATCCCTCAAGAGAAAATTTGCACATTTCTCTTCCCCATCCCCAGCCCCAGCCTTTATATGTCAGTTCAGTCTCTAAAAACGAAGACAGGTAGATCATGGCATCCAACTTTTGAAAGATTTCAGCCTCTATTCAGTCAGTCAGTTCAGTCACTCTGTCATGTCCAACTCTTTGCGACCCCATGGACTGCAGCACGCCAGGCTTCCCTGTCTCTCACCAACTCCCGGAGTTCACTCAAACTCATGCCATCGAGTCAGTGCTGCCATCCAGCCATCTCATCCTCTGTTGTCCCCTTCTCCTTCCACCATCCGTCTTTCCCAGCATCAGGGTCTTTTCAAATGAATCAGCTCCTCACATCAGGTGGCCAAAGTATTGGAGTTTCAGCTTCAACATCAGTCCTTCCAATGAATATTCAGAACTGATTTCCTTTAGGATGGACTGGTTGGATTTCCTTGCAGTCCAAGGGACTGTCAAGAATCTTCTCTAACACCACAGTTCAAAAGCATCAGTTTTCAGCACTCAGCTTTCTTGGTTGTCCAATTCTCACACTCATACATGACTACTGGAAAAGCCATAGCTTTGACTAGACGGACCTTTGTTGGCAAAGTGATGTCTCTGCTTTTGAATATGCTGTCTCTTTGGTCAGAGCTACTCTTCCAAGGAGCAAGCATCTTTTAATTTCATGGCTGCAGCCACCATCTGCAGTGATTTTGGAGCCCCCTCCCCCCCCAACCAAATAAAGTATCTCACTGTTCCCATTGTTTCCCCATCTATTTACCATGAAGTGATGGGACTGGATACCATATTATTTTTCTCAATGTTGAGCTTTAAGCCAACTTTTTCACTCTCCTCTTTTACTTTCATCAAGAGGCTCCTTAGTTCTTCCTTGCTGTCCACTGTAAGGGTGGTGTCTCTTGATTCCAGCTTGTGCTTCATCCAGCCCAACATTTCACGTGATGTACTCTGCATATAAGTTAAATAAGCAGGCTGACAGTATTCAGCTTTGACGTGCTCCTTTCCTAATTTAGAACCAGTCTGATATATAACTGTTTTAAAACACATCCTTAAGGAACTTCCCTGGTTAAGACTCAGACTTCCAAAACAGGGGGTGCAGATTCTCTCCCTAGTTGGGGAATTAAGATCCCACATGCCATGCAGTGCAACCAAAAGAAAATAAATTAACTAAATAAATGAATATCCTTTACATTTTCCAAAAATGAAAAGGATCTTTAGCTTCTGTTGTTTAGTCGTTATGTCCAACTCTTTGCAATTCCATGGACTGTAGCCCACCAGGCTCCTCTGCCCATGGAATTTTTCAGGCAAGAATACTGGAGTTGGTTGCCATTTTTCTTCTCCAGGAAAGCTTCCCAACTCAGGAATCGAACCCTCATCTCTTATGTCACCTGCTTTGCAGGCAGATTCTTTATCACTAAGCCACCTGGGAAGCCTGATCTTTAGCCTAGCTTTAACATTAAATGTGGAGAAGGCAATGGCACCCCACTCCAGTACTCTTGCCTGGAAAATTCTATGCATGGAAGAGCCTGGTGGGCTGCAGTCTATGGGGTCGCTAAGAGTCGGACACAACTGAGTGAC
This sequence comes from Neotragus pygmaeus, assembly GCA_006410875.1. Taxonomy (NCBI): domain Eukaryota; kingdom Metazoa; phylum Chordata; class Mammalia; order Artiodactyla; family Bovidae; genus Neotragus; species Neotragus pygmaeus. The sequence goes on from SJYV01032706.1 coordinate 260,384, forward strand.
TTCACTTTCACTTTTCACTTTCATGCATTGGAGAAGGAAATGGCAACCCACTCCTGTGTTCTTGCCTGGAGAATCCCAGGGACGGGGGAGCCTGGTGGGCTGCTGTCTATGGGGTTGCACAGAGTCGGACACAACTAAAGCGACTTAGCAGCAGCAGCAGCAACATTAAATGAGCTCTAGTTAGACATAGGGATCATTCCAACCCAGGAATCAAACCCAGATCTCCCACATTGGAGGCAGAGTGTTTATCAGCTGAGCCACCGAGAAAAATTAATTAGACATAACCAGACAATATAGTTAATGAGAGTCTGGGATTTCTCAGTCATGCTAGTTGTGATTTTGGTTTTGTTTCTGGAAAGCAAAACAAAATAAAACAATACCATAGGACATAAATCTCCAACCAGCAATGGTTTAGTGATCTCTGTTTCCTCGATCTACTTTATCAACTTTGAAACAGATGAAAGACAGAAGTGTCTGTGAATACAAGAGAATGGATATCCCTTACTAGATTTGGACATTTCCCAGACATTTTAGAGGCATCAACATACCAGAGAAGCTTGTGAAAAACTGGTATCACATCACCTTTGACTCCACTCATTGAATTAATTAGGAGAAGCAAGCAAATTGTAAGCAAGCAAGCACCTTCCAAAACAGCATCTACTTTGACGTCACTGACTATGCTAAAGCCTTTGACGTGTGAATCACAGCAAACTGTGGAATATTCTTAAAGAGATGGGATTATCAGCCCACCTTACCTGCCTCCTGAGAAACCGATATGTAGGACAAGAAGCAACAGTTAAAACCAAACACGGAACAACAGACTGGTTCAAAACTGAGAAAGGACTACGTCAAGGCTGTATATTGTCACCTTGCTTACTTAACTTATATGCAGAGGATATCAGGCGAAATGCTGGGCTGGATGAAGCACAAACTGGAATCAAGATATCTGGGAGAAATATCAATAACCACAGGTATGCAGATGACACCACTTTAATGGCAGAAAGTGAAGAGGAGCTAAGCCTCTTGATGAAGATGAAAGTGAAAAAGTTGGCTTAAAATTCAGCATTCAAAAATCTAAGATCATGACATCCAGTGCCGTCACTTCATGGCAAATAGATGGGGAAAATGTGGAAACAGTATCAGATTTCATTTTCTTGGGCTCTAAAATAAATGTAGACAGTGACTGTAGCCATGAAATTAAAAGATGCTTACTCTTTGGAAGAATAGCTATGTCAAACCTAGACAGTGTTTTTAAAAGCAGAGACATCACTTTGCTGACAAAGGTCCATATTGTCACAGCTATGGTTTTTCCAGTAGTCATGTATGGATGTGAGAGTTGGACCATAAAGAAGGCTGAGCACTGAAGAACGGATGCTTTCAACCTCTGGTGCTAGAGAAGACTCTTGACATCCCCCTGGGCATCAAGAAGATCAAACCAGTCAATCCTAAAGGAAATCAACCCTGAATATTGTTTGGAAGATCTGATGCTGAAGTTGAAGCTCCAATACTTTGGCCACCTGATGTGAAGAGCTGACTCACTGGGAAAGACCCTGATGCTGGGAAAAACTGAGGGCAAGAGTAGGCAACAGAGAATGAAATGGTTGGATGGCATCACCGACTGGATGGATGTGAGTTTAAACAAGCTCCAGGAGTTGATGATGAACAGAGAAGCCTGGCATGCTGCAGTCCATTGGGTTACAAAGAGTTGGACACGACTTAGTGACTGAACAACAACAAGTAAATTGTACACCAACCTCTGTGTAATGAACTGTATCCCAATGGCGTGGATATAGTTCTTTTTATAATGAACTTTGCATTATTACAGTTTTGATATATATGTACTGTAGAAAACTTGAAAATTCCAGAAGCAAACTTAAATATATAACAGCTTTCTTTTCTAACCGCCCAAAAATCACCACTGTTCAGCCTTAGCACATGAGTGTATTTTTTCAAAGAAAGTTATTGATGCCTGGGAACAAGGCCTGAAGCATTGCCTCCACTGGCAAATGTGGACCTACTCCAGAGGCAACGGCCCTCTGTTTCTGGGACAACTTTCAGGCACACTTCCTTCAGGAACATTTCCTGAGAAGTGCAGGCAAGCTTCAAAAGAGAAAATTTGTGAAGCAAGTTCCCCAGAGATGTGTCTGAATTAAATTGCCTTATTCTAAGACATGTATAGTTTTTTCATTCTAATTCTTTTATATGGGAAGTCATTATCACCCCTTGAGTCAATCAGCTCAGTATTCAGAGTATTCTGGTCTCTGACCTCATAAAAGCTGCTTGTTAGCCTCATGCATCTTTCCCTACTTTTCCATTAATATTTGAACAGACAAAAAAAAAAAATCAGATTGATTTTCACTGCCCTACCTCACCCCCCAACATCATAAAAATAATTGTTTCAGGGATCAGATACTGTCATGTATGTGCAAGGATAATTCAGAATCTTGTACTCAGTCAGAGGGAAATCTAGAGGAACCAACTACAGTTCAGGACTATGAAAAGGCTCAANGACTCACTGGGAAAGACCCTGATGCTGGGAAAAACTGAGGGCAAGAGTAGGCAACAGAGAATGAAATGGTTGGATGGCATCACCGACTGGATGGATGTGAGTTTAAACAAGCTCCAGGAGTTGATGATGAACAGAGAAGCCTGGCATGCTGCAGTCCATTGGGTTACAAAGAGTTGGACACGACTTAGTGACTGAACAACAACAAGTAAATTGTACACCAACCTCTGTGTAATGAACTGTATCCCAATGGCGTGGATATAGTTCTTTTTATAATGAACTTTGCATTATTACAGTTTTGATATATATGTACTGTAGAAAACTTGAAAATTCCAGAAGCAAACTTAAATATATAACAGCTTTCTTTTCTAACCGCCCAAAAATCACCACTGTTCAGCCTTAGCACATGAGTGTATTTTTTCAAAGAAAGTTATTGATGCCTGGGAACAAGGCCTGAAGCATTGCCTCCACTGGCAAATGTGGACCTACTCCAGAGGCAACGGCCCTCTGTTTCTGGGACAACTTTCAGGCACACTTCCTTCAGGAACATTTCCTGAGAAGTGCAAGCAAGCTTCAAAAGAGAAAATTTGTGAAGCAAGTTCCCCAGAGATGTGTCTGAATTAAATTGCCTTATTCTAAGACATGTATAGTTTTTTCATTCTAATTCTTTTATATGGGAAGTCATTATCACCCCTTGAGTCAATCAGCTCAGTATTCAGAGTATTCTGGTCTCTGACCTCATAAAAGCTGCTTGTTAGCCTCATGCATCTTTCCCTACTTTTCCATTAATATTTGAACAGACAAAAAAAAAAAATCAGATTGATTTTCACTGCCCTACCTCACCCCCCAACATCATAAAAATAATTGTTTCAGGGATCAGATACTGTCATGTATGTGCAAGGATAATTCAGAATCTTGTACTCAGTCAGAGGGAAATCTAGAGGAACCAACTACAGTTCAGGACTATGAAAAGGCTCAATAAAAGCACTGACCGCACTACCCTTTATACATCATGAGGTTCAGAGTATGGCTTTCCTTACTGAATATGGTCTGGGAATGAGTATTTTTTGCTTTGTTTTGTTTCAGAAAGCTAGCATCTCTTTCCTTTAAGGAGGGAGTTTTTGAAATCTTACCTCGTGACTCTTTTTTGACACATATCTTCCTGAAGTGTTATACTCTCCTGACTCAGAGAAGAAAGCAGGTTGTGCATAAGCCTTGCAGCTCTGGGTGACTCGAGGTCATTGTTACAGAACCGCAGTGATGCACTGATGCCATGGGATGCTGGTGTGGTTCAGCCATTATTCACCCTCCCATCCTGAAGCCTGGCTCTGCGGGGAGCCGTGACTGGCCCTGACCTGTGCCGCCCTGGCAGGATCTCTACCCCCTGTGCAGCCCGTGGCCCCTTACCTTCAGCTTCATGCCCTCCTCCCTTCCCGTTACTTCTTTCTTCCACTACTTTGCCTCTCTTCCTTTGTTTTAGGTTTGGCGTCTGGAGAGTTTGGCTTTGTAATCAGAACCAGTGCCTGCAAGTTAGCTCAACTGTTCCTTTCCTTTGGCTATGGTTTCCCCTGGAGCTTTTACCTTCCAGTCCCACAAGCCTTCAAGATCTATCTTGTTACCTTTACTCTTCCTGGCTTATTACCTTTACTCTTTATCTTTACTCTTGTTACCTTTACTTTTTACTCTTTACCTTTACTATTGGTACCTTTTTGTTACCTTTACTCTTCCTGGCTGCTTTTTTTCGTCTTCCTCCTAGGCAGCTCTCTGGACTATTAAGAGTTAGTCAGTTAGTATGACTTATTTCTACCACTTGTCCAGTTGAAAGACCATTCTGCAATCACCTGGGATCCATAAAGTAATCCATGAGCCCCTCTGAATGCTATGCCTCTCACACTCTGGTTGAAAGTAGTGCTCAGAAAATGTAAAACCTCCTTCTGTTATACACCAAAGCTGTACTTTGTGAAACAATAACTTAGTGACTAGTTCAGTTCAGTTCAGTCACTCAGCCATGTCCGTCTTTTTGCAACCCCATGAACTGCAGCACGCCAGGCCTCCCTGTCCATCACCACCTCCCAGAGTTCACTCAAACTCACGTCCATCAAGTCGGTGATGCCATCCAGCCATGNCCAAGGTCCGGGCTGTGATCCGTGGTCGGCTAGCAACAAGTTCCAAGCTCTGTACCACAGTCGCCCTGCACAGATGTCCAGCCTGTGTGCCACACTGGCTCTGTGCATAGGTCCGGCTTGTGTGCCGTGGTCACCCAGTGCGGAGGTCAGGCTGTGTTCTGCGGTTGGCTAGTGACGAGTTCCAAGCTCTGTGCCACTTTGGCCCTACACAAATTTTTGGGCATGTGCCGCGGTCACCCTTCACTGAATTTGGGCTGTATGCCATGGTCGCTCTGTGCCGAGGTCCGCTCTGTCTGCCGTGGTAGCCTTGTGCCGAGTTCTGGGCTGTGTGCTGCATTTGCCCTGCACTGATGTCTGGTCTGTGTGCCACGGTCGCCATTCCCCGAGGTCAGTGCTGTGTGCCAGGGTCGCCCTGCACCGAGGTCCGTGCTGTGTGCCTCAGTCGCTCTTACCTGTGGTACGGGTTGTGAGCGACCGTCGCCCTGCACCGAGTCCAGGCTGTGTTCCACCCTCGGTTTGCGACGAGTTCTGGGCTCTGTGTCGCGTTCCCTCTGTGCCGAGGTCCGGGTTGTGTGCCACAGTTGCCCTGTTCCAANACCTGTGGTACGGGTTGTGAGCGACCGTCGCCCTGCACCGAGTCCAGGCTGTGTTCCACCCTCGGTTTGCGACGAGTTCTGGGCTCTGTGTCGCGTTCCCTCTGTGCCGAGGTCCGGGTTGTGTGCCACAGTTGCCCTGTTCCAAGGTCTGGGCTGTGTGCCATGGTAGCCTTCTGCAGAGGTCCGGGCTGTGTGCCAAGGTCGCCATCTTCCCTGATCCGGGCTGTGTGCTGTGGTCGCCCTTTTCCGAGGTCCAGCCTGTGTTCCGCCCTCAGCTTGTGACCTGTGCCCGGCTCTGTGCCGCGGGTCCTCTTTGCCAAGGTCTGGGCTGTGTGCCACGGTAGCCTTCTCAAGAAGACCGGGCTGTGTACCACGGTCCCCTGCGCTGAGGTCCGGGCTGTATGCCGCAGTTGCCCTGAGCCGATGTCCGGCCTATGTTCTGCAGTCGCCCTGGGCCAAGTCCCGGCCTGTGTGCCACGGTGACCCTGTGCCAAGGTCTGGCCTGTGTGCCGCGGTCGTCCTGCGCCAATGTCCGGCCTCTGTGCCACGGTCACCCTGCGCCAAGTTCCAGCCTAGGTGCCACTTTCACCCTGAGCTGAGGTCCGGTCTGAGTGCCACGGTCACCATGCTCCATGGTCCGGGCTGTGCTCTGCGGTCGGCTAGTGACGAGTTCCGGGCTCTGTGACACGGTCGCCCTTCACTGAGTTTCAGGCTGTGTGCCTCGGTCGCCCTTCGCCATGGTCTGGGCTGTGTGCTGTGGTCACCAGGCAATGAGGTCTGACCTGTTTTCCATGGTCGCCCTACACCAAGGTCCTGGCTGTTTTTCGCAGTCGACTAGCGACGAGTTCGAGGCTCTGTGCCACTGTGGTCCTGAACAGATTTCTGGGCTGAGTGCTGTGGTCACCCTTCACTGAGATTTGGGCTGGGTGCCATGGTAGCCCTGCGCTGACGTCCGATTTGTGTGCCGCGGTCGCCCTGCACCGATGTCCGGGCTGTGTTCCGCGGTCANTGCCATAAGGGTGGTGTCATCTGCATATCTGAAGTGATTGATTTTTCTCCTGGCAATCTTGATTCCAGCCTGTGACTAGTAGCAGGACTTAGTAACTTTCGGCAAGCCTTGGCACACATAGAGAATGATAACGTTTGCACAACCCATTAGGATAAGCCAGAGGAGGAGTGGAGTGTCCAGGGCCAGTCGCCCTGCTGCCCTGAAGGTTGAGGGATTCATGTCTACATAAACACCTGTAACCTGCTCTTATTACTCTTTTGGGAAGCCTGATATAAAGAGCCGTCCTGTTATCAAAGAGGCAGAACTCACTTGTAGGAACGGAAAAAACTGGCAATTGTGCTTTATGTGTGTGTGTGTGTGTGCTTAGTCATGTCTGACTCTTAGCCCCATGGACTGTAGCCCCCATGGGGCTTGGCAGTTTTCAGGCAAGAATAGGAGTGGGTTGCTCTTTCCTACTCCAGGAGATTTTCGCGACCTGGGATCGAAGCTGCATGCCCTGTGTCTCCTCCATTGGCAGGTGGATTCTCTACCACTGTGCCACCTGGGAAGCCCATCAAGTTGCTGTTTAGTCACTCAGACGTGTCCAACTCTTTTGCAACCCCGTGGACTATAGCCCACCAGGCTCTGCTGTCCCTGGGATTTCCCAGGCAAGACTCATGGAGTGGGTCACCATTTCCTTCTCCAGGTTTAGAAATGAACAAACAGTAAGAATCAATTCAAAGATAGCTAACATTTCTTGACTTTTCACTAGTCTAAAACATGCTGTTTTAAATGCTTTGTATGGCCATCAAGGAAGAAGCTATGCTTCATGAGAGTGGGGTTACAATCTGTTCTCAGCCTATTTTTGTTCAACCTATGAATTACAGTGGTTTTTAAAAGGTTATTAAAGAAGTACACAAAGAAAAATACACAATAGACATGACTGTAGCTCCAAAGCCTAAAAATTTATTGTCTAGTCCCTATAGAAAGTTTACCAACTTCTCTCCGAGAGGTTGGCAAAAGGTAACAAGCTTCCAAAAGAGATGCCAAGGACATGAGTGAGCAGAAAGAAGGCTGGCTCACCACTCCACAGTGGCTGAAAGTCAACAACGAGACTCAGCAGATAAGAACAAGACAAGTTTTTAGTTACAACTCAACAAACAGCAGAAACATCACATGGTGTGTTCCTCTGCCACTAAAGCCCACAGGACACGATGGGTCCAGATGGTGCCAGGGCAGGCAGTTATGCTCAGCTGAGGAGTCCAGAATCCACGGCTCACCTCTTATAGTGAGCAGTGAACAAGCCAAGGAGCCAGTAGTTACATGGTAGTTATGTTTAGTCACTAAGTAGTGTCTGATCCTTTTGCAACCCCATGAACTGTAGCCCACCAGGCTCCTCTGTCCATGGGATTTCCCAGGCAAGAGCACTGGAGTGGGTTACCATTTTCTTCCCCAGGAGATCTTCCTGACCCAGGGATAGAACCCACATCTCCTACACTGGCGTGCGTGCTAAGTCGCTCCAGCTGTGTCTGACTCTTAGCAACCCCATGGCCTGTAGCCCGCCAGACTCCTCTGTCAATGGGATTTTCCAGGCAAGAATACAAGAGTGGGTTGCCATTTGCTTCCCCATGCCTACAATGGCAGGCAGATTCTTTACCATTGAGCCACCAGGGAATGCCCACTCAGATGCTAGTCACCCTGTGTCGCTTTGACTGACTTAATTGGCTCAGGGTCAAAGGGCCATGAGAGCTTGTAGTTTGGCACACACGGGAAAGAAATATACAGGTGTCTACACCTTTGGCAAGCTGCTTTTCTGACAATGGACTGTCCTTTTCATCCTTACTGTAATCCTGTGAAGGAGACAGAACTCATCCCATTTTGCAGGTGAAGAAATTGAGGCCCAGAGAAAAGAAAGTAACAAATGAGCTTGCCCAAGGTTAAAAGTGACTGGTGCAAGGTTGCACAGCTCATAGGTGGTGAGAAGTGATTTAACCCTGACTTACCTCTGATCTGTCCAGATGCAGAGCCCCAACAACATACAGTTGCCTAATTTCACTGGGCAGGAAGCCAAGAACCACAAGGCCTAGACTGAAATCACAGACCTGAAAAAGTAATTCATTGTTTTGCCTTCTTGCTTTGATACCAATACTGCTGAAATTTGGCCTTTTTACAGTGTATGGGGCCAGCAATGCACAACCCATTTGAAGATTTACATATGTTTAGATGCCAGCAAAAGTTGGCCAGAAACTTTCCTGGTAAAAAATGGATTTGGCTAGGTTTTACCTTTCCCAGTTGTTCTGAAAGGTTTCCTTTGAGATGGGAAAGACAAACACAGATTTAATTACCCTTCTCTTGCTAATGTTCAAACTGCCTAATTAGACTAAAAGCATTAATTGCAAATATTACAAACAGCAGCTTGCTCTAAAATATTCCCTCATAATTTCTCGAGGCACATCAATTAAACGAAGTCTCAGACATCTTCCTAATCCTTTGCATCCTTCTCCCTGCAACTCCACAGGCAAATAATCATTTTACATAGAGCAGAGAAGCAGGTGCAAAGACATGCTGTGTGTGTGTGCCTGTGTGTGGAAAAGGGACTCAAGCAGCAGAGAAGGTTGCTAGAAATGGGAATGTGAGTACATGCACATGAACTTCAGTGACAATGCTAGCTCTCATGTGGAGCTAGTGTAAAGAACATGCCTGCCAAAGAGGGAAACTTAAGAGAAGTGGGTTCGATCCCTGGGTCAGGGAGATCCTCTGGAGGAGGGCATGGCAACCCACTCCAGTCTTCTTGCCTGGAAAATCCCATGGACAGAGGAGCTGGAGGGCTACAGTCCACTGGGTTGCACAGAGTTGGACACAATGAAGCAACTTAGCATGGCACACAGTGTAAAGCAAGGGAGAGGGGCTGTCGTAAGTGCCTTTGGGATTACAGGTCACTGAAACCTCTCAAATCTTTCAAGTAGAGGGGGAGAGCTTAATGAAAGAAATTGGTCCTCCCAGTACCCAAAGGTAGGCAATTTAGACAAGTCTCAGGCAAGGCCAGTAAATCTAGATAAGAAAGCCAGCTGGCCCTGCTCTCTGGAGTCCCAGGGTCCCTCAGCCTCTCTGGATTCCCGGGATCCCTCAACCTCTCTGGAGTCCCGGGGTCCCTCATCCTCTCTGGAGTCCCGGGGTCCCTCATTCTCTCAGCTTCTCCAGGAGAGGAGAATGTCTTGCTCACCAGCTGGGCCTTGAAGTCAGATTCCTGGGTGCACCTCCCGGCTATGTCCCTTCCTATTATCTCTCTTTGCCTCGGTTTCCTTGACTGTAAATGCTTGAGTTTCGTTCAGTTCCGTGAGAATTAGATAAGATAGTATCTTGTTGTTGTTCAGTCCCTAGGTCATGTCCAACTCTGTGTGGCCCCGTGGGCTGAAACGTGCCAGGCTTCCCTGTCCTTCACTAGCTCCCGGAGTATCTGACACATTCTAAATGCTCAGTGGCATTTGTGTTTCACTTTCATGTTTGCCTCATTACTTTTCGTTTGCAAATTGGCTTCTCCTTCTTCCTCATGTACATGGGAAGATGCCCTCCCAATTTAAACAGTAATCCTGGTAGACTACCTAATGGCTCAGTCCCAAATATTGGGTTGGCCAAAAAGTTCATTATGGAACAACCCGAACTTTTTGGCCACCCAGTACAATTTCTTGAAGGTGGCATCTCATTGGTCTGGCTTGAGTCAAGTGTCTGCCCTCCGTCAGGTCAGCCGTGATTAGAGAACAGGACCAGGGTGTTTGTGTACAACCACCAGGGCCATTCCTTTGGTTGCAGGGGGTGGAATTTGTTCTCAGGAGAAACATAGCATTTTCATAACATTTGCACATCCACTATAAATATGGATAATTATCAGTGAGAGACAGGGAATATTATACTTAGTCCTATCTAAAACCAGGAATTATATTAAAGACAAGTATGTAAATCAAACCTTCTCTTAAATAGTATGAACAAAGTTTGTGCACTAAAATTATTTGTAAAGACTTTCTAAAAATTTGAAATAATAGCTACACTGAACATTCGTTTTGTATATTAAAAATTAAAATACTTGAGGTGTTATCTAACCAGGCTGTCAAGGTCAGGAGATGAAATGGTGAAGTTTTAAAGTTGCTACTCATTTTTCATCACCCTTTGAAGAAACTGAACTTGACAGAATTTGTGTTTTGTGGTTTTCTCTTTAAGACTGATCACTAAAGACAGACTGTTCTGCTTTGAAAGGAATTAAAGTCCAGTACAAAGAAGCAAGTCAGCACCTACTTCCCCCTAGGAAATTAAATGATCTTTGTCCTCCTTTCAGTTGTTTGGGACATAAACAGATTGTCAGTATCCTGACTCTTGTTTGAGCTGTGTTTAATTTGTTAATTCAGAAGATAATTTGTTTCTGTTCCATTAAGCATTTATTTTGTGTTATATGAGGCCTAGTGCTAGGGTCTGTGTGTGAAGCTATGAGGAGTAGGATGTGGTCTTCCCTTGGGGACCTCACTGTGGGAGAGGAGGCCATACATACAGTGGACACACTCACACCGCCTTGAGAGAGATGCCCATGCATACAGCTCACACTGCTGTGTGAGAGACGACCATTATTCAGTTAGTTCTGTAGCGTGGAACCTTGCACACAGGGACACTCAGTCATTTCTTTTTGAATGAAAGAACTAGTCGGTGCATCAAGGCAGGGTGATGGAAGTGCTACTAGGCAAGTATGAAATGTTATGGAAGTATAAAAGAGAAAGGGTGGTTCACTCTTCAAATAAATACTTGTGTGCCTACTGTGTGCCAGACACTGTTCTGAGCATCAACACATTGCTATTCCTTCTGGCTAGAAAACTTTGATAAAATGACATGAAGGAGTTGGCATGTGTGCTGAACCTTGAAGTTTACATTCATGGATTTAAACAGGCATCAGTGGGCCTGAGAGGATTTCAAGAGAAGTTACAAGTCCAATTGGACTGGAGTTGACAGCAGTGGGAAGGCGTACAATGGCCAAGCTTACAAAGGTAATATAAGCCAAAATCACTGAGGAAAGGGCCTTTAGTGTTGGAGGATTCATTTGGGCCTGGTTTTGTAGACAGTGAAGAGCTGTTGAAACTTGAAAGGGAAATTCACGTGATCACTAGTCAGTTCCTAGTGATCCCCACTTTCTGGTATAATCTCTCTTCCCTGTGTGTGAGATGGACCTAGAGACTTGCTTCTAATGAATGCAATGCAACAAGAGTGCCGAGACACCACTTCCAAGGTGTGGAATGTAAAAGACTGTGATTTCCATCTCCCTCACACTCTTCCTCTATTTCTTCTGGCTCACCAGATGATACAGTCTATCATGGTGTGTGCGACACTATAGAGAAGCCCACATAGTCAACAGCTGAAGACAGCCTCTGGCCAACAGCCACGAAGAAACTGAGGTCTTCAGTTCAGAGGTTCACCAGAGTCATGCCAACCACCACATGCCCGAATGGAGGAGACCCTCCCCAGTTGAGCCTTTTTTTGACTGACGATCTGGACATCCTGCTTGTAGCTTTGTGAGAAGCCCCAGCCCAGGGCACCTAGCTAAGCTGCACCCTAATTTCTGACCCACAGAAACTGTAAAATAATGTATGTTGCTTTAAGCTGCTCGGTTTGGAAGTGGTTTGTTAAGCAGTGATCTGTAGCTGATATACCAGAAGAGAGGAAATGGAATATATATGGGGATAAATATAAAGTACTTTTCCCCTTATTGTTTTTTACATATCTTTACAAGATAATTGAGTGTTTAAGGCAAGAATAGCAATAATGGAATGTGATTTTATTACAAATTTTAAAAATTAAATGTATGGCAATTTTATATTTTTGGTGGACTGGGGTCAGGGCTGGGTATGAAGAAGGCTGTGCTTACAGGAGGGTATGAGGTAACTTTGTGGGGTGATGGGTGTGTTCCTTATCTTGATTTGTAGTGATGGCTTCATAGACACACATATGTCGGATCTCATCAGTTTTGTATACTCTAAATATAAGCTATTTATGGTACATTCACTATATATTATTTCTATACGAGAGAAATATATAAATAAAAGTATAAAAACAGACAACAGAAGCTTAGGGAAGAGAAACCTCAGTGAGAATTGTCTTTATTACAAGAGGCTTCACAGAGGACAGAAGACCCATGAGTCGGGCTTTGGTCAAATGGTAAAACAAAGATGAGAAGGAGCCGAGGCAGAGGACAGAGAACCAGCAGGGCCAGGAAGCAGCAATTGGTAGCTTGTGTGGAAGGAAGAAGTCAGTGCCTGACGTTAAGCAGAGTATGCCTTTTGAAGAAAACAGTCTTCTTCTACCTTTCCAGGGTAATTTCTTCTGGAAAATCTCCATAAGGCATATTCCTATAAAATCTAAAAAATAATTATGCTAATTTCAAGAGCTGTTGATACTTCTTGAGCTTTGAAATGAAGCCACTTATATTAAAGCAACACCAAATCCCCTTAAAATGAACATTCTCACTCCAGTAGATGACATTACTTGTCATGGCATGGCCTCCCAAGGCAAGTTCCCTTCAATCAGTCTGAATAAAGACTGAATGCTTTTATTCAGTTCAGTTCAGTTCAGTTCAGTCGCTCAGTCGTGTCCGACTCTTTGCGACCCCATGAATCGCANTGTTGAGCTTTAAGCCAACTTTTTCACTCTCCTCTTTCACTTTCATCAAGAGGCTTTTAGTTTCTCTTCACTTTCTGCCATAAGGGTGGTGTCATCTGCATCTCTGAGGTTATTGATATTTTTCCTGGCAATCTTGATCCCAGCTTGTGCTTCTTCCAGCCCAGCATTTCTCATGATGTACTCTGCATATAAGTTAAATAAGCAGGGTGACAACATACAGCCTTGACGTACGCCTTTTCCTATTTGGAACCAGTCTGTTGTTCCATATCCAGTTCTAACTGTTGCTTCTTGACCTGCATATAGGTTTCTCAAGAGGCAGGTCAGGTGGTCTGATATTCCCATCTCTTTCAGAATTTTCCACAGTTTATTGTGATCCACACTATTCCATACCATACACTTAAACCTTTACTATCCTTTTTTGGCCCACAAAAGACAAAATAAATCAGCAAAAGCAATGCAAATGCTGTATAAGATTGTCACTACTGTAGATTGCAAGCCCAAAATACTGGGACTACGTCACCATTGTGAAGATGGCTTCATAGGGTCTCTTGTTTCCTGGTGTTCAGCTACTTGGGCACACTATCCAAATTAGTTCTCTTAAATGTGAATAAATACATCATCACAAGCCAAAGCAGAGTTTACATGAAATCTCTTGCAAATTTAGATCCCTGTAAACCAAAAGGGCACACACAGGAGTATCACTATAATGGGAAATAAGGTTAGAAAAGAATAAGTAAGATCAAGTTAGGAAACAGGTTTAATTGTGAGATTAAGGATTTGGCAGTACTCTTCCCTGGAAAATCCCATGGACGGAGGAGCCTGGTGGGCTGCAGTCCCTGGGGTCGCTAAGAGTCAGGCACAACTGAGCAACTTCACTTTCACTTTTCACTTTCATGCACTGGAGAAGGAAATGGCAACCCACTCCAGTGTTCTTGCCTGGAGAATCCCAGGGACAGAGGAGCCTGGTGGGCTGCCGTCTATGGGGTCGCACAGAGTCGGACACGACTGAAGTGACTTAGCAGCAGCAGCAGCAGGGAGGTTTATAAAATCTGGAAATGGGGGGTGACATGGTAAAAATGTCTTAAAGATTAACTTAAAAGTCATGTACAGGGTAGAATTAGGTAAGGGAAGAACAGGATGGAAAGGCTATTTTAGATGCCGTTTTGGAGTAGCCTTGGTAAAGTCTGATCACATTGCAAACAAAGGAAATGGCAATACAGTTCCAAACACATTAACAATAACAATAATATTGAATGTTTGTTGAGTGCTTCATATGCTCCCAGCACCATTCTAAATCCTTACGTGTATTAATGTGTATGCATTTAATGTTTATTTACTATGGAATATATACTATAATAATATTATCCCTATTTTACATTTCAGGCCCCAAGAGGTTAAGTAACTTAGCCATGGTCACAAAGCTAATGAGGAGCAGAGTTAGGGCCTGAACAGAGCGGTCTCCAGATTTCTGTGTATGCTCTGCTGTTTCTCAAGCACTGACTCTGCACAGGTCCTGAGAGTGACAGTCAAGCCCAGTCCAACACGGAACCGGAGTCCCTGCCTTCCCTCTAGCTCCACGGCTACCAAGTCTGAGAAAGTGACTTCTCTTCTCTGAAACAGCTTCTGCTGCTTTCCCTGGCTCCACTCTTGCCAGCCTCCAGTCAATTCTCTACCTTCACCAGGGCAATCTACCAAAAGCCTAAAGTTGATTGTGTCACTCTTCTGTTCAAAATCATTGGGATGAAGTCCGGAACTCTTATGAGTCTTATAAGGCCTGTGGGATTCGGCCCCAGGTCATTTTGCCTTCTGGTTTCCAGACCTAAGACCATGCTCTCTCATTCTGAGATATTGTGGATGATGTTCTTCCCCTTTAACATGTTCCCTATCCTTTCCACCTTCCCTGTTCTTCATGGACTAATCCCTACTCACCACTCACATCCAATCCGAGAGGTCACTTGCCCCAGAAATGCTCCTGATCCAGTGTGCCTCCAGCCCCCTCTGATGTGTCTAAACAGTACCCTGCACCATCACTCATTAGACAGCACTTGAACGTCATGCTTAGCTACTGGCTCACTTGACTGAATGTTAAGTTCTGTGAGGTCAGTGGCCTTGTTCATCCTTTTCTCCCCAACACTAGGCATGGCATCAAATACATGTGTGGGGGGAGTTAGTCACTCAGCTGTGTTAGTCACTCAGTTGTGTCTGACTCTTTGCAACCCCACGAACTGTAGCCTACCAGGCTTCTCTGTCCATGGAATTCTCTAGGCACGAACACTGGAGCCAGGCTTCTCTGTACATGGCATTCTTCAGGCAAGAATACTGGAGTGAATTGCCATTCCCTTCTCCAGAGGATCTTCCCAACCAAGGGACTGAACCCTGGTCTCCTGCATCACAGGCAAATTCTTTACCACTTGAGATACAGGGAAGTCCTATCAAGTATATAACGGACTCTAGATAACTTTTTAAATTGAAGGATAAATAAGGACTGAGTTTGATAGGATATAAAAAATGAAAATGAGAAAGTAAACTTTTTAAATTTATTTTTGAGGTAACATTGATTATAGCATTACATAAGTTTCATGTGTACAACATCACACTTCTACTTCCATATACCCTACAACATGCTCACTGCCAGAAATTTAGTTTCCATCTCTCACTACACAGTTGATCCCCTTTACCCATCTCATCCAGCCACCCATCCCCACTCTTTTATCTCTGGTAACCACTATTCTGTCCTCTGTACGTACTACATCAAACTGTCTTCTAAACCATCATACCTAACTGGTGCCATTGGAAGAATCAAGGAAGCATTTAAAGGAATTATTTTGGAATTGCTCAGTTTAGATAGGGACTTGTTGAATTTGGTGATAAGATGTTATCCAAAAAGAAATGACCTGTGTGCAGCTGGAATGATAGAATCAGAGCTCATCTGTGAGGCTGAAGATTCAGACTTGCTAATTCTACTCTTTTTAAAAGTTAATTTTACCTACACTGACTGTGGCTTTCTTACAATGAAACATAAATCAAAATTAATACCTGGTATATTCCTCTTTAGGTTGTGTATACAATCGTCCATAGGAAGGAAAAGTAGTCTTCTCTATATGATTCAGAAAGCTTGCTTGTATCTTTTTCTGTTCTGCTGTTGTTTGCTTAGGTTGTGAATGAAAGAGAGGATTTCAGAGAAGAGAAGCCAAAGCTGAAATGCTCTGGATTCAATTACACAGCAAATGAAAATGCTATTCCTGAGCTGGTGAAGGATAATTTTGGCTTTTCAATATATTATTATTTGATAAGAACTTAGTAAAAAGTAGATTTTTTTTCTGGATGAAGACTTGTGAATGCAATTATAGCCCCATAGCCTTACCAAGGAGAAGTGCTTGTGCTCTAGCCCTCAGAGATCTAACAGTTGATAAATGCTCTTAGGATGAGATGTGAATCTGTCTGCTAAAAGCAGCCTCTGAGATAGAGAGACAGTCCTCATAGTCTGGCTGGCAGATAGCCCCTGCCAAAGGACATGAAGGCATCTGTCCTACAGACTAAGAAATGACCCACTCATTTTCTTCTGGCTAGAGATGAGGAATTTGTATGTTTGGCTAGGCAGAAAAAATTCTTCCTTTCCGATAGATCATTTAGAAGGGTGTGTGTGTCTCTCTCTCTATGTGTGTTATTGTGTAGCTTAATGTTTCACCACAATGCAAAGTGCTTCCTTTAGTAGCCTCCATATTTACAGGAATAAGATCCTTCTTATAAAAAGACCCAAAGAATTCCTAGAAAGACATGCTGCTGCTGCTGCTGCTGCTGCAAAGTCACTTTGGTCGTGTCCATCTCTGTGTGACCCCAGAGACAGCAGCCCACCAAGCTCCCCTGTCCCTGGGATTCTGCAAGGCAAGAACACTGGAGTGGGTTGCCATTTCCTTCTCCAAAGACATATCTAGACCAAACACTAGGTTTGCTTCATGTGAGCTGTGACTTCGGATGAATGTATTAAAAAGATGCCATTTGCCCCAACATGGATGAACCTCAAGGACATATGCTAAGTTAAATAAGCCAGACATAAAAAGAAAAAAAAAATGACATAAGGTCAGGAAGCAACAGTTAGAACTGGACATGGAACAACAGACTGGTTCCAAATAGGAAAAGGAGTACGTCAAGGCTGTATGTTGTCACCCTGCTTATTTAACTTATATGCAGAGTACATCATGAGAAATGCTGGGCTGGAAGAAGCACAAGCTGGGATCAAGATTGTCGGGAGAAATATCAATAACCTCAGAGATGCAGATGACACCACCCTTATGGCAGAAAGTGAAGAGGAACTAAAAAGCCTCTTGATGAAAGTAAAAGAGGAGAGTGAAAAAGTTGGCTTAAAGCTCAACATTCAGAAAACTAAGATTTTAGCATCTGGTCCCAATACATCATGGCAAATAGATAGGGAAACAATGGANCGGGAGAAATATCAATAACCTCAGATATGCAGATGACACCACCCTTATGGCAGAAAGGGAAGAGGAGCTAAAAAGCCTCTTGATGAAAGTGAAAGAGGAGAGCGAAAAAGTTGGCTTAAAGCTCAACATTCAGAAAATGAAGATCATGGCATCCGGTCCCATCACTTCATGGGAAATAGATGGGGAAACAGTGGAAATAGTGTCAAGAGTTTACATACACATAAATACGGATAATTCTGTGAAAAATTGTATCCTATGTCGATGGTGCTCCTGGAGTTGTGCAACAGGGTAGTCTTGCCTGGCAAAGAGTCAGACAATAGCTTTATTTAGAAACAGAAAACCTTTCTTCCATCTACCCAAGAAAGCCCATTTCCTCTGTGTGGGTTCACGGCTCATCTCAGTAGCACCTTCTCTGATTTTCTCAATTTCCTGAGGCCAGTTGGGCAGGGTAGGAACAAGCACCACTACTTTAAGATATGTTGCAGTAGCTCTACTCAATAATTTGACCTATATGGGAAACTGTTATTTTTTTAAAAGAGTGGGTATATGTGTATGTATAACTGATTCACTTTGTTGTGTAACAGAAACTAACACAACATTGTAAATCAACTGTGTGTGTGTGCTGTGTGCGTGCTCAGTCACTTCAGTTGTGTGGAACTCTTTGTGACTCTATGGACTGTAGCCTGCCAAGCTCCTCTGTTCATGGGGTTCTCCAGCCAAGAATACCGGAGTGGACTGCCATGCCCTCCTCTAGGGAATCTTCCCGACCCAGGGATCAGAAATTAACTATACTCCAACAAAAAACTGTTCAGAAAAAGATGTGTTTCAGGAGTGAGGTAACAATGTAGAGGCCCTAGAGAAATCCCTGGCACACATTAGGTTCCAAAAATTTGTAATGAAAATACAAAATGTGTGGCTAAGACACGACTGACTGGATGAATTAACAAATGCGTGAATGCCCCGTGTGATTTTCCAGATCCAGTAGTTTAACTATGTTCCATGACCCATTTCCCCCTTCTTCTAATCCACGCTTTTCTATGAAATATGCTTCTTTTTGCCTTGCCTAAGGAAGCTGCACGAATGTCAGGGGCTGTTTGGCAAAGACGACTCACAACTGTGAGCACTAAGAATACCCATATTGGCAAGTCCTCCCAGATCTGCCTCATTTCTACGCTGTGGGTTCGACGCCAGTCGGCCAAGTCAGGGCCAGGCGCCGGCCTGCCCTTGAGGCTCTCAGTCACTGCCTGCACGCGTGCATGCGCTCCTTTCTCTCCAGATCGCTTACCCTATCTTCTCTTCTCATTTGAATTCAGTGGGAAAACCACAGACCTTGAAACTGGCAAACCTGAATTCAAAAAGTGCCCTTCCCACTTACTCTTTGGATATCCTTGTGTGTTAGTTGCTCAGCCGTGTCCAACTCTGCAACCCCACGGACTGTGCCTGCCAGGCTCCATTGTCCATGGAATTCTCCAGGCAAGAATATTGGAGTGGGTTGTCATTCCCTTTTCCAGGGGATCATCCCAACCCAGGGATGGAACCTGAATCTCCTGCACTGCAGGCAGATTTTTAAACCATCTGAACCACCAGGGAAGCCCTTGAATAACCTTGGGATCTGATTAATATTCCGTTTCTCAGCTTCTTCATCTAAAGGAATATGAATAATATTTACCTTGTAGCATTTGCAGGAATATCACATGTGACCGTGTGCACCTTTTCAAATGGACATTTTCTTTATCACTCCTGTTGCTATTAATCTAATTGATCCTAGACATAACTCTGGAGGGTAAATGTTACTTTTAGCCCCATTTTACAGACAAGGAAATTGAAAGGTACATGTTATAAATTGCACAGCTAGGAAGCTGACTGATTTGATTCCAAATCAGAACTCATCCCATCTGTCTCTGGATCTAGAGCTCTGGCTGTAACACCAGGTTATCTTCCATTCCCCTCACTTCAGGGAAAACCAATCCACACTACTAAGATGCAGACGGTACGTGTGCGTGCGTGTGTGAGTGAGATTTTGGCTTCTGTCAATATCCATCTCTGACTATTTCTCTAAGTACAGAGCTTCTCTTGGTAGCTGTTGAAACATAAATCAGACCATGCTGAGAGTGTGTATGTGCTCGCGAGAGAGAAATGGCAGAGGGAAGGTGACATAATATTGTAATTCAATACTTAATATCTCCAAAGACATGTAATACATCCTCTTGATATTTCCAGAATATATTTTCTGGAAACTGGACAATAATTCAAATTAATGCTAAGCCTAAATCTAATTGTTTTATGATGCTACAGAGCAATACATGGGGCAAGGCTTCCAAAAATCAGAGGTTCCAACAGTCATGTTGATGGAACAGATTTCAGCGTCTGGCACAGATGAGAACAGCTGCCTAAATATAGAATACTGGTACCTGGAGCAACATGACAAAGGAGGTTTGGCTTCGTCCCATGCTAGGCAAGCCTCCCGTGAATTCTGGGCAAGATAAGGAGAGAAAGGATAAGATTTGTATTTGAGGACCAGATGAAGGTTTTGAGGGTCAAACGAGATAAAGGATGACTGAGATCTACTTTTCCGGTAGATGTCANGTCATGTATGGATGTGAGAATTGGACTGTGAAGAAAGCTGAGCACCGAAGAATTGATGCTTTTGAACTGTGGTGTTGGAGAAGACTCTAGAGAGTCCCTTGGACTGCAAGAAGATCCAACCAGTCCATTCTGAAGGAGATCAGCCCTGGGATTTCTCTGGAAGGAATGATGCTAAAGCTGAAACTCCAGTACTTTGGCCACCTCATGCGAAGAGCTGACTCATTGGAAAAGACTCTGATGCTGGGAGGGATTGGGGACAGGAGGAGAAGTGGAAAACAGAAGATGAGATGGCTAGATGGCATCACGGACTCGATGGACGTGAGTCTGAGTGAACTCTGGGAGTTGGTGATGGACAGGGAGGCCTGGTGTGCTGCAATTCATGGGGTTGCAAAGAGTCGGACACGACTAAGCGACTGAACTGAACTGAACTGAAACTCAACTATATGTGGAATCTAAAAAAGTAATAGTAGGGAATAGAGTGATTACCACAACTCTGGTGGTTACCAGAGGTGAGGAAGTAGGGGCAATGGAAAGACACTGATCAACAGGTACAAAGTTCTAGAGGATCCAGTTCTATAGGATGAATAAGTCTAAACAGCTCATGTCCAGCATGACAACTATAGTTAATAATACTGTGCTGAAATCTGGCAATTTGCTAAGAGAGTAGACTTCAGGGGATCTCATCACACACCAAATATGCTAACTATATGAGAAGATGATATGTTAGTTTGCCTGACCGTAGTAAGCATGTCATTGTGTATACGTCTATCTAATAATCATGTTGTGCACCTTAAATATATGCAATTCTAGTTTATTTGATAGGAATATACTTGCTTTACAGTTTTGTGTTAATTTTTGCTGTACAATAATGTGAATCAGCTATATGTAATATCCCTTCCCTCTTAGACCTCCGTCCCACCCCTCTAGGTCATCACAGAGCATCGAGCTGAGCTCCCTGTGCTATGCAGCAGCCTGCCACTAGTTATCCATTTTACACACGCTCATGTATGTCTGTCAAGGCTACTCTCATTTTGTCCCGTCTCTCCTTACTCTCCTCAAAAGTCCACTTGCCTGTTCTCTATGTTTGTGTCTCTATTTCCGCCCTGCAAATAGGTTCGTCAGTAAAACCTTCCCAGATTCCATATGTAGGGTTTATATATGATATTTGTTTTTCTCTTTCTGACTTACTTCACTCGTTATGGCAGACTCTAGGTTCATCCACATCACTACAAATTTCATTCCCTTTTTGTGGCTGGGTATTTTGTGGTCCATTGTGTGTATGTACCACATCTTCTTTATCTATTCATCTGTTGAAGGATATTTAGGCTGCTTTCATGTCCTGGCTATCGTAAATAGTGTTGTAAAGAAAGAAATAAAAATAACTTGGATAAGGGGAAAGTGAAACTGAAAGTCGCTCAGTCGTGTCTGACTCTTTGCAAGCCCATGCTTATACAGTCCATGGAATTCTCCAGGCCAGAATACTGGAGTGGGTAGCCTTTCCCTTCTCCAAGTAATCTTCCCAACCCAGGGATCGAACCCAGGTCGCCCACATTGCAGACAGATTCTTTACCAGCTGAGCCACAAGGGAAGTCCAGATAAGGGGAAGGATGATGACAANTTCTCCAGGCCAGAATACTGGAGTGGGTAGCCTTTCCCTTCTCCAAGTAATCTTCCCAACCCAGGGATCGAACCCAGGTCGCCCACATTGCAGACAGATTCTTTACCAGCTGAGCCACAAGGGAAGTCCAGATAAGGGGAAGGATGATGACAAAAATAAACCCAGAGGAGCTGGTTAGATGGGGAAGGAAACACAGTTGATAGACTTACTGACTTTGAGGACAAAACTCAAAAGGCTGGAATTAGAGGACTGAAACACAGGGAAGAATGCCAGGCTGGTTATTTATACCTGGGAATTACTGTTGAAATAAAGCCATGAGGCAGAACTGCCTCTGCCTCCAGTTCAGCCTGTGTGCATATAGAGGGACCCTTTCTAATCCCAGCATCGCCAGAGGGAACCCAGG
The DNA here is from genome assembly GCA_006410875.1 of Neotragus pygmaeus. Taxonomy (NCBI): domain Eukaryota; kingdom Metazoa; phylum Chordata; class Mammalia; order Artiodactyla; family Bovidae; genus Neotragus; species Neotragus pygmaeus. Next base: position 282,303 of record SJYV01032706.1, read on the forward strand.
AATAGATGAAAGAAGTGGTTCGTGAGGTACAGGATAGGCAGTGTTAGTTTTTGAATAATTCTTTTCTAAGCAGCAACACTTATAAATGTATTCTAAATAAGTATACCCAAAGCAAAATCATTCTTCATGTTGAGCTACCAGCAGAGCCAATTTTTATCCATCTTGCTCAGTTCACTCAAGTTAGCTTATGTAGCCAGAGTCTGTCCTTCCAGACTGACATGTTTAATTGCATCTATCAGCAGTGGCTGTCGAGTAGCCTTTTAATGGATCCCAAAGATTTTCATCCAAAGATACTGTACTTCAGTAATGGTGCCAGTGGTGCCTCCGCGGTTGGCCTTGCTGATGCTTTTCCTAGCAGAGGATGTGATCCTGCAGGCATTTAAGAGATACTGAGGGTAACAGCAATTGGACATTGGTTAACAAATGAAACCAGCTCTGAAAATGATGTTTATGTGGCTGTGTGTACTCGAGTAGTGATTTATGTTATTTTCAGCTGAGGTATGAATTCTGTAAGGAGAGTAACCTGCTGCCTTCTGGAGTCATGAATATCTTAAGGAACAAGAGCATGAGACGATCTGGATTTTTAGGCAAATTAAAGTCAGCATGCTTTACACAGGTGACAAATTAGGTGGTAATTAATGGCATTAAATAAGGATTCACCACGGAATTCCTTCAAACAGCCTGTTCCCCTCATTGCTTAATGTACTTGATTAAAATTCATTACCCACAACATCTCTTACATAAAGCATGGTTCCTCATATCAATTTCAGTGGATTTTGTTCATTAGGAGGCATATTTGTGCAGAGAAGATTCACCCTTGCAGTGTGAATAGATTACCCTCATCACACATAACTGGAAACAAGGTTGTGTTCACCCTTAGCTTGTGCTTTTCGTATCTTCGTGTGAGATCTTAGCTTTCACACGTACCTGGAACTTCCTAATGACAGATTCCTGTTCTTCTGGCCCCTTCTCTTTATTTGGGAACAAAGGGGCACCCAGTTCCCAATCCCCAGAAAGGGTCCATCTATCTTTGAGTGCATATCAGGGTTTGGGCCACATTCCAGGAGACAGTAAAACACCAGATCCTCTCCTGGAGTCTCTGGTGATGAGCAGGGCCTTGCTGCACATGGTTCCATCCACAGTTGCCATCTTCCATCCAGTCCTAGTTCTGAAAATGAGCTCTCTCAGCAGAGAAGCTAAGCACAGCATTGAGGGTCCCTTATGGGGAAATGGGTTAATAATCCCACAATAGGAAAAGTGGTTCTCAAAGAGGAGAACTGTGCATCCAAGGAATGATGGCCTCAACTCCCATGAAACCAGGTAGACTTCAGGACTGCAGATTCTACCTCTGCACGTCCAGCCTAGAACTTGACTTAAGTGAGGAGCAGCTTCATTCTCATTTCCATGTCTGTAGAGGACAGAGATCCTTAGACTCTAGGAAATCTACGCTGATACCATAAGTTTTTAAGCTTGCAGTTTTAGTGTAGTTTTTGCTGTTTAGGAGATAGCTTGAAAGGCAGAAACAGAACTAAAGGGTAGAAATGATAATTAATGAATATGAGTGGCTCAGACAGCAAAAAATCTGCCTGCATTGCAGGAGACTGGAGTTTGATTCCTGGGTCAGGAAGATCTCTTGGAGAAGAAAATAGCAACCAACTCCAGTATTCTTGCCTGGAAAATCCCATGGACAGAAGAGACTGATGGGTACAGTCCGTGGGGTTACAAAGAGTCAGACAGGACTGAGCACACACACACACACACCACACACACCGTACACACACACACACCACACACACACAAACATAAAGGCCCACAGGCATTAACATGCATGAGGGGAAAATAGAGTCAGATTGCAGCTGTCAAAAGAAAGCCTATATAAAATATAAGACAAATTTTTCTCTCTTCCTGTTTGCTTCATCCATATAGCCTAGATAATTGGGTGCCTTGATCAGAGCAGGCACTCAATACTTATTTGTCTAATTGGACCTAGAAAAACAAAAGTCTAACTGAATTTTTAAAAACTAAATTGCTAAGTGATGCTGAAAATTTAAAATCAAAAGCAGGTTGCCATTCTACTGAGTGTGTCTAACTTACATCTCATGGTTCTGACCAAGGTGGGCCAGCTCGTGTAACAATAAGTCCTGGGTCCCTTGCACTGTTGGTGGGAATATAAACTGATACAACCACTATGGAGATTCCTTAAGAAACTAGGAATAAAACTAGCATATGATCCGGCAACCCCACTACTGGGCATATACTTGAGAAAACCATAATTCAAAAAGACACATGTACCCAGTGTTCACTGAAGCACTGTTTACAATAACCAGGTCATGGAAGCAACCAAGATGTCCATCAACCAATTAATGGATAAAGAAGTTATGGTACATACACACCATGGAATATTACTTGGCCATAAAAAGGAATGAAATCGGGTCACCTGCAGTGAGGTGGACGAACCTAGAGTCAGTCATACAGAGTGAAGTAAGTCAGAAAAAGAAAAACAAAAATCATATTATTAACCGTATATATGGAATCTAGAAAAATGTACTGATGAGCCTATTTGCAGGGCAGGAACAGAGACCCAGAGATAGAGAACAGACGTATGGACACAGCGGGGGAAGGAGAGGGTGGGACCATTTGAGAAAGTGACCATGTGTAAGGACGGAGGAGCCTGGTGGGCTGCTGTCTATGGGGTCGCACGGAGTCAGACATGACTGAAGCGACTTAGCAGCAGCANGTATCTTGTTTCTTCCTCCTTCACCAAAGCTTAATTCCCACCCTAGACTGTCTAGCTGCTTGCAGGAATCTGCAAAAGATAGAGCATTGATAGGAATTAATGCTTGGTGGGTTTCCAACAGGGAGACCCCCAAAGAACTGAAAAAGCATGAATAAATGTATTCCAATTACAGGCGAACGTGGGAGCAAGTCGACTGGTGCTTAGAGGTCTGGATCGGCTCACCGGCGATGTGGGCATTATGGAGTGATTTTTACTTTACTGCCTTTTCCATCAGATCATCCCCTTCCTTTCACACACAAGGTTAATTCACTTCTTGATCACATTATTTCCTCGCTGCTCTTTGACAATATAAAAATTCTGAGTGGACAGCTCAATCCCTCTTCCATCTCAGATTTGATTGTTATGGTATTGCCTGGAGTCCCTCCGCGGCCTCCAGCAGCCCGCGCCGCACTTTATGACACTTAAATGGCTCGGCTACAATTTCTCCATCTATTCACGAAATGCTGTTAATAACTCATTTCCAAAGAGGCCCTTCTTTATGTCTTGGCATTAAAGGAATTTTTATTAGGTGCCAGGATAGGTGACCCACAGCCCCAGTAACCAAAGAGTTAATTAATCTGTTGAAATTTATTGCCTTTTATACTGCACTCAGTGTGACAGTCCCTAAGAGAAACAGATACTGTATTTACAACCCGGGTTGAAATATTCAGTAATATAGTCTGCATACTGACCTACTCCATCAGTGTATGCCTTCTGCTGGAACGTCCATTCATCACAGAAGATGAATTTGTGTAATCTGTCTTCTTTCTTATTCTGAGATTCCAATAAATATTGAAATAATAATTTATTGATTACCTTGCAATATAAATGTGTAGTAAAGTCACCCAGGACGTTTGCATGGTAATGCGTTTTGGAAGTTCTTGGTGTTTGGTGGGAATGAACAGTAGGAGTGACATGGAATACGCTTGTAGGTAAAACACCAAACTTAATTTCATATTGTGTGTAGGGAAGTGGTGAGGCGGGGTGGTTTCTGGACTACCGGATGTTGAAACCACAGCCACGATGATTGTTCTCCAAAGTAAACATCACGAATATTTATTGTCACATCTGCACCTTGCCCTCTTTGCGTATTTATTGTTGTTATTGAGTTGCTAAGTTGTGTCTGACTCTTTGCGACCCCTTTAGACTGTAGCCCACTATGCTCCTCTGTCCATGGGATTTCCTAGGCAAGAATCCTGGAGTGGGTTGCCGTTTCCTTCTCCAGGGGATCTTCCCCTCCCAGGGACTGAACCTGTGTCTCCTGCACTAGCAGGCAGATTCTTTACCGACTGAGCTACAGGGGGAGCCCTCTTTGTGTTTTACCCCCAGAATATTTTAGATCACAGATGCTTGCTTTGTATCACCTTCACTCGTGAAACCACTTCTTTCCTGCATGTAGTACAGGATTTAGGAGTGGTGGGTACCGCCTTCCATTTAATTCCAGTTATATCTTCCAGGACTGTTTTATAAATTCTCAGTCTGTATATTTCCTATGACTGTACTTTGGAGGGTCCTTTGAATTTTTGACTAAATCTCAGTTCCCTTCTACAGTTTTTTTATGGGTCTTTGCTGTTACTTATGGGACAATTTTTTTGTCATGATTCTAGGATCATGATAATTTTTTGCATCAAATCTGATTTGGTAGAGAAACATGGGAGAAGTGTATGAAAGGTGGTGTAGAGCATTGAGATGTCCTTGTGAATCAAGCACAATTATTGTGAAACACTTAGAAACTCTAAATGTCTTTATATCTGGATATATTATGCTGTTTGGGTGAACGCGAGCTGAACAGCCAGCATCTCGGTTCTGCACGAGGCCAACACCAGCAGCCTTAGACCTTAGGGTTGTTGTAGACACAGGTCTAGTAGAATTCAGCTGTGTTCAGTTAATGTAGCCTACCTCTGGTCTCCATAACAATTTATCTTGGTTTTGGGCAACTCTTTATAATCAAGATAACTCTTCAGAGTGGATGAAATTCTAGTGTGTGAAGTCTGTTTTCTAGTGCGTTACTGATAAGGTTAACCAGATGGTGAAATGTAATAGCTTGAAAGATTCAGTTTTGATATACGGTCAATCAGTTCTGGAATAAGGAAAAAGCAGAAAGAATCAGAGCTTTTTAGATTCATTTTTTGGTCATGAAATCGACAGTATACTCTTTTGGAGGATAAAGAAGTATCTCGTCATAATTCTCCTGACATCTAAACCTCCTGGCTCTATGTTTTTAAAAGAAGACAAAGTATGTCGAAAATTTTGTCGTAAAAGCTTTATATAGAATATATCACATTTTTCCAGGTGAAAAATTATGAAACTTTTTAATGGCACCTGAAAGTGTTTCTGATGTAGATTCCAAGTAAAATATATTTTCTAAGTGTTTTTAGTAACAGTCATACAAATTAAGTCGTATGTTTCTTCTGTCTCTATTTTATTTCGCTGCTGTTCTCGTTCAGTCGCTCAGTTGTGTTGGACTCTAAGGCCATGAACTGTAGCACGCTGGACTTTCTCTGAGTTATTNTAGTAACAGTCATACAAATTAAGTCGTATGTTTCTTCTGTCTCTATTTTATTTCGCTGCTGTTCTCGTTCAGTCGCTCAGTTGTGTTGGACTCTAAGGCCATGAACTGTAGCACGCTGGACTTTCTCTGAGTTATTTTATTCCGATGAAACTTCAGATAAGTGACGACCAGTATACTATAGAATTATGCAGTCCCTGAGGCTTATTCTGCTGTAACACTTGCCACTCTGGCACAGATGTTATTCTTTGAAGGTGGACAATATATAGTTTTTTAATCAGGTTTGATTTCCACTGATTTGATTATTTTAATTCTCAATTGATTATGGATATATATTTAAGTATCTAACAAAAGAATTATGTTCATGCATTCGATTGCTTCTTCAGCGATCCGGTTTGCTATGAGATGGTAACCAGGTAATCACTGCGCTTCTCCTCTTATTATTATTATTTGGTCCTTTTTACTCACTGACATTAATAGCGGCTCCTTGTTCTGCTCATGTAAAGCTACGCTCTGACTGAAGCTCTCCTTGGTGTTTGGCTAATTGGATTATTCATTTAAAGTGTATGATGTTTTATTACCTTATCTTCCGTGGTATTTTACATTTTGGATTGACTGATTCTAATTCCTATTTCAGAGTACTATAATTTCACAGTAGCATAACCTTGGGGATCCATTACATTTGGCCTTTAAAACATTGCTTTATTTTTCCCTACATAGTAGTGAAAATCTGTGGCATTTTCTAGCACCCACATTGACTCCCTTTTTATAACAAAGCCACTTTCCCTTCCCCTCTTCATTTAAATCAGTGCAACACAATATACATTTATTAAGCACCACTTCCATGGCAGGCTTCCCTGGTGGCTCAGCTAGTAAAGAAACCGCCTGCAATGCGGAAGACCTGGATTCAGTCCCTGGGTTGGAAAGATCCCCTGGAGAAGGGAATGACTACCCACTCCAGTATTCTGCCCTGGAGCATTCCATGGACAGAGGAGCCTGGCAGGTTACAGTCCATGGGATCGCAAAGAGTTGGGCATGACTGAGTGACTTGCACTTTCATTTACGTGGCAAATGCTGCGTCAGGTACTGAGTACATGGGCTTGAATTGGCAAAAACACCACTCTCAAGCTGTTCAAAGACAGTCTTTTGACTGAGACAGAAAAATAACAAATAATGATTTTTAAAAGCCCTGGTTCTGCCTCGTCACACAAAGTCTTTCATTTTGGGAAATAGGAGTTGAATAATTTTGGAAACCAGCCTCTTATTTGGCTTTCATCCAAGGGCAGGACTTCATTAAACACTTGAAATGGATTGTTTTACTTAATCTGCACAAGTTGTTGTTGTTGCCATTCAGTTGCTACGTTGTGTCCAACTCTTTGTGACCCCATGGACTGCAGCACGCCATGCTTCCCTGACCTTGACTATTTCCTGGAACTCGTTCAAACTCATGTCCATCGAGTCGGTGATGCCATCCAACCATCTCATCTTCTGTCCTCCCCTTCTCCTCCCACCTTCAATCTTTCCCAGCGTCAGGGTCTTTTCCAGTGAGTCAGCGCTTNACTATTTCCTGGAACTCGTTCAAACTCATGTCCATCGAGTCGGTGATGCCATCCAACCATCTCATCTTCTGTCCTCCCCTTCTCCTCCCACCTTCAATCTTTCCCAGCGTCAGGGTCTTTTCCAGTGAGTCAGCGCTTCTCATCAGGTGGCCAAAGGACTGGAACTTCAGCTTCAGCTGAAGGCTGTGTGCACAAGGCTTTGTGGCAAGTACTGTCGTTGTGTTATCTCCATTTTACTGATGGGTGGGTGGGTTACAGAGAGGCCAGGGCACCTCCCCAGGCCATTACTCCTGGTATACCCCTGAGGGGATTGCAATGCTGCTACCGGAGTCCAGTGCCCCAGTGCCGGGACACCTGATGATTTCCTCCCCCAGTTCTGCAGGATAAGACACAGGTTATCCAGAGTAAGAACTGACCACTCTTTTGTCTATTTATTGCTCTCCTCTGTTTATTGACTCCTCTCCCCCAAATTTACAGTGCCCCTCCATCATAGAAAAAGTTCCCACACATATACAAGACAATTTCCAGGCTCTGTCTTATTCTTGGGTAATTCATACTGTTCTTTTGCTTTGTCTGTTTCTACTCTATTCCAACACTGTTTTAACTGCTATAGTTTTATAACAGTTTTAATGTCTGATTTGGTGAGTCTCTTTTTTTTTCTTATTTAAAAGGTGTCTTCTGTCCTGACTCCTTAAGCTATTTTTTGTTGTGGAATGTACAACTTTTTTTAAATCATGGAATGTATTATGCCCACAAAAAGTACATAAAAACTTACGTCCAGTGTAAAGAATAAAAATAAAAGAGCCATCATGAATCTATTATCCAGGACAATAAAATATTGGTTCGATATAATTCTTGTTATGATGCTCCTTGATTTCATTCTTCTCCCAAGAGGTATTCATCTCCTTGCTTGTTTTTATACTTTTTCTATTTTCATCAATAATATTGTTTTACATTATATATCTATATATCTATATAATGTAATATATATTTATATATTTATATAAATATAATGACATTTATATAATGAAAAAAATTGTATATAATTATTTCTGCCTTTATTTTCAGAGAAGGCAATGGCACCCCACTCCAGTACTCTTGCCTAGGAAATCCCATGGGTGGAGGAGCCTGGTGGGCTGAAGTCCATGGGGTCGTTAAGAGTTGGACACGACTGAGCGACTTTACTTTCACTTCTCACTTTCATGCATTGGAGAAGGAAATGGCATCCCACTCCAGTGTCCTTGCCTGGAGAATCCCAGGGACGGGGGAGCCTGGTGGGCTGCCATCTATGGGGTCGCACAGAGTCGGACACGACTGAAGTGACTTAGCAGCAGCAGGAGCAGATTTAATTCCGGAACCAGAGAGAGTCTCAGTCTCTCCGAGCTTTGTGTGGTGGAAATTTTATTAAACTGATAGTGACAGCAAAAAGCTTCTGACACAGGCATCGGAAGGGGCTGGAAGGTTAGCCCCTCGCTAGTTTTAAGCAAGGCATTATATGCTTTTCTGCTAGCTGCTGAGAATAGAAAAATACCTCAAGGCTGTGAACATTTTGTCTAGACCCTTTCCTATAGCAACCCTCCTGGGATGACATCAGCGCAAGTTTAGCCACAGCTAGCCCAGAGTTAGCCAGAGTTTGACCCAGAGCTCACGGCTGTGGAAGTTTTACCCAGACCTTCTCTCTTAACATACATTCTGAACTCAAAAAAGCATGTCCTCTAGCAAGAGATACGGTTGCCTATAAGGCCTACGCGTCTGAGGCAAAAGAAGGTGGAAAAGAAAGAATGTTCACCTCCTCCTTAAGGGGGCTTTAGGCTTGGACTCTGTATCAACTTCCCTAAGTTAACTCTCATTCTCAATATAAGTTCTTTTTCAGTTATGTGTGTTAAGATAGCTTCTCATAGCGAGGTATGTCTTTTTTATACAGGATATAATACTTTGAATTTAAATCTTATTTGGCTATCTTTGTCTTTGATTTGGAGGATATAGTTGATTTATATTTGTTGTACTATTTATATATTAAATGAATGAAAATGTAGTAAATCTCAGGAGAGCACTGTAAAATATGAAAAAGAACTAAATGGAACATCTAGAACAGAAAAATACGATATTGGAATGAAAAGTAATCCCTTAAGGATCTTAACAACATATATATGAAGTAAAGCATATAAGCTGACTTGAAAAACTGATTAACGTATATTATTTAATCTGCAACTCTGGACAAAAAAAAAAAGAAAAGAAAGAACAAGCCTTTATGGTGCTGTTGCAGTCATCATGAAATAACAGATGAACCCCTCCCCCCACAGTGTGGTTCAGATATCAAGACTGGTGATACTCCCCCCAACCCCCATGCATAGCAGGAGGGGATGAAAAAGTTTTTTACTCACAAAACACAAGTGTTTGGGAGAGCTGAGCAGTCCTCTCGATCTGACCTGAAAAGGACTAAGAGAATAAGGAAAGGTTAATCCTCCACCATCTCTTGCTGGTGTCAAGGGGAGCTTTCTTATCAGCTTTACCATCTGTAGGGTCGAAGGGGAAGAAGACAGGACTTGGTTTGCAAGCTGTCAGCAGTCTACTATTATAAAATTAAGCCACAGTCATGTTACAGAAACAATATCAAAAAGTCTAAAATATAAATAATATGTAGGACACAGAGAAGAAAGAGGATGTGGATGTGGCAAAAAAGAATTGTTTGAAGATTTTATGGTTAAAAATGTCCAAATTTGCTGAAGACTCTTATTGCAGACTCAAGAAGCTTGCAAACTCCAGCAAGATAAGCACAAAGACAAACACAGCCAGTCAAATTTCTGAAAACCAAAATTAAAAAAATCTTGAAAGCTGCTAAATAAAATTACACATGTCTTTCATGAGACCGGGAGCAGGTGAACTAGTCATATTGTATATCAAGCCAGGCTCAGTCAGGAGAAGAAACTGTAGTAATTTGAGCTGTGGAAGTATAATATAAAGAATCATTAAGCTGTGATAGGAGAGGGACTATACTGATATAGGAAGTGAAAAAGTTAAAGTGTTAGTCACTCAGTTGAGTCCAACCCCATGGCCTGTAGCCTGCCAGTTTTCTCTGTCCATGGAATTCTCCAGGCAAGAATACTGGGGTGGATTGCCATGCCCTCCTCCAGGACATCTTCCTGACCCAGGGATTGAACCTAGGTCTCCTGCATTGCAGGCAGATTCTTTACTGTCTAAACCACTAGGGAAACCCGTATCAATATAAAGAGCGCTCTAAAGGCTACTTCAGGACTGAGGAAGAATACCCACAAGATGATATGGTTGGAAAGGGGTTGTTGTTGTTCAGTTGCTCGGTCTTGTCCGATTCTTTGTGACCGCATGAACTGCAGCAAGCCAGGCTTCCTCGTCCTTCACCATCTCCTGGAGCTTGCTTAAACTCATGTCCATTGAGTCAGTGATGCCATCCAACCATCTCATCCTCTGTTGTCCCCTTCTCCTCCTGCCTTCAGGCTTTCCCAGCGTCAGGGTCCTTTTCAGTGAGTCAGCTCTTTGCATCAGGTAGCCACAGCATAGGAGCTTCAGCTTCAGCATCAGTCCTTCCAATGACTATTCAGGGTTGTCTCNTTTTTTTTTTCTTTTTGGCTTAACATACCATGAAAGTTGTTTATTAGAATCATCCTAAGCAGAGGAAATGAGATTCACATTCATATGAAGTTTACTGAGAATTTACATATTCCAAAAATGGGCTAGTGATTCACACAGATTATCTTCAGAACATTCAGAATCTTCACCTTATCCTCAGAACATTTCGGTGAAGTGAGCTGAATGGTATCTGTTCTTTTTTTTTTCAAGATTTATTTGCTTATTTATTGGCTGTGGTTGGTCTTTGGTGTTGCACACAGGCTTTTTCTAGTTGCAGCAGGCGGGGGCTACTCTCTAGTTGCGGTATGAGGGCGTCTCATTGCAGTGGCTTCTCTCGTTGGAAAGCACAGGCTCTAGAGCACCAGTTCAGTAGCTGTGGCACACAGGCCTTTTTGCTCCACCATATGTGGGATCTTCCCAGACCAGGGATCAAACTGGTGTCACTTGCATTGCAAAGAGGATTCTTAACCACTGGACCACCAGGGAAGCCTGGCATCTGTTCTGTGTGTGATTAAATTGGCCCAGAGAGGTTAAATGACTTAAGTTTTGACTTGAGTGACTTGGCTAGGGTTCAAATTAATTCTTCTGAGAGACCCTAAGTCTTCCTTCCACCATACCCATCCTACTTGAATTCATAGAAATGAAAAGGTTGTAAGGATCCATGGCCTCCAGACCTGCTATGAAAATGAGCCACATGAGATGTCAAATGCCTGGTGCTGCCAGCTGGGCCTGAGGGGCGGGGCCGCCAGATGGGAGGAGGGGCCGCCAGATGGGAGGAGAAGCCCATGGCAGCTGCAGCCATCCCAAAGCAGCTGTGCAGACAGAACGGGTTTTCAATTTTGTCTTTCAGTTTTTATTTGGCTTTTGAAGGAAAAGAGAAACGTGGTGTGTTACGTATGGGTCTTCTTGTGTTATTAAATCAGAGTTCTTCAAGGGTGAAGACTGGGCCTGTGATAAGTTTGGGATGTCCTGAACTAGACTGAGTGGTGCCATGCAAAAGCTTGAGAGGCAAACTGATATCGCACACAAAATTACACTCAAATCGTCCCTAATTCCTGCAAATGCAAAATTTCAAATTATACTCACTGTGCTTGTTGCAGACCTGATATTCTCTTTTGTCTGTAAGATCCAGGTGTCCACTGGTCTCAGTCTGTCCTGCACTTTCCATTACAAAGAGAAGGACTCCTAAATGTGAAAATGGGTGAAGGCCTTTGAACTTTAAATTACTAGTCTGACTCCGTATCTATTCATTACAAACTGTGCTAATAAATACCCTGAAAGAAAGGGCACCAGGCAGGCACAGACATCTAATCCTCTCTGCATCTATACCTATGCAGGACTTTCAGCTGTCAAAACACCTCCTTATTTCAGGCTAACTCTTAGGATGAAAACAGATTTGAAAAACGAATTAACTCCTAGAAAAGGGGGAAGAATTATTTTTAAAGTATACACAGAAAGATTCTAGGGGTAAAAAAATATATCTTATAGTAAGTTAATGACCAGTATATTTAGATAATATATTCAAAATATATAAGGGAGAAATGATGATTTAACAAACAAACAAAATAACGTTAAACATTTATTGATCAGATTCTTTCAGATTGCCCAGAATGCATCAGGGAGCAATAATCCTAAAAAAGTATTGTATCTACCTTAGGCTCAGTTTTACAAATATTAAATCGTGGTACATGCCCAGGCCTGGTGAGTGGCACCAACATCTTTTACTTCAATCCTCCATCACCAAATCCTGTTGGTTTGAACTCTTAATAGGTCCCAAACTCATCCACTTCTCTCACTCTCATTTTCATGTCAAAGTTCCCATAATCCCCCTGTGATAGCCCCTGACTGGTCCGTTCATGTCCTCTCCTGCACCAATCTACCATCTTGCTGGTTCTCCACACAGAAGCCAGAATGATAATTAAACACAAATCTGATCAAAACATGTATGAGCTCACTATCACCAACATCCCAGCCCCTCTGGGGCATCCACTGCTCTTAGAATGAAATCTACAAGCCCACAGAGCCCCAGCAGGTGTAGGGGTCTGCCCACGAAGCCTGTGTCATCGCAATGCCTACCTCTCCATCTCTCCGTCTCCCATGCCACCTCTCTCCTGGTTCCATGTACCTGGGACTCTCCCTCTTGTCACAGGGCCTTTCTTGGCCTGGATGCTTCTACCTGGAACCTTCCCACAACATGTCATCACTTCACCCAGTGAATTCCAATTCACTCCCCAGGTCTAGGCTCAAACATCACCTGTTCAGGAAGTCTCTGCTGGGGCCCCCAGTCCAGCTCTGGACTGTCACAAATTCAGTTGTTACAAACTCACAATTCAGTTCTTTGCAGTGTGCTTATACATTTATTTGTGTGCTCTTTGTTCACAGCTTACACTGCTTTTTCAGGTACATGATGGGATGGGTGTTGTCTGTTTGGGCTCACAAATATACCTAATAGGTATACCTAATAATATATACCTAATATATAATATACCTAATATAATATATACCTAATAAATATACCTAATTAGGGCTCACAAGCACCTAATAGTGTCTGGCTCAGTGCAGATGCACAATAAATGTTTGATGAGTGACTAAATGAATGGCTTTTAATGACTAAATACCAAGCTTTAGACAATAAAGATGTATATTCACCTCACCTCATAAATTCTAAACTTTGAATTGAAAATGAAGAGAAATTAAACATTTTTACATTATCTTAATCTGTTTTGTCTACTATGACAAAAATGCCATAAAATGGGTGATTTAACCACAAATATTTATTTCTCACAGTTCTAGAGGCTAGGAAGTTCAAGATCAAAGCACCAGCATTCCTAGTTCAGAGCTGGTGACTTACTGCTATGTTATCTCACCACAAAAGGGGTGAGGGAACTCTCTGAGGTCTGTTTCATAAGGACACTAATCCTTTTCATGAGGGCTCACCCTCATGACATAAGAACCTCCCAAAGGCCTCGCCTGTTAATACCATCACATTGCAGGTTAGCACTGTAACATATAAATTTTGGGATCCTGTGCACACCCCTCTAACACACCATCATCATTGTCGTTGTTCAGTCACTAAGTCACGTTCAACTCTGGCCCCATGAACTGTACCTCACCAAGCTCCTCTATCCTCCACTATATCCTGGAGTTTGCTCAAATTCGTGTCCATTGAGTCAGTGATGGTATCTAACCATTTCATCTTATGTTGTCCCCTTCTCTTTTTTCCTTCAATCTTTCCCACCATCAGGGTCTTTTCCAATGAGTTGGCTCTTCGCATTAGGTGGCCAAAGTATTGAAGCTTCAGCTTCAACATCAGTCCTTCCAATGAACATTCAGAGTCGATTCCCTTTAGGATTGACTGGTTTGATCTTCCTGCTGTCCAAGGGATTCTCAAGAATCTTCTCTACACACAATTCAAAAGCGTCAGTTCTTCAGTGCTCAGCCTTCTTTTTGCTCCAACTCTCACATCTGTACACAACTACTGGAAAAACCACAGCTTTGACTACATGGACCTTTGTTGGCAAAGTGATGTCTCTGCTTTTTAATACATTGTCTAGGTTTGTCATCCATTTTCTTGGTCTCCAAAATCACTGTGGAAGGTGACTGTAGCCATGAAATTAAAAGACACTTACTCCTTGAAAGGAAAGCTGTAACCATCATTTTAGACATCTGAAGGGCTGTCTGCCTCCATATGGGGTTCTACCCACCCCATTACTACCATGCTTCTCTTTTCCCATGATGCTGGCTCCTGTCTTTGGCCCCCATGGACTGCAAGGCTAACAACAGTATGAACTGGTATAAGCCCTCACTCACATTTTTTTCTTTTGTACCCAATTCTTCACACTTAAGCTAAACCCCTAAGCTTGCTAATGCTCATACATTCCCATAAGGAGCTCCAACTGTCAGATAATATTTTAGATTTAAAAATATTCTGAATTATACTACTTTTATTTCTCCTTTGGTTTACTTTTAGCTTTTATTTTTTTAACCTCCAAAACATTTTGTATGGGGTACAATCAATTAACAATGTTGTGGGAGTTTTAGGTGAACAGCAAAGGGACTCAGTTATACATATACATGTATCCATTCTCCTCCCAACCCCCCTCCCATCCAGGCTACCACATAACACTGAGCAGAGTTCCATGGTCTATACAGTAGGTCTTTGTTGGTTATCCCTTTTAAATATAGCACTGTTTTCATGACCTTCCCAAAGTCCCTAACTATCCCTTCTCCCCCCCGCATCCTTTGTTTACTTTTACTACCTAAATCTTAATCTGGCTTTAAAATATTTATAGAACATCCTTTGAAAAATCTATGATTAAGGTAATAAAATCAGCTAGTTACCACTGATGTCATTATCTAGTAGCAATGTAACCGCATCATATATTTTAATTGTCTCAGTATCACCTTTCATTACATTTGGAAAGTTAGTCTCCATGGAACACTTTCTTTCTTTCTGCTTCAAATATGTTCATCAGTCATATATGACTAAATGACTAAGTGATTTTGGAAATGCTTCACTGAGCACATGGGATTTAGCTTGAGCTCAGCCGATATCATAAATGAATCTATGGCTTGTTGGCTTATTGGGAAAACTTATTGGAATACACCTGATTCCATATCCAGACTGAACTCTTACTGTAATCTTCTGAATCAAAGGAGCATGTTTTTTTGGTTACAGAATGCTAACAGGAACGTGAGACTAGATCAGCACTAACCCACTGTCTTCATCAGAAAACATTCTACAATTCCTACCCCGATGTGGTGAGTCAGGAATATTGCATTCGGAGAACACGTGATGGATGCTAAGCTGACGTTGTCCTCAGCATGCCTTGCTTCTCAGGGCCTGGGAAAGAAAAATACTGGCCAGCAAGAGACAGCATTTTATCTTACAGTATCTTGCTTTTGTCATCAGACCCACAGCCTTCAGGGATAGAATGCAGGCTCCAAAACTTAAGGTGAACTTAGGTTAAAGTCATAAATCTCAGTAAGTCCATGGATGTGGGCCATCAAAAACATTTTGCCATACTTTTGTTTGGTGAAATTATGGGGTCATTTCCAAGCCAAGCTCTAGAAGGGTAAAAATGTTATTCATAGTACAGACTTTGGCATCAGACTGCCTTTTTCAGATCTCACCAATGCCATTGACTAGATGGAAGACCTGAAGTTTATTCATCACTGAGTATCACATTTTCCTCATCTATAAAATGAAGGTAATAATAGCACTCACTTTATAGGCTTCTTTTTAGGATTAAATGAGACAAGTATACGAAGAGTCTCTTACATAGTTAACACTAAATCAATGTTAGCTATTATTATTATTACAGTTGGGTATCTAATTCTCAGTGTGGATACCAACAAGAGTCTGACTCTTCTAGACTTCAACATTTTTTAACTTGAAAA
The DNA here is from genome assembly GCA_006410875.1 of Neotragus pygmaeus. NCBI lineage: Eukaryota > Metazoa > Chordata > Mammalia > Artiodactyla > Bovidae > Neotragus > Neotragus pygmaeus. The sequence continues at coordinate 298,153 of SJYV01032706.1, forward strand.
AATAAAATGTTTGTAAAAATACTTCGAGATTCCCCAAAAGGATTATTACTATAGATATTAGGTAGTCAAGATCCATTTAAGCACCTGTTTATAACACTGTTCAGAAAAGGATAATCCACAAAGTGTGAAAGAGAAAAGTAACTATGTTCACACTGGAAATTAGTAGTTATTTCATGAAACTTGGAAAATCCAAAGTAAAGAGATAAAGAGTGCAAACAACTAGAGATTTCTAGCTGGGACAAAATAAATCATGGAGAAGAAAGGACACAGAAACTGAGCTTGAAGGATTTTGCCCAGACTCCACTTGCACCTGATGGGGAAGGATTAAGACCTAGAGCATGCCTTCTTTGCTCAACTGGCATCAAAGTTTGGAAATTACTTTCTTGGGAGCCTGAGTCTGGGAGAAATTAAAACTTGGTAAAATACAATCTCCAAAAGCAGGTTCCTACCTGGCCTTAGTGATTAATTACATGGAGGCAAAGCTAAATTAACTAATGTTTCCAGAGAGATCCTCAGGTTCTTGGGCTGCAGTAACGATCCTGATGTCACTGCCCTTGGTCAAGGTGTTGAGACAGGTGACCTGAAACTGACTCTCTGCTTCCCAGCCAAGAGTCATTTTTCCATGACAGACTGGCATACTATTTAGCAAACAGGGTTAGAGCTCTGTCTTGGGCCCTGAGAAGCTCCTCCCTTCCTTCTTGAGGCATCCTTGGAACCAAGAAAATGTCAGTGTGGAAAGTCTTATTTGCCAAGGCTAGGGAGTCTCAAAGGGATCTGAGCCTTTACCTGCAGACTAGATGAATCTCAAAAAGGGCATATACAAATTCTCTGGCTTATTTTTCTCTTGGTATTGTTTTATCTGGAGAAGGAAATGGCAACCCACTCCAGTATTCTTGCGTGGAGAATCTCATGGACAGGGGAGCCTGGCAGGCTACAGTCCATGGGTCACAAGAGTCAGACATGACTTAGCAACTACACCATTACCACCATTGTTTTATCTGTGGTCACGTCTCATTTTCATCGCTGGAATACTAAAGAGATAGAACAACCAAAGCAACATTTTTCAGTCTTCATGGAGATAAATGGCACCTGCAACACGTGATCGCCCCTCTACGTGGGGCATCTGTAAAAGGCTGACTTCAGAGTGGAGATCCTCAACTTGGCCCCTTAAGTTGAAAGTCAGAGGCCACAGCTAACTTCTCAGCCTGCCCGCTGCCTTGCAGCTAGTGGTCCCCAGATGGAAAACTCCCAGGTTTTCAGGGTTCAAAGTTTATCTTTGATACTCTCAAGGCTAATTGCATTAAAGATAGCAGATAGCAGAGAGATATTAGGATCAATTTTCCTCTTTCTAACATGACTCCTCAGTAGAAATATCTTGGTCCTTCCATCCAGAAACTTGATGACCCAACATGACACAGCTCACCTGCTCACACTACAGATCAGAATTTTCACAAGAGGAGAAGGAAACTTCTCCTCATCCATGACAAACAATAAAGGGGACTGATCTTTTTTTAAAAAAAAATAATAATCTCCAGAAGTCTCTCCCATCCCAGTCCCTCAAAAATGACTCAGAGCCAAGATCCCCAGTCATGTTAGGGTGTGGTCTCTCAGTCCAGTAGAAGCTAATTCAGCTCAAGATGAATTATCTTTAGTATATTAAGTCATTTTAAAAGAGTAATGATAGGCTTATAAAGGGCTTCCCAGGCGGTGCTAGTGGTAAAGAATCTGCCTGCCAAATTAGGAGATGTAAGAGATGCGGGTTCAATTCCTGGGTTAGGAAGATCTTCTGGAGGAGGGCATGGCAACCCACTCCAGTATTCTTGCCTGGAGAATCCCCATGGACAGAGGAGCCTGGCAGGCTACAGTCTATAGGGTCACAAAGAGTCGGACACGACTGAGGAACTTAGGCAAGCACTGAGAATCTGTCCTGCAGGAGAGAACGAGAAGCAGAGACTGACATGTTTAGGGATAGACGTCAGGGTTCCTGGCCTCAGGGTTGTTAATGGGTAAGAGACGCCCAGAGATTGAGACCTTTGTACTGTACTTCATGATGGACAAAGCATTTTAAATACACTAATTTGTCAAAGTGCTCTGAGAGCAAAGCAAGTGATTCATCAAAGCTGGGCACACAGTAAACATCAGCTGTGTGAATGATTGAATGAATTGTCACGTTACAGGGAGAGACAGGGCCACAGACACGCTCTGGAGGCAGGGAGCCCTGAACCGACTTGCTCCTGACTCTTCAGCTAGCGTGTGTATAAAGCCAGTCTTCCAACCCAGGTCTTCTGGTCACAGAAATAAGTTTGGGAAATCCAGCCTCAAGGGTAGAATTCCATTTCTGCGCAGTAAGCAGATGAATAGGTTTTTATTAACTGCTTCTGCTAAACTCCTAAGTGGAAATGCCCACGTGGCTCTGTCCAGCTCAGTGCCCGGCACAGGGTAGCAGGGGAGGGAGCGGAGCCTGCCGTGACTTCTGTGACCACCACTGTTTTTCTTAATGCTTTTATTTACTACTTTGGGAACAATACTAGAGATGTTCCCTGAGAACTGTTGTGAAGTCAAGACTGAATTCAGCCTTTAAGGAGAGACTGTTAATAACGTTCAGATGGAGGGGTCACCCCTGGTTCGGGAAGAAGGCTCACTCCCTGTGGTCTCCTTTTTGTCTGGGAATCGCCGAGTGAGAGAAACGCTCCCTGACATAATACTCATGCCAAGCTGTTGTGTGGTGATCAGCTTTCCCTGATGCTGTGGGGAAGGAGGAAAAGGACCACTGTTTGCTCTTAGAAACCCAGCCTAGTTCACATGACAGGTGTCAAAGGCGAGCTGGGGTCGGGCGACCTAATCAGTTAGTTATAACAAAGAGGCTTCATTTGTGTTGGGAAAGATTTTAATTGCAAGTGAAATGAAGAAACTTTAAAACTATGGTAACTAGGACCTGTGCTGACTTGTGTGCCCCGGCTGGTATTAATTACAAACCTGCACTCCCTGCATCCTTCAAGCACAGCTGACATGCCTGCAGGAGAGAGAAATGAAGGAAAAAGAAACACGCACTTGCTTGGGCAAATGCAAATCTTTTATTATCTCAACAGAGAGTCGTGTTTCTTGTATACATTTTTTAACTATATGCTATCCAAGTAGGTAAGATACTTTTTAAAATTGGGGTATAGTTGTTTTCCAATGTGTGTTAGTTTCTGCTGCAAACTATGTGAATCAGCGTTATGTATACATACACACCCTCCCTCTTGGGCCTCCCTCTCACCCCTGCATTCCACCCCTCTGGGTCATCACAGAGCACCAAGCTGAATTCCCCGTGCTATACAGCAGCTTCCCACTAGCTATTTATTTTACACACAGTTGTGTATATTTTAGACAAAAATAAAGCCAGTCCCTAAACCAGGGCTTCTGATTACAGGAAGTAGAAAAATACAGGGATTAGGGATCCTGCCCTAAAGTTTGAATCCCAAGTCTGTCCACTGACCATTTCTGCAAACTAACTAGCTTTTAGGAAAGCGTGTAAACGTGAAGTAAATGATTCCAATTGTGGCAATATTTGACCGATTTTGATAAAGTTCACTTCTGCCACTCTGTGTGACGAATTAACTGAGCAGTAATTTAATGATTTAAAGCTGCAAGAGGAACGGTGTGGCAGAGAGCACTGAGACAAACTTAGATTGTGCTAATTAAAAACAATTCTGTGGCATATTTGCATGCAAGCTCTAGGCCTTATAAGGGAGTTTTAATTTTGTATCATAACTACTTACAAAGTTCAGTTTAACAAATAACTACACTTTAGAAGAATCAGTTCTTTTATGTGTTACTTACTTTGGATCTAAACAAATAAAGAAGTACTTTTGGTATCCTTAGCTTTTAAAGGACTTTCAGTGCAGAGAGTTTGTAGAACATGTTCACGGAAAGCTATGACTCTTAACAGTGTATTTCACACGTCTTTATCTTAGAGGTATAAGCATACCTACCCACAGCTACACCGGTCACCATTAGTTACAGACTAGAATAAGTTCGTGGACTTGTGCCATACAAAGGGAAAGATCATGCATCTAGAAAAGGAGGGTTCAAGATGAGCAGACATCACTGGGGGTGATTTGCAAGACAAAGTTGGAAAGATTCTTGCGAATCCTGCCTCTGGCAAGAGCACTCCCATGGTTCCTACCCTCTCCACTGTCGAGTCCACACAGCACATCTGGCTTTCAAAATTCTCCACAGTCTGGTGCTGAGTACCTAGCCACTCCATGGTCCCTTTTCATTTCCATCACACCCACTTAAGCTGACTGCAGCCTTAGTTTTAAAGTTGTGTGACCTTGGGTAAGATACTTCTCTCCTCCATTCCCTCAATATCTCAGTCTCCTAACCAATAATGTGAAGGGGCCAGGCTCACAACGGTCCCCTTCATTCATGCTCCTGTGCAAAGCACATCCTCCCATGTGACCCTACTAACAGCCCCACGAAGTGAAAGGACAGGGATTATCCCAGTTTTCAGGTGAGGACACCGGTTGAGGTGCTTCTGTCTTCAAAGTAAAAGTGTAGTCGCTCAATTGTGTCCAACTCTTTGCAACCCCATGGACTGTAGCCCACCAGGTTCCTCTGTCCATGGAATTCTCCAGGCAAGAATCCTGGAGTGAGTTGCCATTCCCTTCTCCAGGGGATCTTCCCAATCCAGGGACTGAACCCAGCTCTCCCTCATTGCAGGCAGATTCTTTACCATCTAAGCCACCAGGGAGGCCTTCTGTCTCCAAACTCAGTGCTAATCCTTCAGACCTGAAATATTAGGTGTCTGTCTCCATCCAGCTGGTTCTTGCCTCAAACCTTCAATACTGTCTGTCCCAGTCCTGCCCACCCTTTAGAGAACAGTTTCACTCCCACCTCTGCCCTATGCCTGCTGTTAGAGACACACATCCTCCCCCAAGTCAGAGGCAGAAATACAGAGTTTGCTGCCACCCACCTCCCACTTTACGTACTCACCTGTTTATCCATCCCATGCTGCACTCCCCTATGAGGTCCCCAGACTCTTGTCTCCACCACTGGGTGGTAAAACCTCAGATCTCTGCCTGTTGGATCTTTCCATTGGCACCGTCATAACCCAAGAGAAGCCCGGGGAGCTCCGTCAGGAGATTGGTTTGTAGCTTGTGGGATTGGTTTGAGGTCAGAGGAAGATAAGCTTCATTTCCTCTAGTACGGGATAGAGTGAGAAAAAACACAGGGGTAAAATCCTAGCAGAATTCAAGGCCAGAAGTCAAAGCAACCTTCAATAATGTAAAATTAGGATCCACCTAGATTACAGTGCCCAAAAATAGAGGTTTTCTTTTTCACATTTTCTCCCCCATATCACAACCTACATGCACATGCATGCCTGCACACACCCACAGGCACACTACCAAAGCAAACGCAGCCCCCACCTCCCCTGTGGTATTGCCTATTCTGCAGTGTAAGCTTTAGGTGGCACTCCCAGTAGAGTTCTGGCCCACAGTACACACTAGAAACTAATGACCTGGCCCTTCTTGGGCTGCTGTTCTGACTGGTGTCTGCTCCTGACTGGTCTTTCTCCTCATTAACCAGAATCATTGAGCTTCAGTTCATCTCCACCAGGACCCATATGAGGACCCAAACTCCCACATGGCCCAGAGTTGGGCCCTGATTCCTAGAGAGCCAACAGAAGGTAGACAGAGAATGGGCCAGAGCAGCAGATTTTATCTGCAAGTGGACTCGGATCTAATGTGCTTCTCCTGCGATGCAAGAGACTTGAGTTGGATCACTGGGTTGGGAATATCCTCTGGACAAGGAAATGGCAATCCGCTTCAGTATTCTTTCTTGGGAAATCTCATAGGCAGAGGAGGCTGGTGGGCTACGGTCCATGGGGTCACAAACAGACTTGACTGAGTAACTAACACTTTCTATTTCACTTTGGGATCTGATACTAGGGTCCAGATGGCAGGAGAACCCAGCAGGTAATAGTGTGGACTCGGGAACCAGACCCTGTATCCCAGTCCCTCTAATTACCAACCCTGGGCTCTGGGCCCTTAACTTCTCTGTGCCTCAGTTTCCTCATCTGTAAAATGGAGATAACGAGAGGACCCACCTCACAGAGTTCTCATGAGGATTGCTTGAATCGAAATATGTGACACTTAATAGAGCAATCCTGGCACAGAGTGTTGTCGTAATTTGTATTCTTGTTGTTTATTATTCTTACCCTTGTTGTTTGGAGGAAGGAGTTGCGATGTGAGACTGTTAATGTAAAGAGGTGAGAGCCCTTCCCTAGTGCAATAAAGGGAGATTTGGGCACACCCAGAGGTCAGCCCTCCAGTTCCTTTCCTTACCAGCTGCCCACTTTTGTCCTCCAGCTAGTGGGCACATGTTCTTTGCAGGAACAATTCATCTGAGACAGAATGTTCCTTTCCTCTTGGTGGCTTTAACTGAAGGAGCCACCACACGCTCTGAAGTGGCCACCCTTTCCTCTTGTCCATTTCTTACCTATTCTCTAGACCAGGAAAAGGAAAGAAAAGATCAAGAACACTGAAAAACAGTCAAGAGGTTTGTTAAAGACTTCTCAGAATAGATCAGACACACACACTCATACCCAAGATCCTGATCAAAGCACTTACACATGCATTCTGAACAAGTTAACTGATGAATTTCCAAGGAGAACGTACTTCAGGAGTCATCCGCCAATAGCAGCAAGACACACCTTCTTTTGTCACACTAGAAGCATCCCACTGTCATCTCCTTTGCCCCCTGGCGCTCTCAGAGCAATTGCAACTTTTTGGAGGAACCTAGGAAAGCTCTTTCTTTCAGAGGTCATTTGAGTTCATGCCATCACATCCTAATATTCTCATTTCTGGGTATGATTTGCAGGTACTCTGCCAAGAGGTCAGATGAACTGTTTCTTTCATGTTTAAAATTGGGGAAATAAAGAAACCCCCTCAATGAGAAGAGCCCCCTCAGATGAGGACATCTGAGGTTTAGGAATATTCCTAAGCCCAGGAAGACAGGAGAGCACCTTTAGGACAAGTGACAGGGAAGTAGGCTGGACAGAGCTCCTTCTGAGTGTGCAGGACTCCCTGTGTCTGCGAAGGACTGCTGCTGCTGCTAAGTCACTTCAGTCATGTCCGACTCTGTGTGACCCCATAGATGGCAGCCCACCAGGCTCCCCCGTCCCTGGGATTCTCCAGGCAAGAACACTGGAGTGGGTTGCCATTTCCATCTCCAATGAATGAAAGTGAAGCTGAAAGTGAAGTCGCTCAGTCGTGTCCGACTCTTCACAACCCCATGGCTACAGCCCACCAGGCTCCTCCGTTCATGGGATTCTCCAGGCAAGAGTACTGGAGTGGGGTGCCATTGCCTTCTCCCTAGCTGGATTATAATAAGAAGAGGCAGGTGTTGGGAGAGAGAGCCCTTAAAACGATGCTACAGTTTATTCCAGGACTTCACAGGGACAGAACAGAGTCAAATAAGGCAAGTGATGCCCTCCAGAAAAGCCCTGTCCTTCGGTAGTCTGCTCAAAGTCTGACCAGGAGCGTGGCTTTCTGGGATTTTGCTTTGGCTATTTCAACAATATAATTGGATGCTATTCAGAAAGATATTTCTAAAATAACTCCTCCTGCTCAGTCATCCATGGGGATTCACAAATACATGCTGCGGTGGTTGGACCACAGCTGTAAAGTCATGGGAGTAGGCTCGCAGGAGAGACCTGGGGCACAGGGTTCCCAGATGGATGGGTGGCGAGACTGCTGCTCAAGAACTTGCTCAGCACGGTGACTGGGCTCAAAAACTGCCAGTTGTCTTTTTTTCTTTGTCAATATTACGCTTAATTATTCAACATTTTAAAAAATCAATTCAACACCCACAGTGGGCTAGAAACTGCCTGGTGCTGAGAATCCAGGGAGGTGGCAGAAGAGATGCAGGATGAATGTGCAGAATCTGTCTGGGTAAAGTCGTAAACACAACACAGAGTGTTTAAGAGAAGCAGATACAAAGAACTGAGGACATACAACAGCACTTCAGCTTGCTCGGGGGTGTCAGGAAAGCTTCCCGGAGGGGCTGATGTTTAGTTGTCATAAGGAAAGCGTAGGAGTTGGCCAAGCTGAAAAAAAGGGTGGAGATGTAACCAGTATATTAATGATTAAACAGGCAAATCCCAGGAAATCGTCCTGGGTTCAAATGTTAGCTTAATGATTTGCCAGCTTGTAAAATCTGAATCAAGTTCTTAAATCTCTCTGAGCCTTGACTGCTCATCTATCAAATGGAGCTCCTTCTTCTCACCTCATAAAGAGAATTAAATGAGATGTGAGTTGTAAGGTTCTCGGTCCAGACCTAAGTAACCACTGCAAGTATAGAATAGATTATTCTTTAGCCTGTTCTGGTTTTTTATCCTGTGTTGTTACCAAAGTGGGGGAAATACGAAACCCCTCTGAGAAGCCTCAGGCTTCAGAGATGCCTCCAGAGCTGCTTCTGCTCCATCACACCCTCCTCGTCTTTTTCTCGCCCTGCCCCTCCACCTCAAAAGAAGAAAGAGTAGCAAGTGAAGGGAAATTCCAGCTTACTTTAACCAGAACTCAGGGGAAAATGGCATTTGTTTTCGCAAGGAGGAAATCCAGCCTTTTCAGTTACTATATACAGTTGGGCTCATTTTGGCTCAGCAACCCCCTCAGATGCTCAGAGCGCGATGTCCTAAGGTGGGGAACTTCCAGGAGGGGCTTCTCAGCAGCTTCTGGTGGCGGCAGCTGCCATAGAGGTGAGAGCAAGCTCAGGACACAGGACGTCCCAGGACAGGGGCCTGATGAAGCGTTCCAGTTCCAGAAGACCCTTGCCCCCACGGTGGCACCCTGTGAGACGAGCTGGGTAGAAGATTAGTTAATAAAGTGGCCCAAATATTTAAGTGTAGTTAGTCTATTTTACCTCACATGTTTTGTTCTCCTTTGGGGCAATAAGAACCCTCAGAAATGCCCTTTTGTTCAGCTGCCCTCAAGGGCTCCTAAGAGGACATCACCTGTTGATTCCAGCTTTGGTCACATGAGCTGTCCTTTATAACCAAGAAGGGTGGCCTTGAAGAGCCTTATTTGAAGACTTGTCTAACCAAGGGCCAGATAGTCACCAGTTAGAGAAGTGAGTCATTCTCCCACTCGCCGTATTTAAAAAAAGCAATAGCGACATGAGTTGGGGAACTGCTGGGGTTTTTTTTTTAAGGTTTAGTATTTTATTTTAAATGAAAAATTCAGTTTGAATTTCTATTATAACAAATACATTAAATACAATTCACATAAACCAAAGCTTTGTGGAATCTCCATTAAGTTGTTTTAAATTACTTTTTATTGGAGTGTGGTTGCTTTACAATGTAGAGAACAAATATATGGATACCAAGGAAGAAAGGGGTAGGGGGTGGCATGAACTGGGAGACTGGGACTGATGTACATGCACTATTGATACTATGTGTAAAATAGACAGCTAATGAGAACGTACTGTATAATAGGGAGCTCTGCTTAATGTACTGTGGTGACCAGAACGGGAAGGAAGTCCAAAAGGGAGGGCATATACATTTATGTATGGCTGATTCATTTTGCTGTACAGTGGGAACTGCCTGTTTTATCTTCAATAAGAAGTGGTGTATATATATAAAAAAAAAAAAAATCCAGTAAATCACAGAGCTGGAGAAGATCCAACAGCCTAGAGTTAGGAAAGAAACTTTGGGAAAGGTCAAACCTGTGGTTTCCTATATTAAACGTATCCTGGGGCAAGAAAGAAGGGTCTGACAGAGAAATCAACTATATTCTTTCTCTTGTCCCATTTTTTGAAAGGATGAGATTAAATTCAAAGGTCAGTTTTCAAAACTGCTCCTAATTGCAATCAGTGTATCTTTTTAAATTCCAGAATACCCCCATTATTTTATTGTGCAGTAATAATCCTCATTTTTCAAGCTCTTAAAACAGCTGTTAAGAGGCTTCAGTGAACTTTGAATTGTTCTAATTTCAGCACAGTTTGAAGACCAGGAACCTAAGTGCCATCTTTCAAAGTAGGAGTAGAGGTTTTCCATAAAGGGATCTGATCTTGAATTTTCTCTGCTTGATCCAGTCTGCATATTTGAATGTTTGGTGCCATAATCATATTTTGATAGTAGTAAGTGGGGAGTGAGAAATACATTGATAATTATGCCAATCTGGCTCTAAACGACTCTAGTAGCAAAGAGATGGGTGTGTGAGTGTTCAGGGTGTGGGAGCTCTGAAATGGTGCACGATGTCAGTCTGTGTAGACGAGTCAAGGTCTGGTCTTGGTCTCGATGTTAGCAATTCCTCCTTGGCCTTTTAGAAATTATAACCAGTGGGGGCATGGATGTCCGCTGCAGCCTTCTTTCACCCAAACGTTGGGGGAGTTGCTAAAGAGTTCATGGGTAGACTGATTTGCTTCTTAGCTCTGCTCTAATTCCTTTGGTGGAATGACTAATGAGAAGCACAATACACAAAAGCCATTCATAGAGGGAAAAATAGAAGAAGTGGCAAAATAATCTACAAATAGTATATCTCAAAAAATGTGGGGCAGATCCATCACCTTGATGGATCCATAAAAGATGGACACTGGTCCAGGAAGTCATGTCTGGATAGGGCTTTAGCTTGGTGCATGTGGGTGCATGCATGCTACATCACTTTAGTCATGTCCAACTCTTTGTGACCCTATGGATGTAGCCCACCAGGCTCCTCTGTCCATGGAATTCTCCAGGCAAGAATACTGGAGTGGGTTGCCACGCCCTCCTCCAGGGGATCTTCCTGACCCAGGGATCGAACCCACGTCTCTTGCATCTCCTGCATTGGCAGGTGGGCTCTTTACCACTAGCACCAGCTTGGTGCATAGGGCATCTCATTTAATTTTCTTAAAATTATGCAGACGAGTAGAACAGCTCTTCTTTCTGTATATAAAGGTGTATATAGCAGGTGAGCAGTGTATGAGTGAACAGGGTTAATAGCCCGCATTCAGACAGCTAATAATGACAGAACCACACTTGAATCTACATCTTCTAGATCTGAAGCTCTTCCCAATGTGTTTAAGAGTCCCATTCATTTGTTCAAGTAGAAAATAATTTCTCAGTGGCCTGAAATAGTAAATGGGGCCCCTAATAACAATTTTAGTCACTTTTAACAAAAAGTCACTTTAACTAAGAGACAAGAGCCCAATTGATTCTTGCATTTCTGAGGTGAAATAAATCTGAAATATATGCATTTTTAGTCACCAGCTCACACAAAAAGCATGCTGTGCTCCAAAGTAGTCATGTGTGGAAGCAATGTGGTTATTCTCATAAGCTTACATGCTCAAAGGGTTTTGTTTTGTTTTGTTTTGTTTAAGTTACCCTAATAGTTGCCTTTAGAGCCAGATTCTAAACTACACAATAAAACATTCATGTTACTTTATAATTGTCTGGTTATTTCTACAAACAAAAAATAGTGTTACCCTAACAGATTTGACCTTCTTTTATATATCAAACTTGACTTTAACCTCTACAAAATCAGATTTACCAAGAATGAAAGCTGTGGGTTTTTTTTTTTTTTAATGCTTTGATTTGATGGCATCATTAAAATTAGCACATTTCCTACCAAGATGACCCTTTTGAACTGGACACTGACGTAGCTGTGTGGCTCTGGTTTATTAAAACATCAATTGCATCATCTTGTCATGATCTTTGATTAAGCATCCTAGCTCTTCCAATATCTTGCGAGTGCTAGAAAGACAAGCTGAAATGTACTAAAGAAGAAAATGGGACTTCAGGAGATTTTAAATCCACTTTGCCTGCAAACAGCAGCAGCAGTGGCAACAGATTGGTGGTATTCTTAAAAAGATAACCAAATATTACTGTGGCCTGTTTTCTGAACTCCAGGTCACCCAGAAGATCTTAATAAATAGCGGCCATTTACTCAACTTAGCCTAACCTGAGACGTGTTTTGATAACAGGATGAATCCCCTGGGGTTTGTTGCAGAACGATCTGAAATGAACACCCTTCCTTCATCTTCTTGCTGTGCTTTGCTCTTTCCCAGGCAGCATCGCCGCCATCACCGTGACAGTCATTTCTGTGGTGTTACTGGTGTTTGGAGTTGCAGCGTATCTGAAGATCAGGTAAGACACACCTTCTTCTTCTTCATAAAGAATGGAATTCCAGTTTGTCAGGCTCCAGGCTGAGCGCTGTTTTGCTGAGTACTTGTTTCTTGATAAGTGTCTTAGCTCTCAGAAATCTTGGCAGGGAAGTGAAAATGGCCAGCAGCTTGCACCCTGGACAGGAATAGATGGGACGGTATCTGAAAGCTGGCAAAGCAGAAGAAATCAGCAAGAATATACAGCATGATGATGTAATGGAAGGAGAATGAACCCAGAGTCAGGAGACTGGGGCTTTGGTCCTCTGCCCTTAAATCACATCATCATCCTGAGAAAGTCACTTGGCTCCTGAACCCACCTTGTCTTACCTGTGAAATGGGGGAGAAGGTGGTGGGGGAGCTTGATGGTTCCTAAAACTGATGCTTTGAACACTGCTGTGGAGGTGTGTACCCAGCCTGAAAGGAAGTTCTCACTGCTTCTAAATCAAAATGTTGAAAATGCAAGAATGGTATAGAGTTTCCTACAAAATTGGGTTTTTTCCCCCATGAGATTTTATTCTTATACTTTGGGTTTTTAAATAACCTGTCTCTTATGAAAAGAGTCCCTCAGTGGTAAAGAATCTGCCTGCCAAATCAGGAGACATGGCTTTGATCCCCGGTCCGAGAAGATCCCCTGGAGAAGGAAATGGAAATGCACTCCAGTATTCTTGCCTAGGAAATCCCATGGACTGAGGAGCCTGGCAGGCTACAGTCCATAGGGTCACAAAGAGTAGGACAGACTTAGCAACTAAACAATGACAAAAACCGAAGAGAAAGTTGTAGTATTCTGTGAGTCTCCCATGCTTGTTGTCTGTAGGAGTGTTAAGTCACTTCAGTCGTGTCCGACTCTTTGCGACCCCATAGACTGTAGCCTGCCAGGCAGGCCTGTCCATCACCACCTCCCGGAGTTTACTCAAACTCATGTCCATTGAGTCAGTGACGCCATCCAACCATCTTATCCTCTCATCTTCTCCAGGCAAGAATACTGGACAGAATTTGCCATTTTCTCTTTGAGGGGATCCTCCCGACCCAGGGATCAAATCCACATCTCTTATGCCTCTTACACGGGCAGGCAGGTTCTTTATCACTAGCACCACCTCGGAAGCCCCTTTGGTTGTCTAGCACTCTGTAAAATCCCAAACTCTCGAAGGCCACATTCTTCACACTGAGTGTCCTGCCAGCTGTTAAATGCCAAAAGGCAAGCAGCGCTCTGGTTCAGCAGTCTGTGCAGTGCCTCTAACAGGAACAGGAGGACACGTGCCACTGTGATGAGCACAGCTTATCCCTGACCCCCAACACGTTATCCTCCCAACAGCCAGGGCCTAGTTAGAATCAGGTCAGAATCAGGTCAGAAATTCCTCTGACCTGTCACTCCCTCCCTCAGACACCCCCAGTGGCCTCCCCTCCCCCTTAGAATTCAATTGGCTCTTCAGTTTGTCCTGGACCCACCCTGCCCATGCCTTCTTGCTCATCACACATTTCTCTCCCTGCTAACTGGTGAGCTGTAGTCACACTGGCTTTCGATCCAGTTTTTAGGACACGCTAGGTTTCTTGTCTCTCCAGGTCCTTGGTTCTTGTTTGTGTGTGTTTGTGTGTGTGAGAGAGAGAGAGACTGGCTTTTTTATTGGAGTATAATCGCTTTACACTTTTGTGTTAGCTTCTACTCTGTGGCAACATGAATTAGCTATTGTTCTACAGTCTGTAAGTCGTATCCACTCTTTGCGACCCCATGGCCTGCAGCATGCCAGACAGCCCTGTCCATCACCAACTCCGGGAGCTTACTCAAACTCATGTCCATTGAGTCAGTGATGCCGTCCAGCCATCTCAACCTCTGTCATCCCCTTCTCCTCCAGCCTTCAATCTTTCCCAGCATCAGGGTCTTTTCCAGTGAGTCGGCGCTTCGCATCAGGTGGCCAAAGTATTGGAGCTTAGGCTTCAGCATCAGTCCTTCCAGTGAATATTCAGGGTTAATTTCCTTTAGGATGGACTGGTTTGATCTCCTTTCAGTCCCAGGTACTCTCGAGAGTCTTCTCCAGCTCCACTCTGAAAGCATCAGTTCTTAGGTGCTCAGCCTGTGTATACATACATTCTCTCCCTCTGGAGCCTCTCTCCCACCCCACTGCAATCCCACCCTTCTAGGGCATCACAGAACACTGGGCTGAGCTCCTTATGTTATATAGCAGCTTCCCAGCGGTTATCTCTTCTTACGCACAATAGTGTATATACACGTCAGTGCTACTTTCTCAGTTCGTCCCATCCTCTCCTTCCCTGCCTGTGCCCACATGTCCGTTCTTCTCATCTCCATCTATTCCTGCCCGGCAAATAGGTTCATCAGTAGCGTTTGTCTTGTTGGACCCTCTCCCTGAAATGCTTTTCTTCTAGTTCTTCCTCATGCATGGTTTTCAAGTGACATCCTCTAGGAGAGGCTCCTCATCTTGGTTTGGTGCCCTTGTNATCTCCATCTATTCCTGCCCGGCAAATAGGTTCATCAGTAGCGTTTGTCTTGTTGGACCCTCTCCCTGAAATGCTTTTCTTCTAGTTCTTCCTCATGCATGGTTTTCAAGTGACATCCTCTAGGAGAGGCTCCTCATCTTGGTTTGGTGCCCTTGTTATTTCTTCTCCTAGTGTCTCAATTAATTTCAACCTGGCGATAATCACTATCTGTGATTTCATTTGTTTTTTTAATATATTTGTTCACGTGTAAACCATTCTCACAGAAAACTAGTCAATCTGATCACACTAGGACCACAGCCTTGTCTAACTCAGTGACACCAAGCCATGCCTGTGGGGCAACGCAAGACAGGCGGGTCGTGGTGGAGAAGGCTGACAGAACCTGGTCCACTGGAGAAGGGAATGGCAAGCCACTTCAGTATTCTTGCCTTGAGAACCCCATGAACAGTATGAAAAGGCAAAATGATAGNAGAGAGTGAAAAAGTTGGCTTGAAACTCAACATTCAGAAAACTAAGATCATGACATCTGGTCTCATCACTTCATGGCAGATAGCTGGAGAAACAATGCAAATAGTGACAGATTATTTTGGCGGGGAGGGGCTCCAAACTTGTTGCAGATGGTGACTGCAGCCTTGAAATTAAAAGATGCTTGCTCCTTGGAATGAAAGCTATGCCCAACCTAGATAGCATATTAAAAAGCAGAGACAGTACTTTGCCAACAAAGGTCCATCTAGTCAAGGCTATGGTCTTTCCAGTAGTCATGTATGGATGTGAGAGTTGGACTATAAAGAAAGCTGAGTGCTAAAGAATTGATGCTTTTGAATTGTGTTGTTGGAGAAGACTCTTGAGAGTCCCTTGGACTGCAAGGAGATCCAACCAGTCCATCCTAAAGGAAATCAGTCCTGAATGTTCATTGGAAAGAATGATATTGAAGCTGAAACTCCAAAACTTTGGCCACCTAATGTGAAGAGCTGACTCATTCAAAAAGGCCCTGATGCTGGAAAAGACTGAAGGCAAGAGGAGAAGGGGATGACAGAGGATGAGATGGTTGGATGGCATCACCAACTCAATGGACATGAGTTTGAGTAAACTCCAGGAGTTGGTGATGGACAGAGAGGCCTGGCGTGCTGCAGTACATGGGGTCACAACAAGTCGGACATGACGAAGCAACTGAACTGAGTATATGGACCTTTGTTGGCAAAGTAATGTCTCTCTGTTTTAAAATGCTGTCTAGGTTTGTCATAGCTTTCCTTCCAAGGAGCAAATATTTAATTTCATGGCTGCAGACTCTTCCACAGTGATTTTGGAGCCCAATAAGGTAAAATTTGTCACTGTTTCCATTTTGTCCTCATCTATTTGCCATGAAGTGATGGTACAGGATGCCATGATCTTAGTTTTTTTAATGTTGAATTTCAAGCCAACTTTTTCACTCTCCTCTTTTACTTTCATCAAGAGGCTGTTTAGTTCCTCTTCACTTTCTACCTTTAGAGTGGTATCATCTGCTTATCTGAGGTTGTTGATATTTATCCCAGCAGTCTTTATTCCAGCTTGTGAGTCATCCAGCCTGGCATTTTGCTTTATATACTCTGCATAGAAGTTAAATAAAAAGGGTGACAATCTACAGCCTTGTTGTACTCCTTCCCCAATTTTGAATCAGTCAGTTGTTCTATGTCCAGTTCTAACTATTGCTTCTTGACCCACATACAGGTTTCCAGGAGACAGTAAGGTGGTCTGGTATTCCCATCTCTTTAAGAATTTTCTACAGTTTGCTGCAATCCACATAGTCAAAAGCTTTAGCATAGTCAATAAAGAAGTAGATGTTTTTCTGGAATTCCCTTGCTTTCTCAATGACCTAGTGAATGTTGGCAATTTAATCTCTAGTTACTCTGCCTTTTCTAAACCCAGCTTGTATATCTGGAAGTTCTCAGTTCACATACTGCTAAAGCCTACTTAAAAGAATTTTTAGCAAAACCTTGCTAGCGTGTGAAATGAGCATAATTGCACAGTAGTTTGAACATTCTTTGGCATTGCCCTTTTATGGGATTAGAATGAAAACTGACCTTTTCCAATCCTGTGGCAACTACTGAGTTTTCCAAATGCGCTGACATATTGAGTGCAGCAGTTTAACTGCATCATCTTTTAGGATTTTAAATGGCTCAGCTGGAATTCCATCACCTCCACTAGCTTTGTTCCTAGTAATGCTCCCTAAGGCCCAGTTCCTAAGGTCCAGAATGTCTGGCTTTATGTGGGTGATCACATTATCATGATTTTGCAGGTCATTAAGATATTTATTGTGCAGTTATCCTGTGTATACTTGTCACCTGTTCTTAATTTCTTCTGCTTCTGTTAGGTCCATACTATTTCTGTCCATTAAAGGATCTTTGCGTGAAACGTTCCCTTGATCTCTCCAATTTTCTTGAAGAGATCTCCAGTCTTTCCCATTCTGTTGTTTTCCTCTGTTTTTTTGCATTGTTCATTTCAGAAGACTTTCTTATCTCTCCTTGCTATATTCTGGAACTGAACTCTGCAATTCAGTTTTGTATATTTTCCCCCTTTCTTCCTTGCTCTTTACTTCTCTTCTTTCCTCAGCTATTTGCAAGCCTCCTCAGACAACGACTTTGCTTTCTCGCATTTCTTTTTCTTTGGGATGGTTTTGGTGACTGCCTCCTGCATAATGTTATGACCATCTGTCCATGGTTCTTCAGGCTCTCAGTCTATCAGATGTAATCCCTTAAATCTGTTCATCACCTCCATTGTATAATCATAAGGATTTGATTTAAGTCATACTTGAATGGCCTAGTGGTTTTTCCTCCTTTCTTCAATTTAAGTCTGAATTTTACAACAAGGAGTTCATGATCTGAGCCAGTTTTGTGTAGCAAAACAGTGTGGCACTCAGCTCCCAGTCCTATTTTTGCTGATTGTATAGAATTTCTCTATCTTCAGCTACAAATATAATTAATCTGATTTCTGTATTGACCGTTTGGTGATGTCTATGTGTAGAGTCATCACTTATGTTTTTCGAAGAGTGTGTTTTCTATGCCCAGCAAGTTATCTTGATGAATCTCTGTTAACCTTTGTCCTGCTTAATTTTGTACTGCAAGGCCAAACTTTCCTGTTTTTCCAGACATCTCTTGATTTCCTACTTTTGCATTCCAATCCCTTGTGATGAAAAGGACATCATTTTTGATGTTAGTTCTAGAAGGTTTTGTAGGTCTTCATAGAACTGGTCAACTTCAGCTTCTTCAGCATCAATGGTTGGGACAAAGACTTGGATTATTGTGATGTTGAATGGTTTGCCTTGGAAAGGAACCAAGATCATTCTATAATGTTTGAGATTGCACCCAAGTAATGCATTTTGGACTCTTTTGTTAACCATGAGAGTTACTTCATTTCTTCTAAAGGATGCTCCCACTGGAATGTAAGCTCCCTTAGGACAAGAATTTCTGTCTCTTATTTCACTAGAATAGCCCAGAATAAGTCCCCAGAATAAGGCCTGATCAATGGTAACTTTTCAATGAATAAGTGAAAGAAGCCAGGCAGGGAAATGAGAATCAGAAGAAAAAAAAAAAAAAAAAAAGCCACAGACATAAACAAAGGAGACGGTGACAGCTACACAAAACTGGCTTTGCTAATGGATGATGCGAGTCTAAGGCTTAATGGCTAATGACTAATGAGCTGCAAGTTCAGTTATCTTTTCCCAGCACTAAGCCATATCTTATTCATATTTATAAGTCTCCTTTTTAGCATGTAATAAGCCCCAATGATTGAATGGCAAGATACACTTAACTAGGGACAAGAGGACCTTAGGAGGAATAGTAATAAGCAAAGTCGTACACTTATTGGAGACCTGGGGCTGACTCTTATAAAGGAGAAGGTGTTTTCTAAAATATGTTTGTCTCGACAAAGAATAAAGGTAAACACCTCATTCATTTTCAAAGACCGTTGAGTTCCATTAAGTATTGATGTTATAGCTATCTTAAAATAGGTATGTTTTCACAGTTGTGGGAAAGGCTTCATACCACAAGCATCACCACTACATTTGCCAGTTGTCACCAAGAAGGCATCACTGACCAATTGGGGAGAGGGGAGAAGGAGTGGGGTCTGCTGCTTTGTTAGAGCAAAACCACTTGAGAAGAAAGCAATGAGGCAAGAGCTTCACATAAATCATATGCCATTTTGTCCCCCTGGGTTCTGTTTTTAGCTAACGAAACCATCTGATACAGTAGAAGAACAGTGACAAGAAGCATAGTGTCATTGATTTACAGGGGCTGTGAGCTCATGGTGAATGCTTTCAAGCCACGTCATTGCATAGGAGAAATTCTAATTTTCTTTCCTCTTCTAATCTTTAAGGTCAAAACTGTAGCTTTGGCCCTCTGTGTCCCTTTTTTTTTTTTTTTTTTTTTTGGAGTATAGTTGCTTTACAATGTTGTATTGATTTCTGCTGCACAACAAACTGAATCAGCTTTATGTATACATACATCCCCTTCCTCTTGAGCCTCCCTCTCACCCTGCCCCCCATCCCATCCCTCTAAGTCATTACAGAGCACCGAGCTGAGCTCCCTATGCTATACAGCAGCTTCCCACTAGCTTTCTACTTTACACACAATAGTGTGTAAAGAGGAAAGAAAATTAGAGTTTCTTCTATGCAATGACATGGCTTTAAAGCATTCAGCATGAGCTCACAGCCCCTGTAAATCAATGACACTATGCTTCTTGTCACTGTTGTTCTACTGTATCAGATGGTTTAGTTAGCTAAAAACAGAACCCAGGGGGACAAAATGGGATATGATATATGTCAATTCTACTGTCTCAATTCGATACCCCCTCTCCTTCCCACGCCCTCTCCCACCTCTGTGTCCACAAGTGTCTATGTCTGCATCTGCTAAAGTCTCTTTTCCTGCCCTGTTAAAATAGGTTCATCAGTACCATTTTTCTAGATTCCGTATATGTGTGAATTGCCACAGGCCATACTAATCCCCGTCAATGCAGGAGACACGGGAAATGTGGGTTCAATCTCTGGGTCAGGAAGATCTTCTGGAGGAGGAAATGGCAACCCACTCAAGTATTTTTGCCAGGAAAATTCCATGGACAGAAGAGCCTGGCAGGCTACAGTCCACGGGGTCGCAGAGTTGGATGCGGCTAAGTGACTGAGCACATACTAATCCCTGCTGGTATTGACCAAGGAAACTGTGCATTTTCTCTGTGTCCTGTTTATACGCTACACTGGATCTAAGCAGTGGTCATTAAGTATTTATAAAAGTATCATTGTGTTAAGAGCAACATATCAGACATTCAGAAAATTAGAAGCAAAGTAAGTCATAATCTGCCCCCCGGGAGGTTTACCATCTAAGGCAGTCAGTGTACAGCACATGGAAACCTTAGCTGTGCTGGCTGCCTGCCGGTCTTTATGAAGCAATGGAGTAAACAAAACTGCCTTGACCTGACGATGATGTCATTCATACAGAGGGCTCTTCAGATTGCAATTAGATCGGCCGCCTTGTAGTACAGAGCCAACTGACCTTAGTTTTAGTAGCAGCCCTCCCATGACATCATAGAAACAGCCTTTCAAATCCCTGGAGCTATGCCCCATCTTCCTAATCTTGAGAGTGGAAGCTTTTTCACCACTTCAGACTCCACAAATGCCAATCTGGAAAAGTCCCCCATTTCCATCTAAAACATGTCATGATTTAAGAAGTTCTGACCTGGAGAGCTAGTTGAAAGTGATCATTAATGATTCTCTACTTATCTCACAAGCATGTACACACACACAAACACACACACACAAAATGATGTGTTTGCCTTCCTCTTTCTGCAGCATTACAGAATTTACCCAAACCTGGCTTGAATTCCAGCTCACCCAATTCTTCTTGTTTAGGCTCATGGTAAAACATGCCCTTTGGGTTCAGTGGGGCTTCTCTAGTGGCTCAGATGGTAGAATATCTGTCTGCAATGCAGGAGACCTGGGTTTGATCCATGGGTCAGGAAGATCCCCTAGAGAAGGACATAGATACCCTCTCCAGTATTCTTGCCTGGAGAGTCCTATGGACAGAGGAACCTGACAGGCTATACAGTCCATGGGGTCGCAAGAGTCAGACACGACTGAGCAGCTACACTATAATAGGTTCAGTACATTCCCAAATCCATTTTATCTCTATCTCTTACGTTGCTTTCCTCATTTATCAGTAATTTGTTCAATTCACAGTTCATTCAAATGAGAAGACAAAGAAAAATGAAAGTTCCATCTTTTCCCATTATTTTACTAGTGTGTGTGTATGTGTGTGTGTGTGTGTGTGTGTAGTAGTAGTAGTAGTAGACATCTCTTACAACACAAGAGGTTCAGGTATAGCTCTGATCAAATAGTCTTTCCTGAAGTAACCACAAGCAGTAAGACATGATGCTCAGAAGATTTTTTAATCCTCTAATCCGACTCCAGCATGGTAATAATTTCATTTAATTATAATATAAAAGCTCATTTTATAACCATGCCTGGGGCATAGTTTCAGGAGTTCCTGGTGAAAGTGAAGGAGGTTCAGTTTTCATTCAGTAAGCTTTTTTATTCTTTGTAGATCTACCATGAGTTCCTATATGTTTCATTATAATAAAAATTGAAAAGCAATGTTTGTGCCTTTACTATGTGCCAGGTCTTTTATATGCCTTACCTCATTTAATCCACCCAAAAATTCTAATGCAATTTTTTTTTTGTTTTTCCATCTTATAGATGAAGAAATATGGGGTTGAAAATATAGTCTAGGATGTACATCTATAAGTCCAACTGATATTTTATGAGAATAAAATTATATGATCGATATAAAAATGCTGTGAGAAGTTAAATTACCCTGCAAAGATGAGGCAGGAGAATTCTATCGATGAGAATGTGTTTATTGGGTACTTGTTGGCCAGGCTTGCCACAGTAAATCATGCTGAAATTTAGGTCCAGCGCCAATCTTATAAGGGCTTCCCTGGTGACTCAGTGGTAAAGAATCCACCTGTTCAATGTAGGAGATGCAGGCTGAATCCCTGGGTCAGGAAGATCCCCTGGAGGAGGAAATGGCAACCCACTCCAGTATTCTTGTGAGACAAGACATCTCACTGACAGAGGAGTCAGGTGGGCAGGCTACTGTCCTTGAGAGCACAAAGAATCAGGATGCACCAGTCTTGTAATCCCTAGGTTTTTACGTATTCATTCCATAGCTACCATTTCTCAACCATCCAGTTAAAGGCTTTGATTGGAATTGAAGGTGTTAAGTGTGGATGGCGTGTTCAACACTAACCTCCCCTATTCCTGCCAATCAATAGATCAGTGGTGTGTTATTTGTGATCTCTTTCCTTCTCACACCCCCAGAGATGAGCATGCACCTTTAGGGAAAACGAAGTACACTGTGGAAGTTTTCAGGTACATAGACTGGGTCCACTGAGCCAGCCTTCAGGACAGAAATCAGAATCTTGAAAGCTAAGAGACTGAAGCCAAAACATCAACAGTCTGGTTCTTTTCAAGATCATCTCTTCTCAAATACCTGACAGATATAAGTAAGTTTAGAAGAGTGACAGCAATTATTTTAGCAACAGAGAGAAGTAAATAACAAATGCTCTTTGTGCCTCTTGTGTTGTATTTTCATTTTGTTTAATTTTCATATTTAGGTGAGAAAGAAATTAGGGGGGTGTGTTTGTCTGTACTTTATATATAGCATTCCTGATTTCCAGTGGCAAGGTGTAAAAATTCACAAGCTAGCCTGAATCTCAGAGGCACCAGAGTCTCATTTTGTAATATTCTCTCAGTCCTCTCATTAGTTTTAGTCTTAAAATGCCATAATCCTTTCCAGGAAGCTCCCATCTTGTGACCAGATTCAATTTTCAGGATTTTTTTTTTTTCCAATCACTGTTTCTTCCATAAACATTTATTGAGGACTTACTATTTGTGGAGGATTTACTCTTCTAGGTGCTGGAATTAGAGTTAAGAACAAATAAATCAGGCAAATAATCCATACATGAAGTTTAATTAGAGGAGAGGGTCAATAACAGTATAAATAAGTAAATTATATGGTATGTTAGAAGGTGATGAGTACTATGAGTAAAATTAAGCAGGGAGTCCTGTGGGATGGGAGTTGCAAGTTTAAATTGATTTTCTAAGGAAGGCTGCCTTGAGAAGGTAACATTTGTGCAGACTTGAAGGAAATGAAAAGAACTGTGTGGAAATCTGGAGGAAAAATGTTCCAAGATGAGGGAACAGTAAGTGCAAAGGCCTCGAAGCAGGTGTGGCAGGCACGAGCAGAAAGAGCAAGAGGCACTGGCAAGTAGCTGATATGCTCGGAGAGGTAATAACAGGAGCCAGACCCTTTAGGGCTTTGCAACCTATCGTGGTGACTTCGGCTTTTACTCTGTGTGGAATGAGGGGCTGCTCAATGGTTTTAAATGGAAGAATGATAACAATCTGATTTCAGTGTCTTTTAGAAACAATAATTGTGGAACAGGTTCCCGGGAGCCTGATACATGCATATCGTCATTGAAGTCAGATGCTAATCAAACTCTAAGAAACTGAGCTCAGAGCAAGAGGTAGGGGCTCAACTCATAGCTCAGTTGGGTGACTTTGGGTGTGTCTGTTAACATCTCTGAGCCCTATTTTCCTCATCGAAGAAGGGAGGATAAGCAATACTGGACCATGGCTTTATTTTGAGGCTCATGTGACCATGGAACATTGAAAAACTCTGTAGATGATGATAAAACATTCTATGAAGTTCAGGGGGGTGGTGAGAGTATCAGTGGATCTGGTTCTGTCATTATCATTTCAGGGAAAATGAAGTCCAGAACCTAAGCCCAAATGCCAGGAATACAACCTTTGCTTTCCCCTTCCTTCTTATTAAGTAGCCTTGGAAACAGAGCCTCTTCCTTCTCTATCACCAGAGGTCAATGAGAGAGACAAGGGCCAGCAGATCTCAACAGAAGGTGCCAGTAGGGCTCCCAGTGGATCCGTCATAACTCACAGGGGGTTTGCAGACTGGGGCCTCCCTGCTGGATGGATCTGCTGCCAAGAGTTTGTCCTGTGAAGAAGCACACCTTCCCTTCCCCTTCGGGCCCCAGGGCACGGGGCTGTCCGCAACATGAGCAACTTCTCCAAATAACCACAGCCTCTTCTCCTTCCCACCAGGCATTCCTCCTACGGAAGGCTCTTGGACGACCACGACTACGGGTCCTGGGGAAACTACAACAACCCTCTGTATGATGACTCCTAACAAAAGAACGTGGCCGGAATGAGGAATAACTGTCTTTATTTATCAGTGCTTATCCAGTAGAATTAATAACAAGTACCTGATGCGCCTTGAGCGACAATCCTGTTTTGTTGGTTTGGTTGTTTTGTTTTCTTCCTCCCTCTCCTCTGACTGCTACAACTTCTCCTTTCTGGTACCAAAAACCAAAAAACAAAATTATTTGAAAGTGAGTGGAGGCTGATATGCAGCGGACATGGGCCAACCCTGAGCCATCCAGGCTGGACGCCACGGTGGTGACGTCTGTACCTAGCGGGGGTCCCACCGAGAGAAGAACCAGGAAGAGGGATGGATCAAGTTGTGCTGTCAGGGGTTACTTTTAGGGGAACTTTCTGTGTGTGATATTTCTTAAACTTTTCTTTATGAAATTACATTAAATCTTGATGAGGGGAAAGGCCATGAGTGCTGGGAGGAGTTCGCCCTACAGGTAAGGAAGCAGGGGTTTCTCAAATTCCTTTTTAATCTTGGTTTGTCTGGTTGTGTCTGATCGGATACCTGCTTGGCTCTGCAAGCTGGAGGCCAGCTTCTTAGCTGCCTAATTAGGAAGAGAGGAAGCAAGAAGGTGCCCTGGAGGGGACCAGCCAGCCGAGTACTACTACAGAGTAGCAAACTGCTGTCGGACCTCAGCGTGCCAGCCCCCCGGCCACCCCTCCAGGCCATCTGTGTCTGCTAAGAATGCCCGGTTATCTAGCCAACCGCAGCTGGGACCCTAGCCCACAAGCTTTCAGTGGCGTTGTGGTTCCGCAGGAGAAGGCTGTGCAGGAAAGAAAGGGAGAGACGTGTGGAGTGAGTGTAGAATTTGTGGGGGGTGCATGGAGGAGGGTGAGAGGGAAGTGGGGGCAACACGCATTGAATACCTCATTAAGGATCAGCCCCCAGTGACTGTCAGAGGCATCCGCTGCATGGAGGAACCTGTAGAATCCTTGCTTTCTACCCACAAAGCAATTGGTTCACTGCCTTACTGTCTGTTGGATAATGGCTGTAAACTTTTTTTTTTTAAGGCTCTAGTTTGCCTGCATTACTCAGTGAGCCTTTTCCATAGGAAATAGACACCATGATTAATCCATTTATTTTTCCCAAATGCTTACCTTGCTAATTCTGCCATTTAATAAATGAACACCCCTGGGTACACGGTTTTAAAATCCTGTGTCACAAATTTTGAGAAAGAACTGATTGTCTTTGCGGTCATCCATTTCCAGCCGTGTTCTCAACAGCAGGTAATTTCACCCCACTGCCCCACTGGGAACGTTTGAAAATACCTGGTATAATTTTTGAGTGTCATCCCCTAAGGGGTGCTGCCAGCGGGTAGAGGCCATGGCTGTGGTCACCATCCCACAATGTAGAAGATAGCCCACCCCAACTGAGAGTTATCCGCCAAATGTCAATAGTGCCAAGTGTGAGAAACCCTAATTTATTGCAATGCCCATTGTGACAAAACAAGACGTTCCAGGTTAGTGACAGTTTTTACTTTTAACTAAATGAAATGATTTGTTACATTTTTATCTGAAAAAGTATTTAGTTTGTTGGCGTTGTATTTAAAGTATTTAGTTTGATGAGTTGTTTTTGCGCATGATTGCCTTTTTATTTCTCTGTGTTTTCTAGATAGCTTTATTTCATGGCGGTAACCCTGTCCTCCTGAAACACCTGGTAATAGCAACTGACATCTTATGTCTGATTTCGTGGAGTACAAAATATACCTTAAGTTCTGTTTCAAAATGTGTTCTCTTGTCTGACGCTATCATACAGAACGTAAAACTTCATTTTTTATTTCTAAACTTGGACCTGCTGCCACAACTCTGTTTAGTTTCCAGAAGCTTGACCTTGGACTCATCCTGTCACTTGCTGTGACCCAACGAAGTACTGGCATGAAAACGGCCACTGCCGGGCAGTTCTAAACCTCTCTGGTGTCAGAAACATTAGAGCTGTGCTACTTTCCATGGCCTGCCAACCCCCAGCTCTGAAAGAAATTAATCCTACACTCCCTAGGTACCAAAGGAGAGTGAGCAACCCCTAGAAGTATTTTATAACAGGAGAAGGGAATGAGACATAGGCTTCCAGGAATTCTCGTATCTCTGATTATGAAAATTTTTTAAAAATGGACTTTCTCAGAAAAATGGCCAGGAATGACCAAGTGTGCCCCCTTTAAGCAATGCTTGGCCTGAATAACTGTCCCTCTTTCCTACCCACAGCCTTCCCCCCATAGGCTTTTGGTTTGACAAAGGACACTTCCACAAAAACAAAGGACATTCCATATGTTTTCTTTTCACTCAGACACAGATATGTTGACAAGATGTCTGTGAAGCCCCTTTGGAGAGGTGGTCTTTTGGATGTTGCTTCAGTCAAAAACCCTGGGTGAGAAGGACCAGCCTCTTCCCAGGGAATCCTGACCAATTAGAAATCACTGGGTCAGCAAGCAGCTTTCCTCATCAAGGCTGCTGTTATACAAGAGCCTTTGATAGGTTGGTTGCTCCTATGAACTTCTGGATCTTTGTGATAAAGAAAGGGCTCTGGACCTGCAGCACTTCCATTCTGCAAGGTGACAGCTTTCCCTACACACTTGAGAACTCCTTGTTATGTTAGTAGAAAATACCTATGGCTTGAACCTTATTTTGCCAAGTGCATTTTTCTGTTTTTGAGTTGGCCAAAAATGTTAACAACTGCATTCAACACACACACAAAAAAAACATATACCAATAAGTGACGTCCTTTATCTCAGGGAGTGAGTCTGTTCAAGGTCTACACGAGGGAAATGACTCCAATGGGTCTACAACAACCACATACCATCCAGGCACTGGACTAGTCAGAAAGTGTTAGAGAGAATGTCACTCACACTAGAAGAAGCCCCTTCTAGAATATAGGTTACAAATGCTAACAGAATGGGCTTCAACCTTGTTTTCTTGTGGCCCCAATGAAGGCTCCGGCCCTCCCTGGACGTCTGTGTCTTCATTTCTTAGGCAGGCGTGATGGTGTCCTATGGACCTCACCCCATGCTACCTCACAAATCTGTTGTGAGGATTAATGAAGTCATGTCTACAGTGTTTTTAGTTTCTGAAGAAAAATATTTATAGACATTTTAAGTAGCACATAGATGTATAAGTGATCTTGGTTTCTTGTTTGGTGTGTTGTTTTACTTAAATGTATAAGATGACACCTGTATAGTAGCTACATACAGACAGCTGTTAGAGCTCTGAGCTGTGTCCCAGTGCCACTGCCTGACTTCCTGGGACCACAAAGGATGGTTTCCATCCCTGAATGAAAGGATGGCCCAGGATGCAGGTCTCACAGACTGTTGAGTTAGGGTAACACGTGTGGATATCTGAGTGCTAACAGCCGTGGACCTGGCCTTTACCATCCCAAAGTCTGAGTTCTTTGTGGAGTTGATTTGGGTCTACCATCATCTGTTTGCCCTTTGTCTTGCTTGCAGAGGTGCATGGTTCAATCCTTTGCATCTGGGAAATGAATTTTGCAACTGGGCCAGATGCTAATTTGCACGTTGATTCACCTTCTTTGCCTTTTACCTCTTTTGGCAAATGAATGTACCATTTCAACTTTGATTTGAAAGTGCTAATTGATATTGGTAATAGTGCTAAAACCAAGAGATCAATGCCAGATTGCTTTCTTGGGGTAAGCTCACACCATTTAAAGATGGAAAGACGTGCAACTTCTTTGCTATTTGATGTCATTGTATCTACATTTGTTGTAAGACATATTGCATACTAATGATAATTATATCAATTAAAGTTCTTAAAAGCTTGCATCTGACAGTGGTGATTCACATTTTGATATGTTTTGTTATTCAAGCCATTTGGTTGCTGTGCTTGGTACTGCTCACGTTAAGCAGCCATGGCTCCTTAGAGAAAATTTATCCCATATCAATAAATAATACTTTCTGCAGAGTGGGAAGTTCTCTCTGATCTTGAAACAGAATTGAAGGATGTCAGAAATGAAGAAACTTTCCAAGCAGTGATTTTACTCTTAACTATACACCATGCCTTATAAAATAGTTGTGAAAAGAAACACTTTGATTTTATAGTTATATATAATAAGTTATATTAAGGTAGTAGCAATACATTTTATACTTGCTTTGTTCTCCTTCAAAAACACTCAGCATACGCATCCTATCTGACAGTGAAATAGTAGGCAGTTTTAATCATCCAGAATATTATTTCCACCCCCAGAAGCCAACCAAAGACTATTCTAATTCTGAAGAAAATGGCAATAGCAAAACCCAGGCATCTTGCAACATAGGAAAGAAAGGGATACTCTTGCAAACCAGAGCACGTTGATTTGATGATGGATTTAAACTTAAGGTCAGATTTAATACGTTTAGATACCTGCCTTCCAGTGCCACAACGTGGAGGACTGATGGGGAGGAGTTAAGATGGACCAAGAGGACAAGACGTGAAACAAGCCCTTCCCCATTGATCATTCAGAGCACCTGCTGTGGCCCTAAAAACACGTAATAACTCCATTATTCCAAGCTTGCCTGCACAGGTTTGGTCAGAAAGCACATTAAGTGTGCACAGAAAGGAAAAGCCTAATAATAATTTGTAGTGTTCTCATCTTTTGAATTACTGGGTCAGATCAATTTTCCCTGTAGCATAACTTTGCCAAGTCAAGTCATAATCTGTTTCAATGGTTGAGTAACCTATCTCCAATCTTTTACTCTCCTAAAATTCAACAGTGTGCCCCAATAGCTAGTAGCTATATTTTGATTTCTGTCAGAAAGGATTGAGACGTAAGTGACAATTAAAAACACTGATCAAGGGACTTCCCTGGTGGTCCAGTCGCTAAGACTCTGCACTCCCAAGGCAGAAGGCCCAGGTTAAATCTCTGGTCAGGGAACTAGACCTCATATGCTGCAACTAAACATCCCACATGCCACAACTAAGAGTGGACATAGCCAAATAAATAAATAATCAAAAAAAGACAGCACTGGCCAAACTGGGAAAAACACTTATAAGATCCCTTAAAGGATGCAGTTTCTGGTGTGTGTAGAATGTACTTTGTTTTCTGGACCAAAACAGTATTAATCAGTTCTAGTCAACAAATATATGGTGCTTCTATTTAAGCAAGACACTGAATATTTACTATTAAAAAAAGAAGTAATGAATATTCATGAGGAACCTTAGGGGCCTGTGGACAACTGTCTAATGTATTCCTTGCATCACCTCTAGTGGTTTTCACACTCTCGTCATCTTACAGATGGGGAAGCTGAGGTTCCAGGATATCAAATTCATTCATGCATGGACTGAATCCTTCTGTCTGCTCCATAATAAAAAGATGGCCTCTGCTCTCCATGTATTTACAGTTTAGTAAGTAGCAGAGGTGGGATCCAAACCAAGTCTATCTGTCACCAGACCTCTTTCCACCCAAGGGACTATCTGATGTAAATATAATTCAGGTCTTAAGACTGTCACATCCTTTGCAAAGTCCCCCATCAGCTATTTTGGGCGATCTCAAGAGTGCCTGGCATGCAGCCCAGAGCAAGCCCAGTCAGCTCCCAAGCACATGTCCCCCTGCCAGGCACTGCCACCTTTCTGCCGACTCCTGCTGCCCCGCCAGGCTATGTTCTCTGCCAAGGAGGAGACTGCCTCACCTCATCCCCGATCTGCTAGGGCACTGCCATTGCCCAGGGTTTTAGTGAAAACCTCGCTCTTATTGTCCTCTTGCAGCCTCGTCACTCTCCACAGGAGTCTAGCATAAGTCCACAGCAGCCTGGGCTTGGGGGTGCTGCCCTTGGCATCACTGACCCCACTTGTCTGAAGCCTCCATCACTGTGCTAACCTGTCTTTCCTTAGTGTCGTTGTAACAATGCTTATTCTCACATAGCACTTAGTATGAGAAAGATACTGTTCTAAGCATTTTACATGGATTAACATCCCATGGGGTAGATACTGTTAATAGCCCCCTTATACAGATACTTATACCACAGACCTTAGTTTCTTCATCTGTATAATGGGGCTATTAGCAGTATTGCTATTAACAGATTGCCGTAGCTTGTGCAGTTGGTAAGTGGTGTGGCAGGATTCCACTGTCACCAGTGGACCTCCAGAGCCCATGTGTTTGGCCATCTCCACAGAACCCTGACTCGGTGCCAGAGATTCCTGCCACAGATGCTGGGCCAGCCATCCCAGTGAACCCAATGGGACTACCTGAGGTCAAAGCTGGGCAAGATTCCTATCTCTAGGAAGGTTTCTAGAATAGCCAGAGGGACCAACCCTTAGGGCATCTGGCCAACCAGATTCTGAGCTGCCTCTTTCTAGGCTCTGGCACTGTCAACCCAGGTCACCTACCAAAGTCACCCAACCACTGTAATCAGCAGCAAGGACTCCGGGGTGGACCCTTCCCTGTCAGCAGACTACACAGCCGCTCTGGTGAGACAGTCCAGACTGCCACCTTGTTCTCCCACTGACCACATCTCCCTTGACACTCAGACGGAAGTCACTGCTTCTGTCTGAGTCACAGCAAACACTGCTGGGCAGAGTGTTGAAAAGTGCCAGTCAGTCGGAGGCCAGGTGTTGCCAGGTGGTATGAGAGTCACATGACCACACTCAGCCCCTGAGCCAGGACATTCAGCATTGTCATGGGGGGTTCATCAGGGAAAAAAACAAAAACACTTTTCCTTGAATTTCTGGGATGTTTATTAAAATCTTAATCTGAAGTTAAGGATTTCAGATAGAAATGGAGTCTTTTAAAAATTTTTCTTGAAGTATAGTTGCTTTACAAAAACTCAAAACAGAACTCTGATATGACCCAGCAATCCCACTCCTGGGCATATAGCCAGAGAAAACCATAATTCAAAAAGATACATGCACCCCAAAGTTCATTGCAGCACTATTTACAATAGCCAGAACATAGAAGCAACCTAAATGTCCATCAACAGAGGAACAGATAAGGAAGATGTCGTACATATATACAATGAAATGTTAGCCACAGAAAGGAAAGAAATGAGAGTCTTACATAAGCTTTGCAAGAGCAGGAAGAAAAAAGGTTAGGCAAGCCGTGCCGGGTAACTGCTGACATTCTTGGGTCTCTGAGAGGCTGTGACATCTCAGGCTGTGGCTGTGAGGCAGATGGCTTTTGGGAGCTCTTGGAGAAGGGAAGCTGCCTACACATCTTGACAGCAACAGTTTCTGGAGAATGGCTTTGCCTTGTCCATATCACACCTGAGAACTACTCGTGGACAAGCTCTAGCCAGAATCCCACAGGAAAGGAGATTGCAAGACACATGGTTCCTGCCTTCTCTGTATTTCAGAGGACAGCATGGTAAGGATTTTGAGCTGAATATAGCTTTACATCCCTTTACACCAGGTTAGAACTTCCCCCAAAAGACATAACATCGTGTTATTCCTAACGTGATGCAACTGTGCCTTACACAACTAAGGACACACTCACTAGCCCCTGAAAAAGAAAGACACCACCTCCCATATGTCACTTAACCTCCCAAAATATTTCCTCCTAGTTCAGATACAATGATTGCTCTTCTGTGAGTTAAATGCCAAATTACAGGGTTAACTGCTGTATATTAAATAGAGGGGGATGAGAAAGGAGAGAAAAGGGACTGATTATGTACCTATACACCTATCAAGTCTAGGAGGAGAATATGCATAGTTATGAAACACTTCCTTTCCACATCTAGTCACGTGGCACATTGCTATCTGTAGCTTTCTTCTCCCACTTATCATCATAGGCTCTTTTTGTCCTCAATCAGCACCTCCTCTGGTTGTGGTTCTTTCCGTGGCAGGGTGATGCAAATGTTCTGTCAAAAAGTGAGTANAAAGAAGCATCCCATTTTCCTCCGCTATTCTTGGTTAAGGCAGGAACACTTTCCAAGGAAAACAGCAAGTTTTCCCTCAAACCATGATTTTCAACCAAAATTTTATTTGTGGAAATTTTTATTTTTGAAAAAATGCTAAGTGTAGAAAGCATTTACATTAAAAAAAATCAGTTTCATATAAAATAATTTTAAAGCAAACATTTTGATTTCTAAAGTGACACTTAAAGGCAGGAATACAGTGAGTTCCCTTTTTAAATGTTTATTGGAATTGAAGGCTTTGAAAACCTCTGCTCCAGACCAATCGATCATCATGAGGTCTTGGCCTTACACAGAGAGTGTTACAGAGCACCACGGCACTCAGACACTTGCCAAGTGCTTCTGGCTGCCTGTGTGACGCCGAGGAACCATATGGAAACTGAAACATTCAGGGAAAAGCTGGATGCCTTATCTACATGACAACAAACAATCAGATATTTGGAAACAAGAGATTTTGGACTAAATCTTATCATCCTCGGAGAATTCCTAAAGATCAACACAGCCTCAGAGGCGCTGCTTGCTTGACCCTAGGGTTCTCCTTTCCTTTTTTCCCCTGGGTGAGCTCACTTTAACAGTCACGCCCAAATCTGCACCTCAGGCCCTGAGACTTTGCTGATCACCATTTCCAAGGCTCTCTGGAGCCTCCCTGCCAGCATGACAGGGACAAGTAGGGCTCGCCAAGCGTCCACGTGCTGTGGGGAGGAGGAGGCCGTGAACCCAGGTTCTGGCCAGTGGGGCGTGAGTGCTGGGGTGCCNAGACTTTGCTGATCACCATTTCCAAGGCTCTCTGGAGCCTCCCTGCCAGCATGACAGGGACAAGTAGGGCTCGCCAAGCGTCCACGTGCTGTGGGGAGGAGGAGGCCGTGAACCCAGGTTCTGGCCAGTGGGGCGTGAGTGCTGGGGTGCCTGCCAGGTCCAGTCCCCACAAAGTGTCCATGCAGTCCTCTCTCCTCTGCCTCCAGGGTCCCCTGTTGTGACTGGAGGACTGCAGGGTGGGGGAGGGCCCGTCGACCTGCCTCAGACTTTGTGAGTGAACGTGTTGCCCTTTTTCTGGGTCACCCCTCTGAAATCGGAGTTAAACTTTGCTACTGCAGCCCACCTCACCTAACACCTCCAGGATGACCCACAGATACCTTCTCCTTCAAATTTGTTCCCCAAGGAGGAACATGGCATCCTCGTTCTCCCAAGCACCTCAGAGCCTCTTTGACTGCCCCTTCTTTTCATCTTGCACAATCCCAGGTTCTGGGGACATCCTCCTCTCCACCGCTGCCCATGACTCTGCTCAGGTCTCATCGCCACTCTTCTGGACCACGGCCGCGGCCCCTGGCTGGTCTTCTGTCTCCTTTCCAAGCTCCAGCTTTCAGAATCTGCCAGAAGCAGCTTTCCAAAACACAAATCTGATCATGCTGTTCCTTTTCTGAAAACCCTAGAAGGGTCTCTTTGATCTCGGGAGAAGCCCATTCTCTTCTCCAGTCTAAAGGGCACGGCTCCATCCTACACAGTCAGCCTAGCGTGTCCGCCCAACGCAGACCAGGCACCTTCCTTCCTTTGACCCTTGTCTGTGCCGCACCCTCTGTTTTAGCCCGGCTGGGTCCCAACTCATCACTCAAGACCTGCTCAAGTGTATTTCTTTCTGACACAGCCCCTCAGGCGGAATAAATTCTTCCCTCCCTGTGTCTTCCTTGTGCTCAGCACATATTTCTGTAATAGCCCGTGTTCTCTGGGGTGTTCATGCTGTTAAGTGGAAGTAAAGAACTACAGGGTCAGAAAGTCAGGGGAAAAGCTGAATTAATCAAAGTGAAGCAGATTGTTAAAGTGCATGACTTTTCTGTCCTTAACCCGCACATGTCACAGCACTGAGTTGGGGTGTTTCCTAAGCCACGCACCCCACAGAAATACCCTCTGAGCATCTCACAGACACTCGTCTATCTCCACACAACCGATGACCATTCTCACCAAACACACCAGGAGATGGAGGTCCAGAGACACTCAGTGACTCACCTGCAGGACCCAGACCACGCTCAGCTCCAGGCTCGCTCCTCACCCCCACTCTGAGCTCGTTTCCCACAACAAATGCCAATTACACCATGAGGGGGGCACTTTCAGACAAAGGGCACCCATGTGGCAGGCAGGTATTGCCGTGCATTCACAGCCACGTCCAAACCAGGACTGTGAGCACCCTTGTCCAGGCTGCCTCTCTCCAGCTGTGTGATCCAAGACAGATTACATAGCTTCTCTGGGCTTCTCTGCTTCTAAGATCAGAGCAACTGCACACCAAAACACTGGCACATGGCAGGCCGCTGGCCTGCTTTGCTCCCTCTTGCAAATCCAATGAATCCTGGTGTGTGGTGGAGGTGGGGGTGTGTAGGGGGAACTTCCTTCCGCCGCGGGTGAGGCTGAGGAGGAGCTGGGCCCCCCGAGGCCAGCTGTGTCTCCCTCTTTGCCCTCTGCCTGCTCTGGTCTCCTCCTTCACAGACATTCGCTGGGCTCCTACCGTGGCCCAGGCCTGTGCCAACACTCTGGCCTCGGCCATTTGCCCCAAGGACGGTTTCTGTTTGGTTGAAAGTCTGTCACTCCTGAGTCCATCCTTCACCCCTCCGCCCTGCCTGCCAGAGGGACCAAACTGGGCTCTGGCCCCAGGTGAGGGACCCCACATTCCTGGGCCCATGGGGGCTACGCTCCCAGGCTTCCCCTGGTACCCACAGGAGATGACTTGGTATGGCAGTGTTCGAAGGCCCCGAGGGCTCCCTCCCGAGTCACATCTCCACCCGGGAGGAGAGGGGGGCTCCCTCCCGAGTCACACCTCCGCCTGTAGGGGAGGGGTGTCTGAGACAGCACCCTGCCTGAAAAGGCCAGCGCTGGCCTCTGCCCCCCGTGGCTCTGTGTGACGTGGAGAGATGGGAACGACAGGGCTCAGGGGCAGCCCGGGCTCAGGCGCCACGGCTGCACTTCCCTGCTGCATGGGGTGGGCTGACCACTGGCCGCGCCGGGAGCCTTGGTCTCACCAGCGTCAGCAGGGCTGATCCCGGCCCCACCGGCTTTGGGGGAAGACGGAGGTGAAAGCCAAGGCAGAGGAGCCTGGCCCGGGGGACCCCTCACCCCCAGGCCCATCCCCCCAGCCCCGAGCTCATCGGCGTGTGCGGAAGCCCGAGCTCACGGCCACCCCCGTGCCGCTGGTGGAGACGCGGCATGCCCCCCGCCTTGTTATGCTGTGCC
>SJYV01032706.1:333586-381533 GCA_006410875.1 Neotragus pygmaeus
CCCCAACAGGGGTAGGGTGGTGGGGGCAGGGCAACCCTGGGAAGCGCCTGGGGCAGGGCTGGTGGGCCGCGCGGAGAGTGCTTCCCTGTCTCTGGCCCAGTGCCATTGACCCGCCTGTCGCCATCGCTGGTGCTGCCCGCCCTCAGGCGGCGCGCTGGCTCTGGTCACCGCCTGGCCCCCCAGAAACCACGATGGGCGTCCAGGGCCTTCTCTGCCCGCTTGGCCCCGCCCTGCACGCAGCCCCCTGAAGCTCTTCCTCTAAGGTCCCTGCACGGCTTTCCTCCAGCTCCGGCCCCACGCTGCTCCCTCTCCCAGGACCTTGCTTCCCTGTCTCTCCACCAGTTCCTGTTTTGGCCTCCAATGACTTGGTCTGACCCCTTCCCTATTGTCTCCCAGGGCGCCTGGGCTCAAGCCAGGCACACAGTAGGTGCTCAGCAAACATTTGATGAGTGGGAGAGAAATGAACCGAGCTGCTTGCAGCACCTGCTGTGCAGCGTCTGTGATTAAAGAGCGAGCCCTGATGGCCGGAACTGGCTGGTGGTCATCTGCGCCCTGTCCGGTCGGGCCTCCTGCTTGGCTGGTCTCTCATGCATCAGGGGTTTGGGGGCCCACGGTGTTGATGCTCCAGGATGGAAACCTCTGCCTCCAGCAGGAAGCGGCCACCACCGCCACGGCCGCCCCCTTGCCACGCACCCGGGGGACCACCACCACTTTCTGTTTCCCCTCCATCAGTCTGGCCGTGGGGCCTCATCTTCCTCCTCTGTCTGGACACGCTTCCCTTCCGTCTTGGGATCAGACTTCTCTCCTGACCGGCCGACCCCCCTGCCACCTCTGTTTCCCTTGACAACCTGGTAATGAGGTTGTAGCGCTGATCTTCCCCTCAAAGCTGTCCCCTCTAACCCTGTTGTTCACTGACAGTCATTAGCAGACCTGTCTGCAAGTCACTGCTGCCTCCCTGCCCCGGAGCAGGTACAGAACATCTCAGGGCCCCTGGGGGCTGAGTGGGGTGGCTGAGGGAGTGGCTGGGGCTCCCCTCTGTGGAACCCAGCCCCCCACCAGCCTGTCCAGATGCTCAGCCTCCCTTCTACTGGGCCCCCCAGTGTCCCTGGTGAGGTTCTTTCGTGATTTCTTGACCGTCTCTGAGATGGACAGGCTAGGGGAGCCGTATCTGTTGAGCTTTGCCATGATTATAAAGATAAAATGTTGTCACTAAATTAAATTAAAATATAATATTAAAATATTATCAAAGAGACCTTTGATAATTAAAAAAATCTTGAGATGTTAATGAGCAAGTGGTCTGATTAAAAGCTGGAGAGACAAAGCCTGGCGGGCTACTCTCCACGGGGCTGTGGAATCGGACACGACTCAGCACGAAGGTGTGGAGTGGGCCCAGAAACCAGCATTTCTAACCAGTTGCCATTAACGCTGATGCCTCTGATGGTCCAGAGNGGTCTGATTAAAAGCTGGAGAGACAAAGCCTGGCGGGCTACTCTCCACGGGGCTGTGGAATCGGACACGACTCAGCACGAAGGTGTGGAGTGGGCCCAGAAACCAGCATTTCTAACCAGTTGCCATTAACGCTGATGCCTCTGATGGTCCAGAGACGCCACACAGAGCGTTCCCGAGTCAGGGCTGCACTGCGCCCATTTTAACGGTGAGGCAAGTTTCTGAGACAGGTGAAGCTGGGCCCTACTCAGGACGCCCATTTGGTGCCTGAGGACATGGGCCTTGGAACCCTTCAGGTAAATCATGGCCGCCTTGAGTTTGTTCGGAGGTTCTAGCAGGGGAGCGCAGGTACTCGTACACCCTTGACGGAAGACCGGTCCTCCTACACCGGGGGTGGGCGTCCTCTTCAACCACACACGGAGCCGTGAGGGAGGAAAGGGAAGCACCTGGCCAGCCGGATCGGCCGAATCCACCCTGGCGGTCAGCGGGGTGACAGATGGCGCAACCAGATCAGTTCATGTGGAGGTTTGACAGAAATCAACAAAATTCTGTAAAGCAATTATTCTTCAATTAAAAAATAAATGAAAAAAAACCAAAAAACTGCCCCTGCATGCTGTGACCATCCTCACCTTTAAATTGGGGAGAACAGGACTGCCCCCATACGGACATCAGAGGTTCAGTGAACGCTTCCATCCAAAGAGTGCCCAGCCCAGAGGAGGTGCCCTGCAAGGGGCAGCGCCCACATATTACTGCTGCTACTATTCCTGGGACGACGAGTTGAAGGGCACCCTCTGAGCAGCTTCCCCCTGAACCTCAGAAGGCGGTGCCCTCCTTTTAGGCTCCCAGACATCCCCCTGGGGGCACCCGCTTCCCTGATGTCGCTCCCTGTTCAGCTGTGTGCCTCCCCCATCAGACTGTGAACTCCACCACCAGACTGTGAGCCTCCCCCGTCAGACTGTGTGCCTCTCCCATCATCAGACTGTGAACTCTACCATCAGACTGTGAGCATCCCCCATCAGACTGTGAGCCTCCCCCATTGGACTGTGCACCTCTACCATCAGACTGTGAACTCTACCATCAGACTGTGCGCCTCCCCCATCAGACTGTGAGCCCCACCATCAGACTGCACCACCACCATCATCAGACTGAACTCTACCGTCATCAGACTGTGAACTCCACCACCAGACTGTGTGCCTCCCCCATCATCAGACTGTGAACTCTACCATCAGATTGTGAACCCCACCATCAGACTGTGCACCTCCACCATCAGACTGTGAACTCTACCACCAGACTGTGAGCCTCCCCCATCAGACTGTGAGCCTCCCCCATCAGACTGTGAACCCCACCACCAGACTGTGGACTCCCCCCCCAGACTGTGCACCTCCCCCATCAGACTGTGAGCCTCCTCCCCCATCAGACTGTGGACTCCCCCTCCAGACTGTGTGCCTCCCCCATCAGACTGTGAGCCTCCTCCCCCAGACTGAATTCCCGCAGTGATAGGAGCAGGCCTGATTCGGTCCGGAGTCCGGTGCCCTTCATGGAGGTGAAGAAGGAGGGTGGCCGGGACGGGTTTCCCAGTCTGAGGATCTTGCTGTTGTGAAGAACGAGGCGTTACAAACCTGGAGAGGGTTTAGTTTTTATTTCATGCACCCAGTACCAGGTGCGGAACCCCAGTGTCCACACGTTGCCCGGCTTTGCGACGCCTCCGTCAGCATTCATGCTCCAGCCGTCAGCCACTGTGACGGGCACTGTAGACATGGCCTCTGTGGCCTCCCACGATCCCTCTGCACTGGGGGTGTCAGATAGGAAGCCCGCTTGAAGCTCTCCTTTGCTTTCTACACTTGCCTGTGTCTTTCTCTTGCAGCCATGTTCCCGAGTCCCTGACGCGGGTCACTAAGGAAGGTCAACACGGGGGGTGGGAGGCAGCCAGCAGCTGGCTTCCCTCCGCTCCTCCTCCGCTGTCTCTGCCCGTCACCCGTGCCCAGGCGCCCTGGCCTCTCTCAGGTCCCGACAGTCTCGTCCTAAGGCCTCCTTGCACCCGTCCTCCCCCGGCCAGAGTGACGCTATAGGAACGCTGCTGGCCTTGCTCCCCCTGCTTGAAGCCCTCCAGAGTCTTTTCTGTTCTTTGTGAACACAGATCAAGCCTGGCGCCTCCCCTTTGACCGCTCAGCTGCTCTGGAGCTCGTGGGCTCCCCCCTGCTGGGACGGCTCTTCTTGCCAGGCCCACGCAGCTCCTCTCCCTCTCTGCTCAAAGTCACCTGGCCCCCAGCACCCCCTCATCACCACCCCACACCTGCCTTAGCTTCTCTTGGGCATGTAGCACTGTCTGGGTTTTCTCCCGGATCTGCCTGTCTANACTCGGTGCCAGAGATTCCTGCCACAGATGCTGGGCCAGCCATCCCAGTGAACCCAATGGGACTACCTGAGGTCAAAGCTGGGCAAGATTCCTATCTCTAGGAAGGTTTCTAGAATAGCCAGAGGGACCAACCCTTAGGGCATCTGGCCAACCAGATTCTGAGCTGCCTCTTTCTAGGCTCTGGCACTGTCAACCCAGGTCACCTACCAAAGTCACCCAACCACTGTAATCAGCAGCAAGGACTCCGGGGTGGACCCTTCCCTGTCAGCAGACTACACAGCCGCTCTGGTGAGACAGTCCAGACTGCCACCTTGTTCTCCCACTGACCACATCTCCCTTGACACTCAGACGGAAGTCACTGCTTCTGTCTGAGTCACAGCAAACACTGCTGGGCAGAGTGTTGAAAAGTGCCAGTCAGTCGGAGGCCAGGTGTTGCCAGGTGGTATGAGAGTCACATGACCACACTCAGCCCCTGAGCCAGGACATTCAGCATTGTCATGGGGGGTTCATCAGGGAAAAAAACAAAAACACTTTTCCTTGAATTTCTGGGATGTTTATTAAAATCTTAATCTGAAGTTAAGGATTTCAGATAGAAATGGAGTCTTTTAAAAATTTTTCTTGAAGTATAGTTGCTTTACAAAAACTCAAAACAGAACTCTGATATGACCCAGCAATCCCACTCCTGGGCATATAGCCAGAGAAAACCATAATTCAAAAAGATACATGCACCCCAAAGTTCATTGCAGCACTATTTACAATAGCCAGAACATAGAAGCAACCTAAATGTCCATCAACAGAGGAACAGATAAGGAAGATGTCGTACATATATACAATGAAATGTTAGCCACAGAAAGGAAAGAAATGAGAGTCTTACATAAGCTTTGCAAGAGCAGGAAGAAAAAAGGTTAGGCAAGCCGTGCCGGGTAACTGCTGACATTCTTGGGTCTCTGAGAGGCTGTGACATCTCAGGCTGTGGCTGTGAGGCAGATGGCTTTTGGGAGCTCTTGGAGAAGGGAAGCTGCCTACACATCTTGACAGCAACAGTTTCTGGAGAATGGCTTTGCCTTGTCCATATCACACCTGAGAACTACTCGTGGACAAGCTCTAGCCAGAATCCCACAGGAAAGGAGATTGCAAGACACATGGTTCCTGCCTTCTCTGTATTTCAGAGGACAGCATGGTAAGGATTTTGAGCTGAATATAGCTTTACATCCCTTTACACCAGGTTAGAACTTCCCCCAAAAGACATAACATCGTGTTATTCCTAACGTGATGCAACTGTGCCTTACACAACTAAGGACACACTCACTAGCCCCTGAAAAAGAAAGACACCACCTCCCATATGTCACTTAACCTCCCAAAATATTTCCTCCTAGTTCAGATACAATGATTGCTCTTCTGTGAGTTAAATGCCAAATTACAGGGTTAACTGCTGTATATTAAATAGAGGGGGATGAGAAAGGAGAGAAAAGGGACTGATTATGTACCTATACACCTATCAAGTCTAGGAGGAGAATATGCATAGTTATGAAACACTTCCTTTCCACATCTAGTCACGTGGCACATTGCTATCTGTAGCTTTCTTCTCCCACTTATCATCATAGGCTCTTTTTGTCCTCAATCAGCACCTCCTCTGGTTGTGGCTCTTTCCGTGGCAGGATGATGCAAATGTTCTGTCAAAAAGTGAGTACAACTTGGGACTGGAAAAAATAAAGGAGCTCCTGGACTGGACACTGTTTTTATAATGCTATCACTTTGTCTTGCTCATAGTCATTAAATTTATATATGTATATATATATATATATATAATCTGTTACTTCTATTTTCTTTATAAAGACAATAAATGAGGTTTTATGAAGCCACAAAATACACATATTTTTAGTTTGACCTAATTTTTTGGCCTGCACATTATGTGACTTCTTAGTTCCCCAACTGGGGATCAAACCCATGCCTCCTGCTTTGGAAGAACTGGACCACCAGGGAAGTCCCAAATTTGACCTAACTTTTAA
This sequence comes from Neotragus pygmaeus, assembly GCA_006410875.1. NCBI lineage: Eukaryota > Metazoa > Chordata > Mammalia > Artiodactyla > Bovidae > Neotragus > Neotragus pygmaeus. Next base: position 339,398 of record SJYV01032706.1, read on the forward strand.
ATGAATGAGGGGAGGGGAGACAGTTCACACTGCATATAATGTGCCAAATACTCTCTTCTCCCTACTTTCATTGCCCTTCCCTCTCTCCTCTGCCCAGCCCTCCAACCCACCTCATCCATCCCAACAAATAGGAAACAGAAAGGTGAGGGGAGAAAATAGAGAAAAATCCCTTTCAGCACCTTGCCTGCTGCAGGCAGAGCCATGGTCATCCCTACCCCCATCCACCTACCCACCAGAGACTCCCAGCTCCCCACCTCTGTCTGGAGTCTTCTGAGAAGGCTGAAGGCTTCAGAAAGCTGGAGCATGATAAAAGCCCTGCTGGGATGAGCAAGGGAGAGGAAAAGCAGGGTTTCCTTTCATTGATTCACTTTTAGCATGGAAGTTCCAACAGCCATACCACCCTCCCTTTCCCACCAGTCGCCCTCCCTTTCCCACCAGTCGCCCTCCCTCTGGGGAAGAAACTCCAGGCCGTAGGTGGGTTTGTGTGCTCAGTCAATCATGGACAATTCTTTGATACCCCATGGACTGTAGCCCACCGAACTCCTCTGTCCATGGAATTCTCCAGCCAAGAATACTGGAGTGGGTTGCCATTTCCTTCTCCAGGGGATCTTCTGGACCCAGGGATTGAACCTGCATCTCCTGCATTGGCAGGCAAATTCTTTACCACTGTGTCACCTGGGAAGCCCAGTAAATGGGTTTCAGTTCAGTTGCTCAGTCGTGTCTGACTCTTTGCGACCACATGAACCGCAGCATGCCAAGCCTCCCTGCCCATCACCAATTCCTGGAGTTCACTCAAACTCACGTCCATTGAGTCAGTGATGCCATCCAACCATCTCATCCTCTGTTATCCCCTTCTCCTTTTGCCCTCAATCTTTCCTAGCGTCAGGGTCTTTTTAGATGCGACATCTCTTCGCATCAGGTGGCCAGAGTATTGGAGTTTCAGTTTCAACAGCAGTCCTTCCCATGAACACCCAGGACTGATCTCCTTTAGGATGGACTGATTGGATCTCCTTGCAGTCCAAGGGACTCTCAAGAGTCTTCAACACCACAGTTCAAAAGCATCAGTTCTTCGGTGTTCAGCTTTCTTTACAGTCCAAGTTTGCTCAGCCACAAAANACACCCAGGACTGATCTCCTTTAGGATGGACTGATTGGATCTCCTTGCAGTCCAAGGGACTCTCAAGAGTCTTCAACACCACAGTTCAAAAGCATCAGTTCTTCGGTGTTCAGCTTTCTTTACAGTCCAAGTTTGCTCAGCCAAAAAACAAGCTATGGAGTGATATGCAATGGAATGAAATTTAGGTTAAGTAGCCTCCAGTGGCAGTTCGTCTCAGGTTCTGAGGCCCAGGGGCCATTGAAATGATTGAGCTCTCTGCTCCTGACTTCCCATTTCAGGAAAGTAGCTGAGCTCACCAAGCAGCCTTCCTCATGGGCCACAGCCTTGAGACTTTTGTCATTTTCCAAGGGTTCTCAGCATCACCTGGTTGTTGGCCCTCTTCTCCTCTAGAATGGAGAGGCTGGATTTTCTGTCCATCTCTTATAGGCCAGTTTCAATGTCCCCATCACAGTTCAGGTACATCCCTGAGCTTGTGTCTCAGAGACTGGCTTTTTAAGTCATCACAGGGAGCTGACAGATGGCTCTTCAGTAAAGAAAGGCATCATCATTCTTTCTAAGTCTCTCTGAGCTTGGCACCATCATTCTTTCCAAGTCTCTCTGGTTCCCTGGAAAGTAACAGACTGTCAATCTAGCCATAGTCAAAACCACAAGGGAAGGAAAACCAGAAGGCTAGAGATTCTGCCCACTCACTATCCTTTCCCCATTGGTCCTTCTCCACACTTCAGACATCAGCTGTAAAAAGAAAGGTGCCTTGGGGAATCCAGGCTGCTACCTGATAGAGGCATACGGGATTGGAGACCAACAGAGAGCCTCTCGTTTGCCTTGTCAAAGGCACCATGATTCCCCTAAGGATTAGATTATGATGGAATTGTAGCATTGGAAGCAAAAATTTCATTCATTCATTTACCATTGAACAGAGTACTCGCTTATACATTCTAGATATAGAAACCGGTGAAATAAGGCATGATCCCTAGGATAGTATTCATCCCCAGAATGCTTTTAGTCTAATCAAAGAGTCAATCCTGTGATTCTATTCAAAGCAGTGGGTACCTTGGTAGCATAATGTGCAGGTGACAGTGGGAGCACAGAAGAGAATGAAGTGAAAGGACTGAAAGTGTCCTGACAAGTTCATTTTCATCTTCTTTATTCCCAGATATTTTCCTGTTCCCCATTCCCCTTTCCCTCCACCCTCACTCCCACACCCATGTCTGCCTAACCAATTCCCTGAACCTGAACTTGCATCCAGGGGCTCTTTCTCTACAGATCCATTCTTTGCTGTCATTCCCAAATTTTATTTTGAAAATTACTTTGTCCTCTTACCTGACCCCTGACCCGTTTGTACCAGGAGTCCTGGCCTCTCCCAATCCAGGTCACAGCCAGACAGGCCCTCTGTTCCAAGGTTTGTCACCTCCCAGCAATGCCCCATCTGGAACCTGGTTAGAACCGTGTCTATAGCTGTGGAAGAATGCAGGAGAGAGAAGAGAAATGAAAGATGAGACAAGTGGGTGGGGGGAAGGGAAAAAATCCTCATTTCTTCATCTTGCCACACTTTTCTGATGTTCACCAAAGAACCAAACTGCTTCTCCTGACTGTGTGCTCAGAAGGAAAGGAGACGGGAGAAGGGGAATGACAAGCATTGAATACCTGTTATGTGCCTGCACCACGAGGGAGGTATTAAGATCTGTTTAGAGACCAGGAAACTGGGGCTCAGAAAGATTAAGTGACCCTCCCATGGTAACAGAGCTAGTAAGAGACAGTCTTGATTTCCACCTGGAACTTATTTCAAAGTCCATTGTCTCTTCGGTATGATAAGGCTTCTCAAACTTTAATGTGCATCCAGATCACAGGGGATCTTGTTAAAATGCAGATTTGGAGTTCAGGGGTGGGGCCTAAATTCTGTGTTTGAAATAAGCTCCCAGGCAGGGCTGATGGTAAGAGCTCCAGGCTGCCCCCTTACTGTAAGCAGCGAGGCCCTAGGAAATGAACCCTTCTCATCATCCCTGGTAAAACCCCATGGGCCTTATCGGAAGCAGTTCCCCACAGAGGTGATATACCACCTCTTGACCCCAGGGCAGCAATGTGCGGCAGCATAGATTACTTTGATTTTTAGTCATTGCTATGACAATGGAATTACCAGCATTTCATATCCAACAGTCAAGGATGCTATTAATACAAATCTGACCACCTGTGAAACAATCCAGGCTGATTTTCTAAGGGCAGTTCTGCCCGACACAGAATCATCCCGCCTGAAATTCTCACAGCTTCCTCACCAGAGAACTCCCAACAACAGCGTCGGGTGGTGTGCACTGCTGTCAGGCACCATCTCCTTGCCTGTCTTATCTCCGTTTACTAGTTCTCGGTCATTAGAAACATCAGCTGTGCCCTCCAGCTGTTCTGCTCAGAACTGTCATTAGTGACAGCTGCTCTCTGGGATATCGGGGCACACACGGGAGTACATGAGTGTTGATGCCGCTTCTAGAGCTCCAACACATCAACGGGAAAGATGGTCCAAGGTGGGCCTAATCAGAGAGAGGGGTATATTCACCTGCTTCCAGGCATCCTCGAAGAGCACAGGGATGTGGCTGTCACACAAACTTGGATATTTTAGGAAAGCAAGCAGGCCAGCTGATGAATTCACATCATTCTGCATTCCACCAGAATTTCAAAAGGTATTTTATTCAGAAGATGGGAAAGGAGCTGATATCTACTAAGCTGCTGCAACGTATCAGAATCTGGACAGATGCTTTACAAATATTATTTCATTGCATATGTAGCACGGAGTAGTCATTACAAACTCCAGTCATTACAAACTCTGAGCTGGAGTGTCTGGGTTTGAATCTCAGTTCAGCTAATTACCAGCAGTATTACCCTGAAAAAAATTTACACTCTGAGTTCCTCAATTTCTTCATCCATAAAATGGGTAGCAGAAGGGTACCTGCCTCATTAGGCTGCTATGAAAGTTAAATCAAGTAATACATGCAGAACCCAGACAAAGTCTCTGCTTGTTAAATAAAATAGCCATGCAAGATGAATTATTTTTCCATATTTTAAAGATGAGAAAACTAAGGTTTACTCAAGTTCAGGCACCTACAATCTGGAAGAACCTATCTGATCAACCATAATGAAAACTAATACTCACTGAGAACTTACTATGTACCAGACACTATTTTAAGTAGTTTGGTGGTATCAGCAGAATCTGTCCTTATAATCACTCTAAAAGACGGGTATTATTAGCCCCACTTTGCCATACAAATAAACTGACTTACCCTTAGATACATATTTGGTTGGGCTTCATTGGTGGCTCAGTGATAAAGAACCCACCTGCCAATGAAGGAGACACAGGTTGATCCCTGGGTTGAGAAGGTTCCCTGGAGTAGGAAATGGCAACCCACTCCAGTATTCTTGCCTGGAAAATCCCACGGAGAGAGGAGTCTGGTGGGCTACAGCCCATAGGGTCAAAAAAGAGCCAGACACAACTTAGCGACTAAACAATAACAGATATTGGTAAAAACCAGCACAAAAAATAAACCCACAGTTAGGTCTCAGTGCTGCCAATTACTGACTCTGATGACCTTGGACATACTGCTTAATCTCCCTCAGCCTCAGATTCCTCACCTAAAAAATGTAGACCATAATACTTACTTGGCAAGGTGCTTATAAAGACTAAATGAGATCCTTTGTCCACAGTCTGTCTGCATATTAAGCGCTGCTCGATGACTGTTAATCCGCATCTCATTTCCTTTCTCTGTGCCTCATAAGGATGACAGACAGAGATGCAGATATTTTATATGGCTGAGTCCCTTTCAGTTCAGTTCAGTCGCTCAGTCGTGTCTGACTCTTTGCGACCCCATGAATTGCAGCACANATTTGTGGTGTAAGTGAAAGCAAAGTCGCAAAGTTGTGTCCTACTCTTTGCGACCCCATGGACTGTATTGGTATTCAAGACACCCAATTTATTTGTTTGAAGATTTTGTCTTTGTTCTTAAAAGATAGTTTTGCTGGGTATACAATCTTGGGGAGAATTATTTTCGTTATAGGACAACTATTTGACCCTTTGAAAACATTATTCCACCGTCTTCTGGCTGTAGTTTCTAATACTGAAAAGTTAGCTGTCCAAGCGTCCCTGTTTCTTGGTTAATCATCTGTTGTTTCCCCTCTGACTGTATTTTCTCTTTGACATTGTTATTCTGCAGGTGCATTATATTATACACACATGTGAATTTAAACTTCGATCTTTCTTTAAGCTTACTATGTTTCATGTATTACAGTACATGTGATTCAAGTATTTCATCAATACATATGATTCATGTATTTCATCAATTGTAAAAAATTTCTTAGCTGTTATCTTTTCAGCTAAGCATCTCTCCTGTTGTATGAGTGTTCTCCGGCTGCTGTTAACAAATGACCACAAACTTGGTGACTTAAAACCACAGACATTTATTCTTTCACAGTTCTGGAGACCAAAAGTCCTCACTAATATGGATGGGCTGAAACCAAGGTGTCAGCGGGGCCATGCTTTCTCTGGAGGCTGTAGCGGGGAAAGCCTTCCTTGTCTCTTACGTGTCCTGGTGGCCACCACTCTCTTGGCTTGTAGCAGCATCAGTCCAGTCCTCACGGGCGGTGTCCTCAAACCTCTCTCAGTTTTGTCTCCCTGTAAACTTCTCTGTATGTTGTCGAATCTCCCTCTCGTAAGAGTACCAGTGATAGCATTTAGGGACTCAGGATACTCTATGCTAATCTCCCTGTCCTCTGACTCTTTCTCGCATCTGCAAAGATTTTACCCCCCTACCCCCGCCACTTTTTCATATATGGTAACGTGGGTATCTTTTGCAGGACTGTTTTCAGCCTTCTTCAGTGAACTCCAAAGAGATGTGTGTCACACCTCTCATTCGATCCTCCATGTCTTTAGTTTTTTTTCCTGTAGTGTATAATTTTATCTCTCTGTTCCACATTCTAGATAAGTTTCTTCAAATATATCTTCAGTTTCCCCAATTATCTGTTCAGTTCTATATGATCTGCTATTTCATCCAGCCATTGATTTTTAAATTTCACTTGATATGTTTTTCATTCCTAGAAGTTCTGTTTGGTTCTTTTTCAAAGGTCCATGGTCATTTTTATTATTATTTTTTAGGTGGCATGGTGGAGGCGGCTGGTGTTGGATGAACCCGGATTTGGGACGACCAAAGAAAGTTGCACCTTTGCCTCCTCCGAGCCAAAAGCCGAAAGCCATGGTATTTTTTTTTATAATCTCCTGCTCCATGTTCAGTTTGATTCTTTGAATTGATTTAGTTCTTTAAACTGAATGTGGCTAGAGAAACATCCAAAACTCTTTTGAGAAATTGTACCATGAAAATGATCAGAGAAATGGGCCCATTGCTGGGGGGGATGCAGGGTCAAAAAAACAACAACAAAAACTGTTGAGAAATTACTTTACGGTGAGATAGAGATTTGTATGGTGATGAGAATGACCCAGCAGACTGGGGCCAGCTGACAGGGTGATGTCCTTGTATAGGGGAGGACAGACAGCTCCCTTGCACAGATGGAGGAAAGGGACTCAGCTGCAAGCTGGAGAGTTCACTTAACACCACGGTGGGAGAGGGGAGCAGAGACACCTAGATTGGAATGAAGTGATGGACGGATGGCTGCTTCTGCTTCCTTAGCGTATAGGAAGGAAGGCCCTTAGCTGAGGAGGAGGCTGGGTAAGAGGCGTCTGAGCTTTGAGAGAGAGAAGGTGTGAAATGCTCTTCTAGGAGAGCAAGAGAGTGAACGGGCTGGGAAGCTCTGTAAGGCGAGGCCCTCCGTGACCCCAGCTTTACCAGATCCCGGGTACCGGTACGAACTTCACACTGACACCCCTAGCTGCTCGCAGTTGCGCGGATTTCGCGCCTCGCCGCCACGCTCTTGCTGCTCCTGCAGCCCGGCGCGCCCTGCCTCTGCCCTCCGATGGGGAGTCTGTCCGTGTTCCCCTCTGCCTCCCGGCCCTCACCCCGCAATTCCTCGCACGGACTTTCTCATCTGTTCCGGCTCCCGTACAACGTCACTGGCGGCACTTCCCTGGTGGTCCGGGGGTTAAGAATCGGCCTGCCAGTGCAGGGGATCCGGGTTCAGTCCCTGCTCTGGGAAGATCCTGCGTGCTGGGGGCAGCGAAGCCCGTGTGCCCCAACTGCTGAGCCCGTGCGCCATAGAGCCTCTGCCCCACAACAGAAGCCGCCTTAACGCGGAGTTTTTGCGCTGCGCCTGGAGAGTGGTTGCCCCTGCTCACCACGACCAGACAAAAGCCCTCGAGCAGCAGTGAAGACCCAGCACAGCCAAAGCAAACTGAAAAAGCAAAACCGCCACTGGCTCTCAGCGGGTTACGACTCTGCCTCATCCGCCCCATCAAGGGCACAGACCACAGCCCGCCTTTTCTGGCCCTGCTGTCCTGCTCTGGGCAGGTGTACAGACGCTGTCTGCTGAGAGGACTGGTTGAGGGGGCTTCTGGAGGAGAGCTGGGTCAGGCCGGCAGGGCTGGGACCCAGCGCACCAGCAGGGGAGTCACTGGACTGTGGAGAAAAAAACAGAAAGCCGAGCCAAGGCCTGAGGTGAGGAGAAAGTGGGCCTGGCTCCCAAGTGCAGGGCAGAGAGGAAGGTGGGTGGAGAGGCTTCGGGAGCTGGGGGAGAGGGTGGGGTGCAGCTGCGAGGTCCGGTACACGCATCCTCCAATGCTGAGGACCTGCGAGAGTGACGCTGCCATCACCCGGTCCTGGTGCTGCGGAGGGGCGCAGGCTGCTGGGGAGGGGCCAAGCACTTTTCCTTCTGGGCACCACAGACTTCTAAAGGTAGAGAGATGTCCCCCAGTCCCCCGGCTCCAGAGAGCCATTCAAGTCCTAACAAGCTCCAAACATGCCCACAGGGAACAAGGTCAAGTGGGGATCTGCAGGCGGCCCCCAGTGGTGCCAAGGGCAGCGCGTAGGGCTCAGGCTCCCGCCGCGCCCCTCCCCCCCAAGCTGTGGGGCTATGGGCTAGCCGCTCTGCCTCTGTGAGCCTCAGGCCTTTCATCTGTAAAAGGGGACTGATGAAGAAGACACATAACCCAGCTGAAAATGAGCAAAGGAACCTGAATAGATATACGTCCAAAGAAGATAGACAGATGGCCAATAAGCAAACAAAAAGCTGCCCTGCGTCCTTAGTCCTTAGGGAAATGCGGGTCACGACCACAGTGAGACACAACTCAGCCCACCAGACAGTGACAAGTGTCAGCAGGGGTGTGCAGAGAGGGTCTGCATGCATGACTGGTGGGACTGTGAGATGGTGCAGTTGCTTTGGAAAAGCAATTTCTCAAAATAGTAAACATAGAGTTAGCCTATGACCTAGTGATTCCACCCTTAGTTATCCACTTCAGAAAAAGGAAAACCTGTACCCACCCAAAACTCGCATGTAAATGTTCATAGCAGTGTTATTCATGATGGTCCCAAATGGAAACAATTCAAATGTCCGTCATCTGGTGGATGGAGAAACAAAACCTAATATTTCCACTCCATAGAATACAAAAAAGATAGAAATGTTGAAACCTCTACAAAATGAATGAACTCAAAAAGCATGCTAAATGAAAGAAGCTAGCCTCAAACGACTGCATGTTGTATGATTCCATTTACGTGAAATGTCCAGAATAGACAAATCTATACAGATGTAAAATGGTTTCAAGAATGCCTGGGGCTGGTGGGGGTGCTGGCTGTACAGAACTGGAGAGTGACTGTAAATGGACAACATTCTAATGTTGGATTGTGGTGATGGTGGCCCGACTCCGTAAAGCACTTTGAATTACTCCCTGTGGGTGAATCTTGTGGTATGAAAATTACATCTCAGTTCAGTTCAGTTGTTCAGTTGTGGCTGACTCTTTGAGACCCCATGAACTGTAGCATGCCAGGCCTCCCTGTCCATCACCAATTCCTGGAGTTTACTCAAACTCATGTCCATTGAGTCGGTGATGTCATCCAACCATCTCATCCTCTCTCCTCCCTTTCTCCTCCCACCTTCAATCTTTCCCAGCATCAGGGTCTTTTCNACCTAAAGAATCCATGTGCAATGCAGGAGACCCTAGGTTTGATTCCTGGGATGGGAAGATCCCCTGGAGAAGGGAATGGTGAACCACTTCAGTATTCTTGGCTGGAGAATTTCATGGACAGAGCCTGGTGAGCTACAGTCCATGGGGTTGCAAAGAGTCAGACATGAGTGAACAACTATCACTTTCACTTTTAATTTACCCCTACAAAATTAAAAGTTTTAAAAAATAAAACATGAGAAAAGAGAAAGAAATGAAGATATTATTCACACATTGTTTACAATCAAGTTTCTAGATGACAGCTAAGTCCCAGAGTCGACTCTTGGAGTTTCATTCCATAACATCCATTCCATATAATTAAAATATCAAATAATCATGGGGGAAAAACCCTCATTTGGATACACACTTTAATAAGCATATGTTTAATATGTGAAAACAAGAGCATTTAATATAAATCTGTATTTTAAAATATCTCAGGAATGGGAGTGAGCATAGGCTGTTTGGTTCCTGAAAACTGGACTGAAGATGCTGTATTTTCCTGGTAGATTTCTTAGTAATCAGAATTAGTAGTTTTCATTGCTCTGGGGACATTGGAAATGGTCAGTATTTGGTTCACATGGGGAAATTTTTTCCATTGCTGAGTGAATGAGTGTGAATGGTCAATTCTAAGGGAGGAGTTTCAAGTGTGATTTCTCTTACAGTGAACACTTGCTCCCTTTTCAAAAGCATGAAGTACCTATCTTAATAGTAGCCTTCATCTTCTCCAGAAAAGCCTTCCCTGTCTTTATATCATTCAGCTCCCCCTGAAATCTGAAATTTGCCAGCCATATCTTTCTAAATACTAACCCATCCTTTACTCATCACTTTTTCTTGATGGTCATTAGCTCTGTTCATTAGAGTTTTAAAAAGTGACAATCAGGATTTCTCTGGTAGTCCAATGGTTAAGAATCCACCTGCCAATGCAGAGGACATGGGTTTGATCCCTGGTATGGGAAGATCCGGCATGCTGCAGGGCAAGTAAGCCATGTGAGGCGAAGTAAAAGTCGCTCAGTCATGTCCAACTCTTTGTGACTCCACGGACTGTAGCCTGCCAGGCTCCTCTGTCCATGGAATTCTCCAGGCCAGAATACTGGAGTGGGTAGCCATTCTCTTCTCCAGGACATCTTCCCAACCCAGGGACTGAACCCTGGCCTTCCACATTGCAGATGCATTCTTTACCATCTGAGCCACCTGAGAATCCTCAGCTAAGCCATGGGTCACAGTTACTGAGCCGGAGCACCTACAGCCTGTGCTCTGAAATAAGAGAAGCCGCTGTAATGAGCAACCCATGCACAATGAAGACCCAGCCATGAATAAGTAATAAAGTCATTTTTTAAAGTGACAATCAATGCCTTACTGATGAGCTAAGGATTTATAGCTTAATTCAGAGTGTGACTGCTCTTTAACCAATCATGAATTCACATAATCAAGTTTTTCTCACCTTTCAAATCAACACACCACATTGTCTTGTCACTAATTGTTCGCATTGCCTTAAGTCTATGAGAAAAGCACATCAGCTTCAGCTATTAGGAATTCATAAATACAAAGTTTTTTCATTACAGTTAAAGTGCTATTTATGATAAGCCTATAAAGATTTGAACTTCTCAAGTTAAGCCATCCTAAGTCAGGTGGTGTCTGTTTCCAAATATTTCACTAATCACATGTGATGTCTTTGCTCAAAATGGGGATTCAGGACTGCTAACTAATCCTACTAGCCGGGCTTCTCTGGGAGCTAGGGAAAAGATCCCTGGTCTCAACTGAGTTATTTTTGGCAGTGGGTAATTCCACGTCCCAGAGACACAGTTCTTTGCATAATCAAGTTTTTTAAATGTCAGTAGCAGTTTTGAGAGTTATAAAAGTATTTCTGACTTTTGTAAAGGCTTCTAAATAGCCTAAGATTGTTTAATCTTTCCTAATGAAGTTAGATAAAATTTGAAGATTTTTATCCATCTGAAGGGGATTCTAGTACAGAACCATGACTGCTGAGTGATGTCTGCACATTTAGTCCTAAAATATGTGGCCCTGCATCCAGAGAAAATAACCTGGCCTTGGAAAAGCTGAAGTCACAAGTTTGAAAAGCTTAAACAAACAAAGAGAAGCTATGAGGTATGTTTACAATCCTCTAACAAAAATTGTATTTATATTGAGCATATTCCCAACCCAATTTCATGAATTGGTCCTTCTAGGAATTTGGGAAATTGGAGGACAGAGTAGTGTCTTATATGATGGTAAAGAAGACCAACATACTTCAAATCTTCTACTGTGGACCATGTGAAGTATGAAAAATGACAAATGATATATGAAGACCAGATCCAGCCACAGTCATGCCTACAGATATTCCATAAATGAACTTATATGGTCTTTTTGACCTTGCTAGTAATTTTTAAAATTCCAAGTAAAACTAGGGCACCATTTTGCACCATAAATATAGACAGCAATGGGGTGGGGTGGGGGGGAATCCCTAACTATAAAAAAGCAAGGTATTCAATACCAGAAATTCTGTGATGAAACTGTCATTTCATGTATTTCTACTGGGATATAATTTTGCACAAACCTTCTGTCACAGGTCAGAAATCCGAGAATCATACTTGAACATAGAGATCGTAGGAGGTTTACTGGGAAATGATTTGGGAATGGGGAGAGGGTGAATTGGAAATGTAATGCCATCTCCTCAAAGCTCTTAGTCAGTCCCACGGGAAACTCTGGAGCTGAAGTCATCCTTCAAAGTTGCCTCAAATTGAGGTGTTATTGCAGGCTCCTCTCTGGAAGGCAGTTCTCTCCATCCTCAAGAAAGTTCCAGAAAGGGAATTCAGTCGAGAGTTATCTGCCACCAACACTCTCACCAGCTGGGGGAATGATGCAACAAGTTGGAGGAGGATCTGCCACAGTGTGGCACCCTCTGTTGGCAGCTCGTCACTTCTTTGGGACCCACTTGCTTTATACAACTAATATTGGGAGAAGCGCCTCCAGTATTCCGTTTGATTACTTTTCCTGGAAGAATCTTACAAAAGGAAAGTTAGTAAGGAAAACTACCATCCCTGCCTTTGAACAGACAGTAACAGACACTTATCCCGACTGACCACCAGCATCTATTCCAGAGTCTCTTTGCCATCAGTGAACACCTCTGCTGGTCTAGGTGGCTAGATTGTGGAGCTGATCCAGACACTTATCTTTGAATAAGAGTGGCCGTGGGCCTCTGATCACCAGGATGTTCACAGACTGTGTTTTCGGCTACCTTTATTACCTACACTGGGATCACCTGAGTGTCAGATATATTCTTCCTGCCCATCATGTGTTAGGAGCTGCCCTTCCTCTGCCTGGTGGTCGGGTCAGTTACCCCTGCCAGTATGGCGACTCCTCGCTTTACCTGCTGGACTCTTGGGACAAGATCTTTGACATAATCAAGCACGAGCTTAATCCTACTAATAACCTAAATAGGATTTTGCTGTGTTACTTGGCGGGCCCATTCAACCCACAAAGGGTGGGTGGCTTTTAAAAACCAACACTATGAAATGTTAAAATTCAAAGTTGCAGAGAAGGAAAATACAAATCCCCTAAAGGGGACACGAGGGCTGATGATAAGCGGGGTCACTATTACTTTCACCTTTTGCTTCCAGGATCCATGCCTTCCACATCTTGCAAACGCAGCGCCATATAATATGTGATGATTTGAGGTGTCTGCTCCATCTTTGAGGATAGCATTTCATCTGCACAGTGTTCTCTCCAAAAGGGCATGGCACCCATGTTCTGTCAATCCAGCAGCCTGTGGGGCTCGGGTATGTGACAGGACTATAGACTCCATGGTCACGAACACGCTGCTCACCTGCCTTGTTACATGATGTAGGTCTCTTGATCCAATGTAACTTTATGTGGGATCCAATGTTTATGCATCGAGCACTGTCTAACCCCTTGGTTAGCAACGCTGGCCGAGGCTATGCAAGCAGAAAAGGCAAACTCCTACTTGAAATAAGTTCCAAACCCAGTGTGGAAGTGTCCATCAGCTGGACCTACCACAGATCCCTCTTCTACTCTGAGACCCACACAGAACTGGTGATCTTCCATGCTACCCTGTAAATGGGTTGATTTAATATTCCTAGGGTGCTGCCCCCTGAAATCAGAGGCACATATCAGGCACTGTGTTCTTTCTTGGTGGTGGGAAGTTCAAGATGCAATCATCTGCCCACAACTGGAAACAATGTCCAGAGTGCTCTAGAACATTAGACTAAAACTTACATTGGTGCTGCGGACCCCTGAATCTTGTCAGGGTTTATTTCTTACCCTCTGGAACAAATCCTATTCATTTGCATTTGCTTTCCATGGTTGCAAAAAATCACCACAAACTTAACAGCTTAAAGCAACACCCAGTTCTATAGATCAGAAGACCAGGCAGATACAATTCAGTTCTCTGCTTGAGGTCTCACAAGGCCAAGGCATGGTGTCAGCTACACAGTGTCCCACTTCACCACTATGAACAAGTTGAACAGCTATACCACCGCCACCACGGGCACAGGCTCTCTGTGTTCCGCATACAATCAGCAGGTTTTACTAGATACCCAATTTTTCTTGCGTAAGTTGAATACATTTAACTTAATGCACTGCTACTGCTTCTGCTGCTAAGTCGCTTCAGTTGTGTCTGACTCTTTGTGACCCCGTAGACGGCAGCCACCAGGCTCCCCCGTCCCTGGGATTCTCCAGGCAAGAACACTGGAGTGGGGTGCCATTTCCTTCTCCAATGCTTGAAAGTGAAATGTGAAAAGTGAAAATGAAGTTGCTCGGTCGTGCCCGACTCTTCTCGATCCCATGGACTACAGCCCACCAGGCTCCTCCACCCATTGGATTTTCTAGGCAAGGGTACTAGAGTACGGTGCCATTGCCTTCTCCGCTTAATGCACTAAGTAGCTGCTATTTGTATTTATAAATTTCACTCTAAAATGAAAACCTGTGGCCTCCTTCAAGGCCACCTAGTCCATGTGACTAAAACAGTAAGCAATTTCACTTTTCAATGAAATCTTTTTTACTCACTGTAAACACGGCTGGTCCTTCTTCAGCACTTATCTCAATGTATGTTTTCCTATCTACACCATGACTTACAAAGTTATTATTAACTAATGGAACCAAATCCTTCTACATCATGGGTTTTTAGGAATAAAAAGAACAAAAAATTGTCAAACAATTTTTCCTCACTTGTCCCTTAATATTACACTTGTCAGGGGCTTTTTAAAACGCTGAAATCAATGATTTTATAGAACTGCAATGTAAAATATTTACCATTATTATACACTTGTGATAGTAATTACCCCTTCACATTACATTTCACTGATACTGAGCAATACACAACAGAACCATGTCATAAGGGAGTTTTACCAATAATCCGCAAACATGATATTTATTAACTTTGTGACTAGTTTTACAAGTTCTTGTGATTTGTAAATGCTCATTTTTGTAATGAGTAGTACTACTTTAAAGATTCTTCTTTCTTTTTGGTCTTTTCTTTGCCTTTAGCAATAAAATTTATTGGTATTCTACTAGAAAGCATCATTGTGGCTTATCCTTGGAAAATGCATGTTTGCTTTAGAAGTCGTTTATGGAAAAAACTGCCATATTATGCCCATTCTCCCCTTCTTCCTTAGTATCAGAACCTTACATTTCAGATGGATGCTAAGTTGCTCAGATGGAGGAATATCTGACTACTTTCCTTACAGTTAGGATGGTCGTATGCCTAAGTTCCAGTCAGTGAAATATAAATAGAGGTGTTTTTGTAGGACTTTAGGAAATCTCCTTGAAAAGGAACAGGTGTGCCTATCTCTACTTCTTTTTACTGACTGGAGTAGGATTGTAATGTTTGGAGCTCCAGCAGCCATCTTTGACCATGAGGTAACTCTAAGAACAGAAGCTAGGTATTAAGATGGTAGAATAAAGGGAAAAGAGCCTGGGGCTCTGGTGACACCCTGTATTTGCTCTATCAACTCTAGACTGCCTGCTCCCAGACTTCTTCGAGAAAGAGAAATCAATCTCTCTCCATTCAAGTCACTGTTACTTAGGGGTTAATTTCTTAAATGCAATTGAAATGATTCCTAGGGGATATATTGTTATACTTGTTTTTAAAAGATGCAAAAGCTACTATGTCTTCATGCCTCTGTTTGATGTTTCTCAATGTATAATACACTAAATACTAGGGTAAACTAAGTTGTCAGTCCAGTAACGCTAAAATTTCAGATAATTAATGTTATGCTGGGAGAAGGCAATGGCACCCCACTCCAGTACTCTTGCCTGGAGAGTCCCATGGACGGAGGAGCCTGGTAGGCTGCAGTCCATGGGGTCGCTGAGGGTCGGACACGACTGAGCTACTTCACTATCATTTTCACTTTCATGCATTGGAGAAGGAAATGGCAACCCACTCCAGTGTTCTTGCCTGGAGAATCCCAGGGACGGGGGAGCCTGGTGGGCTGCCATCTATGGGGTCACGCGGAGTCAGACACGACTGAAGTGACTTAGCAGCAGCAGCAGCAGTGTTATGCTTTCTAACAGTACCTTTCTCTGTGTGTGAAAAATCATCTTTTCCATGGATTTTCTTGACCTGGTTGCTGAAAATTCACAATGTATGTTCATTATATGCACATTCTCTATTAAGAAGTCTGTTCATACATCCTGAGTTACACTATCGATGTGACTATTGTCAGCATTGTTGTTGTTCAGTTGCTAAGTCGTGTCTGCCTTTGTGCCACCCCATGGACTATAGCCCGCCAGGCTCCTTTGGGCTTGCCAGGGTTGCCAGGTCCTTCTCCAGGGGATTTCCCAACCCAAGGATCAGACGTGTGTCTCCTGCTTGGCAGGCAGGTTCTTTACAACTGAGCCACCTGGGCCCAGCTTAGGTGTGAGGTAGGCAGAGAGCTTGTGAATGTTAGAACAATGTTTAAAGAAAACAGTTGTAAACAGATACAAAAAGAAGGAATTTCTTGTTCTAACCAAGGCTATGGCAGCTGAGACTACAGATCAGGCTTCCAGAGCCCCCCAAGCCCTCCTCCTTTCAGACTTTCAAAAACAGCCTCATATCAAGCAGCTCTATGGACCTTCCTCTCAAGTATTTGTGAGGAGCATCTGCTGGATTCATTTGGCTTATAACAAATGAATGCTATAATATGATACGGCCCCTCCTGGCTGTATCATGTTCTCTCTGTGGGTTTCTGTGCTTCCAGCCAAGAATATGAAAAGGTCTCATGCCTCTGCATCCCTGACCTGGGCAAAGAGAGAAGACTCTAAAGAACTCTTGCTTCTGTCATATATTTTTGGCCTCTATGTAGTCCGGGACAAAATCTGTCTGCAGGTGGAGAAGGAATTGCAAACTTTTTGAAATTCACACAGAAGCACAGTAATGAAGATGAATGAAATGTAAGCAGAGACAGCTGACTCACATGGCCTTCTGACACAACCAAGGCTTTCAGAATATTTTGGTTTGCTAGGAATATAACTGGAGAAGGCAATGGCAACCCACTCCAGTATGCTTGCCTGGAAACTCCCATGGACGGAGGAGCCTGGTAGGCTGCAGTCCATGGGGTCGTGAAGAGTCAGATATAACTGAGCGACTTCACTTTCGCTTTTCACTTTCATGCGTTGGAGAAGGAAATGGCAACCCACTCCAGCGTTCTTGCCTGGAGAATATCAAGGACGGAGAAGCCTGGTAGGCTGCCATCTACAGGGTCCCACAGAGTTGGACACGACTGAAGCAACTTAGCAGCAGCAGCAGCAGCAGAAGCAGCAGGAGTATAACAGGATTTCTCTGAAGCCTGTAATTAATCTTATATTGCAAATATGTGAAATAGATGTGGACAAAATATTTTTTCCTGAAAGTTATCATACTTTCTGCAGACTTCTTAATAAACTGCTGGGATAGCCAGGGGTCTGGAGAGCCCATTCAGACCTCCCGGCCTTCTGAAGCAGGAATGTCACAGTGAGTGATTTGATAGCAGAAGCACCACAAAGCCCTGAAAATACTACTTTGGGGTAAAAGATTGATAAGCAGGGTCTCTGACAGCCAGGGCATAGCACTCAAGCTAGTTCTAAAACTAGGATACCTTCTGAATTCATCAGGAAAACTGAAAATCATGGCAGCCTGTGTGCAGGTCCTTGGCAACATGAGCATAGTAACTGGGCTGTAGATGACAGCTCAGAAAGAATTGTACATTAAAAGGGAAAGAAGAAAATCCTACTGTGCTTTATATGGATTTATATCTCTGACCTCTGCTCTAATCGTAACTTCGAGAATATTTACTATGAGCACTGAGAGAAAAATGTCTCTGCCAAGTGTCATTTTATGACTGCCCCTGGGCTTGGGGAAGAAGGGGTACTGTGGGGGCTTTAGTTATTCCATCCTGGGAAGTATAGGGTTAAGAGTCCCTCCATCCAGCCCCTTCCCAGTCATTTCCAGTTAGTAGGCATAGGCCATTTTCTTGGGCATGCACACCAGAGGAATCAAGGGCCACAACCAGAGCCACTGTGTCTGGCTACTCACAGCTGGTGTCCTGCACAGTGACAAGGGTGCCATTTCCAAGGTCAACAGTGTCAATGGTATCCCCTGGAGTTGTGCAAAGTGGTGGCTCTGGCCCCGAAAGACCTTCTGCCTTAAGATACCTTCCTTTCCAATACCCCAATACCCACTTCCCACTACTCCAGAGTCTTTTCAAAGACAGATGGAGAAACACTTNTTGCTCTATCAACTCTAGACTGCCTGCTCCCAGACTTCTTCGAGAAAGAGAAATCAATCTCTCTCCATTCAAGTCACTGTTACTTAGGGGTTAATTTCTTAAATGCAATTGAAATGATTCCTAGGGGATATATTGTTATACTTGTTTTTAAAAGATGCAAAAGCTACTATGTCTTCATGCCTCTGTTTGATGTTTCTCAATGTATAATACACTAAATACTAGGGTAAACTAAGTTGTCAGTCCAGTAATGCTAAAATTTCAGATAATTAGTGTTATGCTGGGAGAAGGCAATGGCACCCCACTCCAGTACTCTTGCCTGGAGAGTCCCATGGACGGAGGAGCCTGGTAGGCTGCCGTCTATGGGGTCACACGGAGTCAGACACGACTGAAGTGACTTAGCAGCAGCAGCAGCAGTGTTATGCTTTCTAACAGTACCTTTCTCTGTGTGTGAAAAATCATCTTTTCCATGGATTTTCTTGACCTGGTTGCTGAAAATTCACAATGTATGTTCATTATATGCACATTCTCTATTAAGAAGTCTGTTCATACATCCTGAGTTACACTATCGATGTGACTATTGTCAGCATTGTTGTTGTTCAGTTGCTAAGTCGTGTCTGCCTTTGTGCCACCCCATGGACTATAGCCCGCCAGGCTCCTTTGTTCATTTTCCAGGCAAGAATACTGGAGTGGGTTGCCAGGTCCTTCTCCAGGGGATTTCCCAACCCAAGGATCAGACGTGTGTCTCCTGCTTGGCAGGCAGGTTCTTTACAACTGAGCCACCTGGGCCCAGCTTAGGTGTGAGGTAGGCAGAGAGCTTGTGAATGTTAGAACAATGTTTAAAGAAAACAGTTGTAAACAGATACAAAAAGAAGGAATTTCTTGTTCTAACCAAGGCTATGGCAGCTGAGACTACAGATCAGGCTTCCAGAGCCCCCCAAGCCCTCCTCCTTTCAGACTTTCAAAAACAGCCTCATATCAAGCAGCTCTATGGACCTTCCTCTCAAGTATTTGTGAGGAGCATCTGCTGGATTCATTTGGCTTATAACAAATGAATGCTATAATATGATACGGCCCCTCCTGGCTGTATCATGTTCTCTCTGTGGGTTTCTGTGCTTCCAGCCAAGAATATGAAAAGGTCTCATGCCTCTGCATCCCTGACCTGGGCAAAGAGAGAAGACTCTAAAGAACTCTTGCTTCTGTCATATATTTTTGGCCCCTATGTAGTCCAGGACAAAATCTGTCTGCAGGTGGAGAAGGAATTGCAAACTTTTGAAATTCACACAGAAGCACAGTAATGAAGATGAACGAAATGTAAGCAGAGACAGCTGACTCACATGGCCTTCTGACACAACCAAGGCTTTCAGAATATTTTGGTTTGCTAGGAATATAACTGGAGAAGGCAATGGCAACCCACTCCAGTATGCTTGCCTGGAAACTCCCATGGACGGAGGAGCCTGGTAGGCTGCAGTCCATGGGGTCGTGAAGAGTCAGATATAACTGAGCGACTTCACTTTCGCTTTTCACTTTCATGCATTGGAAAAGGAAATGGCAACCCACTCCAGCGTTCTTGCCTGGAGAATATCAAGGACGGAGAAGCCTGGTGGGCTGCCATCTACAGGGTCCCACAGAGTTGGACACGACTGAAGCAACTTAGCAGCAGCAGCAGCAGCAGAAGCAGCAGGAGTATAACAGGATTTCTCTGAAGCCTGTAATTAATCTTATATTGCAAATATGTGAAATAGATGTGGACAAAATATTTTTTCCTGAAAGTTATCATACTTTCTGCAGACTTCTTAATAAACTGCTGGGATAGCCAGGGGTCTGGAGAGCCCATTCAGACCTCCCGGCCTTCTGAAGCAGGAATGTCACAGTGAGTGATTTGATAGCAGAAGCACCACAAAGCCCTGAAAATACTACTTTGGGGTAAAAGATTGATAAGCAGGGTCTCTGACAGCCAGGGCATAGCACTCAAGCTAGTTCTAAAACTAGGATACCTTCTGAATTCATCAGGAAAACTGAAAATCACAGCAGCCTGTGTGCAGGTCCTTGGCAACATGAGCATAGTAACTGGGCTGTAGATGACAGCTCAGAAAGAATTGTACATTAAAAGGGAAAGAAGAAAATCCTACTGTGCTTTATATGGATTTATATCTCTGACCTCTGCTCTAATCGTAACTTCGAGAATATTTACTATGAGCACTGAGAGAAAAATGTCTCTGCCAAGTGTCATTTTATGACTGCCCCTGGGCTTGGGGAAGAAGGGGTACTGTGGGGGCTTTAGTTATTCCATCCTGGGAAGTATAGGGTTAAGAGTCCCTCCATCCAGCCCCTTCCCAGTCATTTCCAGTTAGTAGGCATAGGCCATTTTCTTGGGCATGCACACCAGAGGAATCAAGGGCCACAACCAGAGCCACTGTGTCTGGCTACTCACAGCTGGTGTCCTGCACAGTGACAAGGGTGCCATTTCCAAGGTCAACAGTGTCAATGGTATCCCCTGGAGTTGTGCAAAGTGGTGGCTCTGGCCCCGAAAGACCTTCTGCCTTAAGATACCTTCCTTTCCAATACCCCAATACCCACTTCCCACTACTCCAGAGTCTTTTCAAAGACAGATGGAGAAACACTTCACAAAGCATAAAAAGCTATGCAAAGCTAGGTATTAAAAAAAAAAAAAGCTAGCTATAAAAAGCTAAGGGACATAAGGGAGTCTGGTACTCTTTCTAGTAGCCTCGTTACCTAGAGAGACTAATATGTTACCTAGAAAGACTAATTTATTAATATATTAATCCATTTAAATAAGTTGATTAAGTATGTGAGGTACTTAAAAACACTTAGCAAACTTTGAGGAACTCTACATATGTAAGGTATTTGAATGATGATAGTGAGTACCTGGTAAAGAGGTATTTTAATAAACAGGAGTTCAAAAGAATATGACAAAAACAGATAAGGATTAACGGGGAAAGAGTCCTGATGAGTCGCAAATGTCATCAAATCCAGGGGAGTAACCAGAGATAGCAGAAGATCACCGAGACCCCAGGCCATGGGGTTTAGGGGGCCCCAGAGAATAAACAGTGATGCTAAAACTAAACTTCATCCCCTTAACTATTTACCTTTGCGGTCCCAAACTCATTCTATTTTGCTTGCTCTCTCTCCCCTAGTATATCGATTCTTGTCAGACTTTAATTTGTGAAAATAAGAGTGAAACTTCTCAGTTCACTCAACCAGGGCTGTTAAAAGATTAATTAAATGTTCAGCTCTCCTTGAGTTTCCTCTGCTGGGAATAAACACTCTGCCTGCTTTCTGTAATGTGCTTCGTGCTTGGTGAAATCTTAGAGGGGCGACAACTGGTTTGCTGCTCCTGATCTCTGCCCTCTCCTCTTTAAGTACTGGCCGTGTTTTCCCACAGAGCACCTCTCTCCTAAAGTTACCTTATCATTTCTGCTCCCCCTCCACCCAAACACACTAGATTTTAACTCCCCTGAGACAGCATCTTATTCATCTTTCCATTCTCCATGGCTTAACAAGGAGGATGATTAATGCTTTAAACTACATGGAACTTCTGAAGTAAGCAACCTCACTGATGTGCTAGTAACCTCAAGAAAGGGAAGACATTTACATGAAGAAAAATTTAAGCACCTAACCTTAAGCACTTAAGACCCTTAACAATTATTTCTCCTCTGCAAATTGGAGATGGCACTTACTATTTTAGTTTTTACATATAAGTGTTCTGGGCCCACTAGCAATATAAAAGAACAGGTTTGAAAGGGCCCAGGTTTCTCATGTCACAGTCCCAAGAGGCTCAGAGAAGAGATGGGAAGATAGACAATGAAACTTAAAATCTGGTAGGGAATTTTCTGGTGGTCCAGTGGTTAGGACACCATGCTTTCACTGTAGGAGCCCTGGGTTCTATCCCTGGTCAGGGAACTAAGATTTCATAAGGTATGCATCAAGACCAAAAAAAAGAAAAAAAAAAATCTAGTGGTGGAGATAAATAACAAGCAAATGAATAAACTATTCAGAACCTAGATATGTCCATTGCTAGTGTATGTTTGAAATCTAAACCCAAATTATACTCAATAAAAACCTCCCTTTCCCATTTGTAAGGAAGATAACATAGGTTACACTCAAAACCCTTCTCCTATGTGACGTTGCATTTCAAGTGCGAAGCAGAGAGCCTGACCCAGTTAGAAAATTATTTTATGTAGCTCAATAAACTTAAGATCATGCTTAAGGAGCATTTTTAGCATGTACTGAAAAAAAAAACTTTAATCAAAGCCAAGAGTAGTTAGCTGTAAAATGAAAAAGATTGGCATGGTGATTTTTCCAAGTCAACATGATAAAGCTGAAACTACATTTCCCAGAATTTTGGGTATTATACAGAGTTAGAGTTGGCATGAGAATTGGAATTTGCATGAGATTTGGAAGAGGGGAATGGAGTATCAGCCATTAGTTCTAAGGTCCTCAAGTTTAGACATGAGTGACAGACAGATGGAGGTGCCAGTGAGCTCCAAGTAATCGTCACTCTCCTCTTGTCAAAGTTAAGCTTTTGGACATGACTGCTCACCCTACTGTTTAACAGAGATCCCAGGTGCCTCAGCAGACATGTGGTTGTGGATCCAGACAGGCAAATATTTCCNATGGAATTAATAAATATACAAAGAACAACTTTACTAAAATCAGAATATACATTCTTTTAACGTTCACATGGAACATTATCTAGAATAAATCATGTGCTAGCCCACAAAATAAGTCTTAATAATTTGAAGTAGACTGAAATCTTAATAAATATATTTCCCAAATACAATACTTGACTAGAAATAAACTACTAGAGAAAAGCTGAAAGAAAAAAGGTGAAACACTGAAGGCTAAACAATATGCTACTAAACAACCAATAAATCAATAGAGAAATCAAAAGGGAAATAAAATTACATAGAAATGGATACAAATGACAACATTAGAAACCAAAGTCTATATCTCAAATATGCACAAAAGGAACTAGAAAGAGAGCAAATAAAATACAAAATTAGTGGAGGAAAGAAATCATAAAAATCACAGAAGAAATAAATTAAATGGAGATGAAAAATAGTAAAGATCAATGAAAATAAAAGCTGGTTTTCTGAAAATTAAAAAAAAAAAAAGATAAACCTTTAGCCAGACTCACCAAGGAAGAAAGAGAGAGGGACCAAGTAAAATCAGAAAATTATAAAATAATAATAATTAAAGATATTAAGTTACAACCAACACAAGCACACAAATTATCATAAGAGCAATACAATTGTGTGCCAAAAAACAGACAAACTAGAAGAAATTGATAAATTACTAGAAAGTTATCATCTATCAAGACTGAATCAGGAAGAACTAGAAAATATGATTAGAACAATTATGAGTAATGAGATTGAACCATTAATTTTAAAATCTCCCAATAAACAGAAGCCCAGGATTATACAGCTTTATAGATGAATTTGAACAATATTTACAGGAGAGGTAACACATCCCTTTCAAACTAGTCCAAAACATCAAACAGTAAAGATTTTTACTGAACTAATTCTACAAGACCAACACTGACCTGATATCAAAACCAGACAAAAACATTACAAGAAAAGAAAAGTATAAGTCAATATCCTTGAAGTACATAGATCCAAAAATCCTGAACAAATATCAATGCCCAAACTGAATAAGGTATTAATACAGATTGGACAATATAATTAAGTGGGATTTCTACCAGGACTGCAAGAATGGTTCAATATCCACAGACCAGTCAATGTGATACACCACATTAACAAAATTAAGAATGAAAACTATATGATCTACTCAAAAGATGTAGAAAAGGCTTTAGAAAAACTCAACATCTATTAATGATAAAAATGTGGGCATAGAGAGAACATGTGTGTGCATATGTGCTAAGTTGCTTCAGTCATGTGCAACTCTTTATGACCCTATAGACTAGCCTTCCAGCCTCCTCTGTCCCTGGGATTCTCCAGGCAAGACTACTGGACTGGGTTGCCATAACCTCCAGGGGATCTTTCCAACCCAGGGATCAAGCCTGTGTCTCTTATCACTCCTGCATTGGCAGGTGAGTTCTTTAACACTGGAGCCATCTGGGAAGCCCAGAGAGAACATACCTCAACATAATAAGGGCCATATGTGACAAAACCACAGATTAATTCCTATTCAATCATGGGAATCTGAAAGCATTTTCTCTAAAATCAGGAACAAGACAAGGATGCCCGCTCTCAATAGTTTAGTTCAGTATAATATTGAAAGTCCTACACACAGCAATGAGACACAAAAAGAAAGTAAAGCAATCCAAATGTAAAAGAAAGAAGTTAAACCATCACTTTTTAGAAATGGCATTATATATATATAATCTTAAAGTGGCTTCAATAAAAAGTATTAGAACTCATGAATTCAGTAAAGTTGTAGGATACAAAATTAACATATAGAAATCTATATATACTGACAACAAACTATCAAAAGAGAAATTAAGAGAATAATGTTATTTACATTAGCATGAAAAAGAATAAAATACCTCGGAATGACTAATCAAGAAGGTAAATGACTTGTACTTGGAAAACTTTGCCAAATTGAGAGATTGAGAAATTGAAGATGACTCAAACAAGTTGAGGTATATATTGTGCTCACTGATTGAAATAATTAATACTGTTAAAATGATCATGTTCCCTATGACAACATATAGATTAAATATAATCCCCAAGACAATGCCAAAGACTTTTTTTACAGAACTCGAACAAAGAATTCTAAAAATGCACTCCCCATTCCTATTCAAACTTAACTTTCAGCAAACTTGAAACTATTTTGTTCTAAAAAATTCAATATAATTCAATACAAGTATAATATATTTCAATTCAATACAAATATGTATACAAATATATAGACATAGTTATAAAAATCTATGAACTACATTTGTTTATTTGTATTGAATTGCATTGAATGCAATGCGGAGCTGGGGGAGCTCAAAATGAAAGGAGAGGACTAAGAATTGAAACAGTATCTGGAGGTAAAGAACTATGACTAGAAAAAAATCTTCATGGTTAAAAAGGTAGCAATCAATACAATTTTTGAAACCAAGTCTTATTAAATTAATTAAATGAACTCTCTATTAAGGTTTCACAGAGAGGTAGCCATGCAGAAGTATATTATAAAATAAAATAGAGTTTGGATAAAAGTCACAATTTATATACTACCTGCTTTTTATAAGTACAAGAGTCCTGAGCTGCAGCAAGCTGGCATATGCCCTTGTGAAGGGTGTTGCCATTACCATCATTATCCCTACCAATAAGGAACACAGCCCCACCCATCAGCAGAAAGTCAGATTAAAGATTTACTGAGCATGGCCCTGCCCACCAGAGCAACTTCCCCCACAGCTAGTCCCTCCATCCCTCTCATCAGGAGGCTTCCACAAGCCTCTTATCCTCATCCATCAGAGGGCAGACAGAATGAAAACTACAATCACAAAAAACTAAACAAACTGATCACACGGATCACAGCCTTGTCTAACTCAATGAAACCATGAGCCATGCCGGGTAGGGTCACCCAAGATGGATGGGTCATGGTGGAGAGTTCTGACAAAACATGGTCCAATGGACAAGGGAATGGCAAACCACTTCAGCATTCTTCCTTGAAGTGAATTGAAGTCACTCAGTTGTGTCCAATTCTCTGCGACCCCGTGGAGCCTACCAGGTTCCTCCATCCATGGGAGGCAAGAATACTGGAATGGGTTGCCATTTCCTTCTCCAGGAGATCTTCCTGACCCAGGGATTGAACCTAGGTTTCCCACATTGTAGGCAGACTCTTTACCATCTGAGACACCAGGGAAGTCTTTCCTTGAGAACCCCATGAATAATATGAAAAAGCAAAAGCATGTGACACTGTAAGATGAACTCCCCAGGTCAGTAGGTGTGCAATGTGCTACTGGAGAAGAGTGAAGCAATAGCTCTGGAAGGAATGAAGAGGCTGACCCAACATGGAAACAATGCCCAGGAGTGGATGTGTCTGGTGGTGAAAGTAAAGTCCAGTGCGGTAAAGAACTATTGTTCTTATTGCATAAGAACCTAGAATGTTAGGTCCATGAATCAAGGCAAACTGGAAGTGGTCAAACAGGAGATGGCAAGAGTGAACATTGACATTTTAGGAATCAGTGAACTAAAATGAACTGGATTGAGGAAATTTAATTTAAATGACCATTATCTCTACTACTGTGGACTAGAATTCATTAGAAGAAAAGGAGTAGCCATCATAGTCAACAAAAGTGTACAAAATGCAATACTTGGGTGCAATCTCAAAAATGACAGAATGATCTCTGTTCCTTTACAAGGCAAGCCCTTTAATATCTCAGTAATCCAAGTCTATGCCCCAACCTCTAATGCTGAAGAAGCTGAAGTTGAATGGTTCTATAAGGACTTACAAGACCTTCTAGAATTAACACCAAAAAAAAAAANGTATATATTGTGCTCACTGATTGAAATAATTAATACTGTTAAAATGATCATGTTCCCTATGACAACATATAGATTAAATATAATCCCCAAGACAATGCCAAAGACTTTTTTTACAGAACTCGAACAAAGAATTCTAAAAATGCACTCCCCATTCCTATTCAAACTTAACTTTCAGCAAACTTGAAACTATTTTGTTCTAAAAAATTCAATATAATTCAATACAAGTATAATATATTTCAATTCAATACAAATATGTATACAAATATATAGACATAGTTATAAAAATCTATGAACTACATTTGTTTATTTGTATTGAATTGCATTGAATGCAATGCGGAGCTGGGGGAGCTCAAAATGAAAGGAGAGGACTAAGAATTGAAACAGTATCTGGAGGTAAAGAACTATGACTAGAAAAAAATCTTCATGGTTAAAAAGGTAGCAATCAATACAATTTTTGAAACCAAGTCTTATTAAATTAATTAAATGAACTCTCTATTAAGGTTTCACAGAGAGGTAGCCATGCAGAAGTATATTATAAAATAAAATAGAGTTTGGATAAAAGTCACAATTTATATACTACCTGCTTTTTATAAGTACAAGAGTCCTGAGCTGCAGCAAGCTGGCATATGCCCTTGTGAAGGGTGTTGCCATTACCATCGTTATCCCTACCAATAAGGAACACAGCCCCACCCATCAGCAGAAAGTCAGATTAAAGATTTACTGAGCATGGCCCTGCCCACCAGAGCAACTTCCCCCACAGCTAGTCCCTCCATCCCTCTCATCAGGAGGCTTCCACAAGCCTCTTATCCTCATCCATCAGAGGGCAGACAGAATGAAAACTACAATCACAAAAAACTAAACAAACTGATCACACGGATCACAGCCTTGTCTAACTCAATGAAACCATGAGCCATGCCGGGTAGGGTCACCCAAGATGGATGGGTCATGGTGGAGAGTTCTGACAAAACATGGTCCAATGGACAAGGGAATGGCAAACCACTTCAGCATTCTTCCTTGAAGTGAATTGAAGTCACTCAGTTGTGTCCAATTCTCTGCGACCCCGTGGAGCCTACCAGGTTCCTCCATCCATGGGAGGCAAGAATACTGGAATGGGTTGCCATTTCCTTCTCCAGGAGATCTTCCTGACCCAGGGATTGAACCTAGGTTTCCCACATTGTAGGCAGACTCTTTACCATCTGAGACACCAGGGAAGTCTTTCCTTGAGAACCCCATGAATAATATGAAAAAGCAAAANAGGCAAGAATACTGGAATGGGTTGCCATTTCCTTCTCCAGGAGATCTTCCTGACCCAGGGATTGAACCTAGGTTTCCCACATTGTAGGCAGACTCTTTACCATCTGAGACACCAGGGAAGTCTTTCCTTGAGAACCCCATAAATAATATGAAAAAGCAAAAGCATGTGACACTGTAAGATGAACTCCCCAGGTCAGTAGGTGCGCAATGTGCTACTGGAGAAGAGTGAAGCAATAGCTCTGGAAGGAATGAAGAGGCTGACCCAACATGGAAACAATGCCCAGGAGTGGATGTGTCTGGTGGTGAAAGTAAAGTCCAGTGCGGTAAAGAACTATTGTTCTTATTGCATAAGAACCTAGAATGTTAGGTCCATGAATCAAGGCAAACTGGAAGTGGTCAAACAGGAGATGGCAAGAGTGAACATTGACATTTTAGGAATCAGTGAACTAAAATGAACTGGATTGAGGAAATTTAATTTAAATGACCATTATCTCTACTACTGTGGACTAGAATTCATTAGAAGAAAAGGAGTAGCCATCATAGTCAACAAAAGTGTACAAAATGCAATACTTGGGTGCAATCTCAAAAATGACAGAATGATCTCTGTTCCTTTACAAGGCAAGCCCTTTAATATCTCAGTAATCCAAGTCTATGCCCCAACCTCTAATGCTGAAGAAGCTGAAGTTGAATGGTTCTATAAGGACTTACAAGACCTTCTAGAATTAACACCAAAAAAAAAAAGATGTCCTTTTCATTATAGGGAATGGGAATGCAAAAGTGGGAAGTCAAGAGATGCCTGCAGTAACAGGCAAGTTTGGCCTTGGAGAATAAAATGCAACAGGACAAAGTTAAAAGTATTTTGGCAAGAGAACCTACTGGTCATAGCAAACACTCTCTACCAACAACAAAAGAGAAGCTTCTAAACACGGACATCACCNCAGTAACAGGCAAGTTTGGCCTTGGAGAATAAAATGCAACAGGACAAAGTTAAAAGTATTTTGGCAAGAGAACCTACTGGTCATAGCAAACACTCTCTACCAACAACAAAAGAGAAGCTTCTAAACACGGACATCACCTGATAGTTAATACTGAAATCAGATTGATTATATGCTTTGCAGCCGAAGATGGAGAAGCTCTCTACAGTCAGCAAAACAAGACTGGGAGCTGACTGTAGATCAGATCACGAACTCCTTATTGCCAAATTCAGACTTAAATTGAAGAAAGTGGGGGAAACCACTAGGCCATTCATGTATGACCTATATCAAATCCCTTGTGACTATACAGTGGAAGTGACAAATAGATTCAAGGGGTTAGACCTGAGAGAGTGTCTTTTTTTTTGGGACTATACAGTGGAAGTGACAAATAGATTCAAGGGGTTAGACCTGAGAGAGTGTCTTTTTTTTNATCTCCCTAGTTTGCTGAAGTTTCTTAATGATTAGAGAACATCAGCCTTGGATAAGACTAAATCTTTGTCTTGTTATACTGATAGGAAGGGTCCCACTTATAATCAAAGTTTCGACAGTGCCAAAATTTAAAGAAGAAGGCCACATAACCTACATCTCATAAATTCGCTCATATTATTATTAATGTTCAAGTTACCTTAGAGTCTATAACCCCCATTCAGATAACTTCAATCTTTGGATTTTGACATACGTAAATTATAACAAATTATCAGTAAGAGAAATTAAGAAAACAATTCCATTTACAGTTGCATCAAAAAGAATAAAATACTTAGCAATAAGTTAACCAGGAGGTGAAAGATCTGTACACTGAAAACGACAAGTCACTGATGAAAGAAATTGAAAAAGACATAAATAAAGAAAGTCTGTGCTGATGGGTTGAAAGAACATATATCGTTAAAATGTCCATAGTACCCAAAACAATCTACAGATTTAATGCTATCTCTATCAAAATTCCAATTGTCTTTTTCATAGAACTAGAACAAACAATCCTAAAATTTATACGGAACCACAAAAGACCCACATAGCCAAAACAATCTTTTAAAAGAAGAACAAAGTTAGAGATATCACATTTCCTAATCTCAAAATATAACAAAGTTATAGTAACTAATACAGTATGTTATTGGAATAAAACCAGACACATAGACCAGTGGGAAAGAATAAAGAGCCCAGAAATAAACCCATGAATATATAGTCAATTAATTCATGACAAATAATCCATATACAGCAAGAAAATGATAGTCTTTTCAATAAATGGTATTGAAGAAACTAGTCACTTGAAAAGAATGAAACGGGACTACTATCTTACACCATACACAAAAAATCAACTCAAAATGGACTTAAATTTAAGATCCCAAAGCATAAAACTCCTAGAAGAAAACATAGGGGGTCAGCTCCTTGACACTGGTCTTTTCTATGATTTTTTGGACACCAAAAAGCAAAAGTAAAAATAAACAAGAGGTACTACATCAAGCTAAAACATTTCTGCATAGGAAAAGAAAAAAAATCAACCAAATAAAAAGCAACCCATGGAACAAGAGAAAATATTTGCAAATCATAGATCTGATAAGCGGTTAAAATCCAAAATATAAAAGAATTCTTACAACTCAATAGAAAAACCAAAACAATCTGATTAAAAAATGGATAATGGCACTGAGTAGACACTTTTCCAAAGAAGACATACATGTACACGACAAGGGGCTCAACATCGGTAATTATCAGAGAAATGTAAATAAAAACCACAATGAGATATTACCTCACACTGTTAGAAATGACTATCATCAAAATGACAGAAGATAACAAGTAGCAAGCACTTGCCAGCTCCCATGATAGCATGAGCCAATTCCTTAAAATAACTTTCTCTCTCTCTCTCTGTTTTCCTCTTCTCTCCCTCTCCTTCTCCCCGCCTCTCTCTCTTTCTCCTCCTCTCCATATATATGTTTCCATTGTCCACCTCACAGGACATGCATCCAAGAATTCTCAAAAAGGGAAGAGAGAGGGTTGGAGAAAGGAGAGCTGGGAAAGAAGAGACAAGGGTGAAAGCTTCCCTTCCCTCCCTTCCCCTCTGAAGAAAATTACCAGCCAGGGAAGTGAAAACATTTTGTCTTGAAATTAAGTTCAGGATTGGATCATAACTTGGAACTGGATATCTTAATTTCTGAATTGAAACAAATTGTGATTGTACAATTATGGTTTATTGTTAGTATGTAAAAGTAAACCAGGGCAGGGAAACACTTGCTCCACTGAATATATTTGAAACAGACGAAAAATACACTTTTTGAATATATTCCAAGAGCCCTGTTCTTCAAGGTACCAATTACACAAGTATTTCTTTCTGTGATTAAAATACAGCCAAAAGGGACTTCCCTGGTGGTCCAGTCATTATGAATCTGCTTTGCAATGCAGGATACACAGGTTCCATCCTTGGTAGGGAAACTATTAATAAGATCCTCCCTGTGCCAAGCCCTCAAACTACAATTACTGAGCCCATGTGCTCTGGAGCCTGTGTGCCACAACAAAAGATTCTGAACGACACAATTAAGGCCTGATGCAGCCAAATAAATAAATATTTTTTAAAAAGAGCCAATATTCAATTTTAACCTCAATTTAATGAATACTTCCACATTTCTTATAAATCTAACTGCATATATTATTGGTTACACTACCTAAAAATGTCTTCTATATGAAAACTTACAGGATAAATTCTTTAAAGATTCCCCCTAAAAGTTAGATTTTTCAGTACAAAAAAATGTATATTTCAATTTATAATAAAAATTATGCTACCTTTATTTCAACTAACATGTATTGCCAATGTACCACGTGCTAAACATGTGCTAATGATAGCCAAGTGGATACTGCTTCTGCCCTCTAGAGTCACTGGCTGGTAGGGGAGACAATTACTGTGTAAGTAAGCATGAATTTATAAGTTTTGCTAAGCATTATCAAGAAAAGTATTGTGTGAGACTACAACAGAGGGTGACAATGTAGATCAATAAATTTAGGAACTGTCCCTCTGAGGAAGTGACATTTAAGCTTAGCCTCAAGGAGTGGGAGTTAATTAGTTCTGCAGAGAACAGGAGAAATGCATCCCGGCAAAGAGCAGCACATCCCTCACTAGAGGTGAGAAGCCTTTGGTGTATCGAAGAAAACGTAGCTGGAGTGTAAAGAGGAAAAGGGAGGGCTCTTGGTAAGGGATTCTTGGAATCAGTGAGATGATAAAGGACCTTGGAGGAAACAGTAAGAATTTTGGATTCTATCATAAGTTCAGTGGGGAACCATGAAATGATTTGAAGAAGGAGGCAAATAGTTTATGTTTTTTAAATGCTCACTTTGGCTACATTTAAGGAACGGATCAAGGTAGACAAGAATGAAAGAAGGAAGAACTCCCCTTCCCCTACCAGATAGCTACTGAACTATTACAGTGGTCCAGGGAGATCGTGGTGGCTGATGGGCTAGGGAAGACTGGTGGATTTGACCTTGATTTTCCCAGGTCAAGTGATAGGTTGGATATGCAGAGTGGATGGGGGTGGGGTGGGAAGTGTCGGAGATGACTCCCACCATATGAAGGTCTCCACGTTCCCTTCTTTGCCCTCAGCCCTGAGCCAACTCTCAACCCATTCCCCCACCAGCCTACCATCCATTTAGCACTTGGGTTCAGCAAAGACAGCTTGAGGCATAAGCACATCTATCCGCCACTCTGGAGTTGAAACATCCATATGAAGAGAGTGAAAAACTAGAGAAAAACACAAACCATGGCACTAAATCCATTAATAAGGAACATAGCCATTTGACCTATGACTGATTTGCAAGTCACAGTTACAGGCCCTAATGACAGCCCGTATCAATGTATGTTCTTTCTGACAATTGCACTTACAGCAAGAATCTATCATCTGAATACTAACATAATATTAAACTTTAAATAATATTTAAATTTTTAAGTGGTAATGATTCTAATTTATCACCCAAATCTGAAGTAATAATGAGAGCATTTGTCTTAGAAACACAGTGGTCTCTTGCTTTAACTATTTTTAAAGTTATGCCACTCATTTTATCACCACTGTCTGGTCCAAACTCAGATGATGCCCTGGTGCCAGAAATTGCACAGATGCATAAATCAGACAGAAAAGTACAACAGAGTGTCTTGGTAATGGGCTCTGAAGCATGCCAGAGAAACCTGTATTATAGCTGAAATAAACTTCAAATTTCTGTTTTAAAATAGAAAATAAGGGGAAGAATGACTCCTGGATTTCTGACATGAGCAACCAGGTAGATGGAGTTAGCATTTATTAAGACAGCACAGGCAAAAACAGGCAGATGAAAGAGGATAAGCAAGTTCCAAACATGTAGCATTTAAGATGACTGTGAGGTACCTGGGTGGGGTGATCAGTTTGGCAGTTGTATATGGGGAGCTGATGTTTAGAAGAAAGATCCAAGCTAGAAACAGAAAAAGACGTTACATTGTTGGATCATAAATTATATGCAAAACTTTGTTAGGAGATAAGATTTCTCAACAAAATAAGTGTAAAGTGAACTGAAAAGAAGGTACAGGACTGAAAGGGAGACAAAGAGTAGAACTAGAACTGTAATGCCATAAAATCCAAGAAGAAAACAACTTGTTCAGTATTTGCTTTTAAGAACTAGATCTGGTTCTCAGCAGTCAGAGCTCACTCACCCCACATTTGGCATACACTCACCCCACATCTGGGTACAAATACACATGATTCACCCCACATCTGGATACCAACACTTCTCCACCCTCTGCTCTCCTATAAATCTTCACATTTCACTAACTTTTCTTGCTCCTTTCCCCATTGGGTTCAAACCACACAAGTTATGTTGGGCATTTGCTCAAGAAAACAAAGATAAGACACCAGGAGGTCTACCAGCTGGCCCAAGACAAAGCTCATTACTTCAAATCATTTCCATATCCAGACTCCCAATTTTAACTTTGTAACTTCCTTGAGTGAGAAGTTGGTACAAGAAACAAACTAAAAGAGAGATGTTGGAAAGCAAAGATTAAAAGACAAAGAAAAAGAGAGAGAGAGAGAAACAGAGAAATACTTTAGAGAGAAGTCTCTTCTACCAGATTACCATTTTAAAAATCTTTAGCCATGCTTTCAAATCTTTCCTTGCCAAATGGCCATTTTGGAAAAGAATTATCTCAATTTGGCATATAGCCTAAGATACCAAATAATTTAGAAGGCCTCTACTTGCCTCAGGGAAATTCACAAATAAAAAAGGAAAGTATAAGTTCAGGATTCCCTCTGTTTTAAAAAGTGAACTGGATCATTCAAATCATTTCCAAATGGGCCTTAAAATTGTTTTACAGACAAGCAAAATTACTGTGGCCTGAATGTTTGTGACACTCATTGTATTTAGTGTTTGGTGATAGGTTATATTTTTTCCTTTTGACATTAAAGATAATATCTGTGATTTGAAAAGTGAAAGTGTTAGTCATGTCCAACTCTGTGATCCCATCAATTGTGGCCTACCAGGCTCTTCTGTCCGTGGGATTCCCCAGACAAGAATGCTGGAGTGGATTGCCATTTCCCCCTCCAGGAGATCTTCCCTACCCTGGATCAAACTTGAGTCTCCTGCATTGTAGGCAGATTCTTTACTGTCAGAGCTACCAGAGAATTCAACAACAGATTTTTGTTCTTAAGCACTTAATAACAGACTTAGAATTGGATCTGTATGTGAGGCTAGCTCACATCTGAAACATCTACTTCTGCTTTATTGAATGTACCAAAGCCTTTGACTGTGTGGATCACAACAAACTGTGGAAAATTCTTAAACAGATGGGAATACCAGACCACCTGACCTACCTCCTAAGAAATCTGTATGCAGGTCAAGAAACAACAGTTAGAACTGGACATGGCACAACAGATTGATTCCAAATTCGGAAAGAATTATGTCAAAGTTGTATATTGTCACCCTGCTTGTTTAACATATGCAGAGTACATCACGCGAAATGCTGGGCTGGATGAAGCACAAGCTAGAATCAAGATTGCTGGGAGAAATGTCAATAACCTCAGATATGCAGATGACACCACTCTTATGGCAGAAAGAGAAGAACTAAAGAGCCTCTTGATGAAAGTCAAAGAGGAGAGTAAAAATATTGGCTTAAAACTCAACATTCAGAAAACTAAGATCAAGGCATCTGGTCCTATCACTTCATGGCAAATAGGTGGGGAAATAATGGAAACAGTGACAGACTGAGGGGCTCCAAAATCACTGCAGATGGTGACTGCAGCCATAAAATTAAAAGATGCTTGCTACTTGGAAGAAAAGCTATGACTAACCTAGCCAGCATATTAAAAGGCAGAGACATTACTCTACCAACAAAGATCCATCTAGTCAAAGCTATGGTTTTTCCACTAATCATGTATGGATATGAGAGTTGGACCTTGAAGAAGGTTAAGCACCAAAGAATTGATGCTTTTGAACTGTGGTGTTGGAGAAGACTCTTAAGAGTCCCTTGGACTTCAAAGAGATCCAAAAAGTCAATCCAAAAGGAAATCAGTCCTGAATATTCATTGGAAGGACTGTTACTGAAGCTGAAACTCCAACACTTTGGCCACCTGATGCAAAGAACTGACTCATTGGAAAAGACTCTGATCATGGGAAAGATTGAAGGCAGGAAGAAAAGGGGACGACAGAGGATGAGATGGCTGGATGGCATCATGGACTCAATGGACACGAGTTTGAGTAAGCTCCGGGAGTTGGTAATGGACAAGGAAGCCTGGTGTGCTGCAGTCCATGGAGCGCAAAGAGTGGGGCATGAGCAACTGAACTGAACTGAACTGTGAGACTAGCTGCTACAAGTAACTAATTATATGACCTTGAGCTAGTTACCCAGCCTCTCTAAACCTAAAAGTCTGCATTTGTAAAATAAGTGTGTACCTTCCAGAGCTGTTTTGAGGATTGGTGGTGGTGGTGGTTTAGTTGCTATGTCATGCCTGACTCTGCAACCCCATTGACTAAAGCCCCCTGGGCTCCTCTGTCCATGGGATTTTCCAGGCAAGAATACTGGAGTGTGTTGCCACTTTCTTCTCCAGGGGATCTTCTAGACCAGGAATCAAACCTGGGTCTCCTGCATTGCAGGAGATTCTTTACCAACTGAGCTACAAGAGAACAAGGTAAAAGTTAGGACACAGTTAGCTACTTAACTTAATGAGAGTTTCTAATCATTGAATTTTACTGTCTTAGGAGACCCTCACAAAATCATCCAGAAGTTATACATTCCATAGAAGACCTCACATTGAAGTGGGCAAGGAAGTAGGGCTTACATTATTGTCATTGCTGATATCGAATCGAATTCTGATATTAATCATTGGAACACATATTGGAAACATACTAATTATTCAAGAAAGTAAATCCTTCAGGTTTCCAGGTAGGAGCATGAGCTGTTATATGATGTTGACAATCACCTGAAGCCCAAAAGAGAATGTCCTCACCTCTCCAGGTTAGGATCATTAGATATTACATTCCTGGAGAACTATTCCACTTTCTCCTTTTTGCTTTGTTTTTTTTTTTTTTTTTGTCGGTAGCATATCTTTGAAAGCTGATAGAGGCAGTCCTGAGAAGCATAAAAGAATGGATATGAGCATCATTACAAGAATCTGATGATAGCAGACATATGGCCATTATACACAAAATAGGAAAAAGAAGAAAAGATCATTTACTTTGACTTCCAGAAGTTTTATAAACAAAATCTGAACATTTTATTATTTAGTTTTAAAGATGAGTAAACAAAAACTCAGAAAGATTAAGTAAACTCTCTGAGGCATTTCATGATAGACAATAGAGCTGAGATTTGTGTCAAGTCTTTCCCATCTTGACATAAAAATATCCTCTGATTCTTCACCACCCTATATTCACTTCCCTATATACAGACCCTTTGCATATAACTTCATGCTTCCTTCCATTGTGTAGATAAAGTGTATCTTCTCATTCTTTCACTTTGAGTCTAGCCATATGATTTGTTGTTGTCGCTCAGTCACTAAGTCATATCTGACACTTTGTGACTCATAGACTGCAGTGTGCCAGGCTCCTCTGTCCTTCGCTATCTCCCAGAGTTTGCTCAGATTCATGCCCATTGACTTGGTGATGCTATCTAACCATCTTATCCTCTGCCATCCCTCCTCCTTTTGCCTTCAGTCTTTGCCAGCATCAGAGAGAGTCTTTTCCGATGAATTAACTCTCTGCATCAGGTGGCCAAAGTATTGAAGCTTAAGCTTCGGTCCTTCCAATGAATATTCAGGGTTGATTTCCTTTAGGATTGACTGCTTTGATCTCCTTGAAGTCCAAAGGCATATGACTTACTGTGGCCAATAGAACGAGGGGGAAGTATTATGTTCCTAAGTCCTCAGAGACCTTGAGTACTTTCTACTTGTGTTGTGGGACCTCTGCCATCACCATGAAAAGTACTTATCTAGGTATTTCCCAAGGGGAGGAGAATCACATGCAGTAGAGCCATTCCAGCCAAATGTAACCTCCTGCCAAACCCAGAGCTAGTCTGTAGATATAAAAGCTATAATATTAAGTGATTATCATTGCTGATCACTTAGTTTTGGAGTAATATTAGTATTTGTCTTGCAGCAATAGCTGACAGATGCAGATACTGTCAACATCCTGAGCTTGACATTATTCATATCAATGTCATTATGAAGACTTCCTTCTACAGTCATGAGGATGGTAACACAGAAGGTCAGCTGCAAACATCTTTGAGAAAGATATTAAAGGTATTGCTAAGAAGTCGAAAAAGCTCATTGTGATATTTGATCTCTTGTATTTGAAGGGGAGAAAATCTATTTGAGATTTTTCCCAGCCTGAATTTTTGCCTACATTTCCCCAACTTCAATCTTAGCTTTTGGTTACCATAGCCTCCTTCATCATCATTTCCTAAGTCCAGTCAGCCCAGCCACAAATGGCTATACTGAAAGTTCTGTCTTTTATCTTCTCTCACTCTGAGCCACTTAAGACTTTCAGTTGCAATTTTCTAAAGCAGACTAGGTTTTCATTATTTATGGGAGCCTGTTATTTATGAAGCAGTCTCTTCAACATAGATGTCACCTTCAACGTATTAAATAATAATTTCATGGCTTTCCATCAGTAACAATCTGAAGTAGATGCAAAGCTATTTATTCAAACTGAAGGCTCTGTCATTAATCAGTAAGTCCCCAAGTGACTGTCTCCTTCTATGTTCACTCTTCTCTATCATCCCTTATATAGTCTCTTTTTGCTTTAATTTTTTTTGGTTTTTCAATAAAACTGCAATGAAAAATTAGGATAATGATCTCTGGGGAGAATAAAAGCACCGGCGCTCCTCCTGAGAAAAGCTATCACAAGACGATAAGTCATCAGATGTATGGCTCTTTATTTCTTAATTTAACTTGCTATGCAAATGTGTCCACGTGTGTATGTAGATAAATGCACTCACTTGTTTTGCTACTCCTAATATGTTGAAAGCTTCTTAAAGATACAGACTGTGACTTCTCTTTCTCTGCAGCTCTAATGCCCATCAGAGCCATGAGCATAATAGATGCTCCATAAATATTTGGTAAATGAATGAAAAAATCTTCATTCTGCACTGTTCAGTGTTTCAACACAAATAATTTTTTTCAGCTGTGCTTTCCAAGTAAAAGAAGATGCAGGAAGCACCCAGCATGGCAGAGGACTCATGGGACTACTTTGTTTGTTAAATATTTCACCTTCAGGGCACTATAGCACTCTGAAAGGGTAGGTGTTAACAGCTGCTTTAAAATTATTAACCCTAAAGCAAAAGCAACAGAAAACTTCCCTCCCCATGTGCCCCTATTACTTGCAAAATAAGCAGCTTTCCCATAATGCAGAAGCTCCTCCTTTTCCCATCTTTCCCTCTCCCTTCTTCGCCCTACCCTTCACCCCAATCACACACACAAAACATCAAGAGTTGTTTGGATGATATTTACACTACGTGACTTTCTCACTCGGTTTGTTTCCTTGGGTGATCCTCAGAAAATAGAGGAAGAACAAAAGGTAAGTCCTCTCTGGTTCACTGAGAGGACTGGTACATCTGTGTTCCTGAGTCCACCTAAAGGGATGACTCACAACGTCCTTGGCTGGGATGGCTTCAGTTGTCTCCTGTTGTCTCTCTTTCAGGCTACCGTCACCCCATTCTATTTCTCAATTTGTACCAGAGTGATCTTTCTAAAACACGCATACTCCCCTATTTGACAACCAAAATAGCTTCCAATGCAGAGAGAAGTAGTTGTTAACTTTTTATGGAGGACTCTTCCTATACCATTCAAACATCCATGTGCATAAATCCACTAAACTTCACATACAATCTTAGATGTTCCTTGGATCCCAGGGTTAAGATGTCTTAAACCAAAGAGAAGTTTCTACTCCTACATCTAGCATCCAAGTTCCTCCACAATTTTCCCAAACGATGTTTCTCAGCTATCTAATCTCCCCAAATTCTCCTAATTCGAAATAGATTTGCCACCCAGAGTGCTTTTCCCATTTACTTTTCCACACCTGACAAAACTGAAGTCAGAAACTCTGGATTCTAATTAGCTAAAGGATTTATTAAGTCGCTTATAATTTCTGAAGCTCAGTTTCCACATGTATAAATTGATGGAGCTGGCTTAGATCAGTGTTTCCCAAAATATGATAAGTGAGACACTAATTTTAGGTGGAACACAATCCAT
This sequence comes from Neotragus pygmaeus, assembly GCA_006410875.1. Lineage (NCBI taxonomy): Eukaryota > Metazoa > Chordata > Mammalia > Artiodactyla > Bovidae > Neotragus > Neotragus pygmaeus. The sequence goes on from SJYV01032706.1 coordinate 378,659, forward strand.
TAATGTTTATTTTAGGAATAGGTTGGATGGCATCACTGACTCAATGGATGCGAGTTTGAGCAAACTCCAGGAGATAGTGAAGGACAGGGAAACCTGATGTGCTGCAGTTCATGGGGTCACAAAGAGCTGGACACAATTTAATGACTGAACAACAATAAAGGTACTGCAAAAACTAGCAAGCGCATGGATGAACCTATTTGCAAGTTATGAATAGAGATGCAGATGTAGAGAACAGATGTGTGGATTTGATGGGGTTGATCACTGTACAGCCAAAACTAACACAACCGTTGTAAAGCAACTATACCACAATAAAGAAAAGAATGGCAAGATTATATGCAGTTCTGAAGCCTGAGGAGCACTGGACCACTGGATCCCCAAAGCTTCTCCCACGATACTTTCCTAGACTTTCTCTCCAAGGAGAACTTGGTTCCCAGAGCTGAACTTGTCACTCTATTCAAAACAATAAGGAAGGAGATCAAAGAGCTCCCTCTTTATTCTCGACAAGAAGAAAAGATGAATTAAAAAAAAAAAAAAGCTCTCCGTTCTTAGGTGGAGACAACTAGAAAGAATTTGATGTGAATTGCCCAAAGTCTACCAGGAAAGTGTTGTTGACTTACAGAACTCAAAGCTTGCTTGCTTGAGACTGGCATTGACAGTTTTGTTGGAGTCAACTGATGGCACAGTTATGGCTCAAAACATAAATGAGCATAAATTTTTTTCTTAATGACTAACAAACACACATTCAAATCCAGATAGAAACTGCAGCTGCTCCCTCCAACTACTCTAAGTTTGATGAACAGATGGCAGGCTTCCTCTGGGAATGCAAAGATGTAGGGCTGTCTCATAGATAGAAATCACATAAAGTTAGAACACCAGGAGGAGTGGGTGTTGTGACTACAAACACATTTAGAATTCCCGCAAAAATGGTCCGGGTCCTGTGTGCCGCACATCATTCATGGCTATCGTGGTCTTCTATTTAAAATATTGATGATTCAGAGGCCGTGTATCATTCAATCAGTAGAGATATAGATGATATAGATTTAGAGATAAATGTAGATATAGATATAGGCTTCCCAAGGTAGCTCAGTGGTAAAGAATGCACCTGCCAATGCAGGAGATGCAGGAAGTGCAGGTTCTATCCCTGATTCAGAAAGAACCCCTGGAGAAGGAAATAGCACACCATTTCAGTATTCTTGCCTGAAAAAAAAATGTATATGGACAGAGAAACCTGGTGTCTCAAAGAATCTGACACAATTGAGTGACTGAACACACACACACAGATACAGATATTGAATTCAATACGTGATGACTGTTGCATCCAAAGAGATTAGAATTTCTAACAGATGAGCTTTTTCTCTGGAATTTGTCACATGATATAACTTATAAGTGGAATCTAAACTATGACACAAATGAACATATCCACAAAAAATAACAGATTTACAGATATAGAGAACATATTTGTAGTTGGCAAGGGAGTGGGGGTTAGAAAAGGGAAAGTTTGGGAGTTTAGGATTAGCAGATGCAAACCATCATATAGAAATAGATAACACAGTCCTACTGCATAGCACAGAGAACTATATTCAATATCCTATGAGAGAAAATAGATGNTAGTTGGCAAGGGAGTGGGGGTTAGAAAAGGGAAAGTTTGGGAGTTTAGGATTAGCAGATGCAAACCATCATATAGAAATAGATAACACAGTCCTACTGCATAGCACAGAGAACTATATTCAATATCCTATGAGAGAAAATAGATATATATATTATATATATATATAACTGAGTCAGTTTGCTGTACAGTACTAATTAATACAACATTATAAATCAACTATATTTCAATAAAATGTTCTCAAGAAAGAAAATATCCTGGTTTCTCCTCAGATCAAATAAATCTTTTGCATTTTCTCCATAATTTAAAAATAACCATCCTAACATCACCACCTCATGCGAAGAGTTGACTCATTGGAAAAGACTCTGATGCTGGGAGGGACTGGGGGCAGGAGGAGAAGGGGACGACCGAGGNGAAAGAAAATATCCTGGTTTCTCCTCAGATCAAATAAATCTTTTGCCTTTTCTCCATAATTTAAAAATAACCATCCTAACATCACCACCTCATGCGAAGAGTTGACTCATTGGAAAAGACTCTGATGCTGGGAGGGACTGGGGGCAGGAGGAGAAGGGGACGACAGAGGATGAGATGGCTGGATGGCATCACCGACTCGATGGACATGAGTTTGGGTGAACTCTGGGAGGTGGTGATGGACAGGGAGGCCTGGCGTGCTGCGATTCGTGGGGTCGCAAAGAGTCAGACATGACTGAGCAACTGAACTGAACTGAACATCTCCATCCTTACATAAAACAAAGTCTAGGAATTGGGGGCTGTTTCCTCCCTTGAGATTTGTTTTGTTACATGTTGCTATTCCTTAATGTAAAATTAAACCTAAAAAGGAAAGAGGAAGTTGTTATTTAATGTGTATAGAGTTTCAGTTTCACAAGATGAAAAATTTCTGGAGATCAGTTGCGCAACATAAATGAACTTAACACCACTGATCTGTACACTTAGAGACTGTCAAGATGGTTTAAAAAATCAAGCCCAAACTAGGAAGTGTTGAAAGTTAAATCTGAAGAGCCTCCAATAATCTTGGATTGAAATAAACCCAGAAAAAGCAAATAAAAGGACATGAAGAAAGCATGTCACATACATTCAAAGATGTATCTAGCTAATACCCTTTGGAGATAAGCCCAGTAAGAGAAATATAAGGCAATTCAGACTGAATGATGAAGTGATAGAAATTTTCAGGAGAAACGAAGGGACCCTTTACAAGAGATGTAAAAACATCACATGCCAACAAAGTCATTTATGTGAGGGAATGGCTCT